>JAPQRQ010000023.1:5572937-5584190 GCA_037367365.1 Apogon talboti
TATCTATCTATCTATCTATCTATCTATCTATCTATCTATCTATCTATCTATCTATCTATCTATCTATCTCTATATATCTCTATATATCTATATATACTGCATATATATACTGTATATACATATATATAGATGATGGTCTTTTGGAATCCCCTTAGGGCTACAGTAACACAGCAGACTCAGCAGTATGTGTGGGAACACATGCTAGAGGTCTTAACGTCCCTAGATTTCCACACACATCCGCACATGTAGAGACACAAGGCTCTGGTGATGCATGTATTTGAAAGGAGGAACCAGTAAAACAAGAGCTGATAACCTTTATTTTTTCCACTGTTAGTGTTCCTTTTTCCTTCCTGTCCTTTTAATTTCACTGTCTCAACCCAGGCTGCATGAAACAGAGATTAGGCATTGCACTGTAATGTCTCCATTTATGAATTTGTGCAGCAAAAGCAGATTGAGTGCAGAATGGATTGAACACTCTTAGCAGCATGTTGTTCATAATCCTTACAGGGTGTTAAATTTCGAATGGCGTAATTCACAGAGCCACAGCAAAGCTCACACAAAAAAGCCAGAACAGCTTGCTCCACACTAATTTTAGTAAATGCATTGCAACAAAACCTTGGCACCCATTTCTAAAGAATACCTGAAATCAGTCCAGTCAGGATGGTCGGCAGCATAGCCCTAAGTGCTTTCACCAGCCAATCATCAACCATTTGCAAAATGAAATTTAGAAAAACTAGTGAGCATTTAACATTTGACTTACTTCAAACATCTTAAGTGCTCTGTTACTATCCAGACGCTTCATACACAGTTTGCTCACCTCAAGGCCTGTCTGGCAGTAGTACATATCATGAGGCACTTGTCTTCCGCAGTAAAGCCAGGCTTTCTCAGCTGAGTTGCCGATATGTGCCAGCGCTGGCTGACGCCGCTTCATTCACAGCTGTGTGAGCTCTGGATACGCCGCAGCTGCAGGGCTCTGCTCTCTCCCATGAGACAAATGGTAGCCTATTACCACACACAGCACAGCAGTGGCTTTTCAACGCCTCTCCCAATGCTTTTTTATTAAAACAAGGTTATTTGTTTTTTTTTCACCCCTCATTGCAAGGCCACATGTTGTGTTCCTAGTCAGCAACAAAACTACAGTATGACACTGATATACTTAAGTGTTCCCTTGTGTTGAAGTCTCTATCTTTTAGATTCTTGATTTTTCTCAGCCTTGACAACAGTGTATGTGTGTGTGTTTGTGTTTGTGTGTGTGTGTGTGTTGGACAGTTAAGGTCAGCTTTCTGTCCCTGTGGGAACATGAGTAATTGTGTTCGAATGCTAAAATGCAAACACACACAAGAGTATGAGAAGGATCTCTGTGCCCACACTGTAATACAGAATGTCATGTATGTCTCTCAGGATAACTACCTATCATCATGGCTCCTGTAGATCTCATAGAAACACACATTGCAGCACATTCACTTTTACATGCTTCACATGCTGTATACAGGCACAAATGGAGTAAAGGGCCACAGATGGCAAATATAGCTCACAGGAGTGAGTGATCGGGCCGATTTACAGTCTGTTTATAGCTGCGGGAACATTACTATGTGAATAGATTTACACAGCTATCTCAGTCGTATGAAGCCAGATGAGCAGAAACCAACCTCTATCTCATCAGCATGACTTACTGCGGAAATGTTATTTCATGTTACGGTAAATGTAGGCTGACAGCCATCTTAACTTTTTTTTTTTTTTTTCATGGCAACTGTTTGGAGTTTGCTGTCCAGTTGGCTATCCACAGCCCACCAGAGAACAGAAAGGAGGCAAGCTCACAATGATGAGGAGTAATGATGTAATGTAATTATATTTGTCTTGTTACACAGTGCGTCAATGGAGCCCTAATTAATTCTGCTCACTAATGGGAGGAACACACTGTCTTGTTTTGCAGGCTGTGTCACTCTAGTTTGTTCTGCTTTCGTTCTATACAGTGGTTGGATTATTCATGCTTTATTGATCACTGTTGTTTTTCCTCTTTTCCTATTGTTATTTCTCCCTTTCTTTATTATCTATCAGTCTTCACCATTTGCCAGATAAATACACGTAAAAATCACCCTCAGTCTTTGCTCTCTACTCACCTTCTTTCTCTTCTATCCCGTGGTGCCTGCCCACCCAGTCTCGTAGTGCTTTTCACTCTCTGCTTGACCTCAGGTCTTTTGACATTGTGTCTTTTGATAGAAATTGAAAACCCTGAAGCCAATTCGCTCTGTCTTGTCCTCGCCTTTAAATCCTTTGTACGGTAAATGTGTTTGTAATGAAAAGAGGGCCTAAAAAGATAGGGAAAAATATAAGAAGACATTTGAGCTGGCATAGTAAGCCTCACATGAGACTGGTGGAGTACAGCGTGTACTCTCTTTGCTCACTATCGAGGAACAAGAGCCAGACATTGTAAGGATGCACATGGTGTGTATGCTTGAACATTTCTTCAACTTGGACCTAGAAATTATTGACTTCTATCAGTGATCTTGTAGAGAGCATGACACTGAGCCCGTTTACATGCACACCAATACTCTGATTATTATCCGATTTCTGGAGTTATGAGATTATTCAAGTGATCATGTAAACAGGATGATCTGACAGGCTTTATCCGATAATGACAGTTATCTGATTATGACAAATCGGATCAACACACCTAGATTTCTTCCCAGTACGCCGATGTCTTCACGCAGGTATACAGGTTAATCTGATTTATTTTGTTCTTTTACGTCTGCGCACATGCAAACACAATTAAAAATAGTAGAGAACGGAAGTTACATGAGCGGAAGACAGCAGAAGTTTAAGTCTACTATCACTACATACGTACGTACTCCGAAAGAAATCCGATAATGGACCGGAGCGTCTAAACCAGGGTTTTTCGATTATCGCATTTCTTAAGTTCATGTAAATGCGTTAGATCTGATTATTACAATTTTCCCATTACTCCCAGATATTGGACTTTTATGGTCATGTAAACTATCTGAGTGGCCCACAGAAATGGCTTTTTTTGGCTCTTGGAGTGGACATTGTCCTTCAGTGCACTTATGTAACAGATAGTGGGAAACTTTAGCCACCATTTCTCACAATAAAATGGAAATGAAAGCAGTGGCTGTGCCCTCGTAAGTTATCAGATGGGGAGAAAAGTGACCCCTCTTGTATGAGATTGAGGTGCTAAATCAGCCTGCAGACACCTCCTGCTCCCCTCATCTGAAGGTGCTCCTGGAGTCCCATCACTCATGCCGGAGAGCAAGTGCAACGCTTTGATATTGTGTGTTACCCTGCCTGGGCTGTGCATCCCTGTGTTCGCATACGCCCTGTGTTTTATGAATGCCTGTGTGTTTGATCTCAGCGGTGTGCTTGACAAAGACAGCATTGCAAGATAAAGAAAGAGAATTACATATGTGCTCCTGCAACATTGGTGTAAAATGGACAGATGCATGTGCTTGAGTGGTCCACACGTTGCCTGGCGCTCATGCTGTGACTCCACTCTCCGCTGCAGCATTCGCGGTCACACTCTAAGGGCTTTATTGTCTCAAGTGGGGCTCTGACCAGCTGTCTGAACACTCTGTAAAATCACAGGGAGACAACTTTAGTGTACTGCTGTGTAACCTGTTGTAAACACACTCTACCCGAGGTTGTACTGTTGATGCTCTTCAAAATTTAATAGCGACTCCAGAGTGGCCTAAGTTTTTATATTTCAGTTTTATTGTTTGAATAAGCCTCTTTCCCTGGGACATTATAATTCATGGGATTGGGTGAAGCGAAAGCAGGAAATACAGGCTTGTAAGACAATCCTAGCTGGCTGACTGATTTAATAAGTGGAGGTGTAAATAAATAAAAAAGCAATGAAAAAACTGTTTTTCCAACACAATGGTTCACTGACAATGATGGCAGAAAGAAAAAAACAATAACTGACTGATTGTTTGTTTTTGCAGACATTTGACCTCTCCAGCCCGAGGCGCAGACTGTCTCTGTTTTTTTATTCACATCCTCCAAGGAAAGGTAAGATTTTTTTGTCTTTTTCTGCCACACCCCTTCTCCATCTGTTATGACAATCTGTTAGCATCGCAGCAAAATGAAGCTGAGAGACACTAATTGCCCAGGAGGCTGTGATGCTACTCATCCTCCAACATCTCCTGTGCATCGCTGTAGTTTTTCAACAAGACTCCTTGGAAAATGCAAAAGCACTTGAGCTCACTTTAATTGAAATACTGTATTTCTTAATCATTACAACTTACACTATCGGACCTGGGATTGCACCTTGCACAGTTGATTAGGGTACAAATGTAGCGAGCTGGATAATCTTGTCCAGATTACAGTAGACACTCGTAAATGTAAGGTTGAATCCCGCTTACTAAAAGTGTAGGGGCAGCACTGATAACTACACAGAAGTCTCTGCCGCATGGTACCCGTGCTTCAAAGAGAAGGGAGGCTTAAAGGGGCTAACTAAAATTAGCTGGGCAACAGATAACCTGTACCTTGAGATCAAAGCGGGGCTGAACTGTCAGGCTCTTCGACGGCGCCTGTGGTGGCACAGCCTGTACAAGGAGGAATGTAGGCAGAGGGGGAGAGAGAGCAAGTGAAGCTGCAATGCTATTCATGCAAGAGGATGAGTGTTCAAGAGGCCCGGTACCGAGGTGTAAAGTTCCACTGTAGGAGATTATTCATGGGGGTTTTAGATTGAAAGGGTCAAGGTTTTGTGTGTTGCACTTTTCTGTTACGCAGAAATTGGTGTTAGGCTTTAAAGTTGGCCGTGTGCATGCTATACCTCTGTGTGTTAGTGTGCAGTGTGTAAATAAACAATATGTCTTTTCACTATGGGTTGTCAGAAGAATAAGTTAAGGACTATAGAGCTAATAAACCTTCATCAGTCACTTCCATGACATACAGGGACTTTTATACTTTGTTAAAACTCCTGTAGTGTTAAATATGCTGTTATAATTACAGTACAAGTCAAAGACAGACTTACAATAAGCACTGCAAACTATACAGAATAATTAAAGTTTTTAATGTGTGTAGAAATTAGGGACATGCACAAATAATCGGTTAGTTGACTAGTCGAAATGGTGAGTCTGAATAGCCTTTTTTCTTTTAATACTTAACTAAGTTTTATTTGGGGGTTGGGGTTGGGAGGGGGTTTATGTTTTACTTCTCAGAGAAACACAACTAATGTTTATGGCACTGAAAGTGTGAAAAAGTGTTTTAAAAAGTTAAATGTTAAATGTTTGGTTAATCAGGTTCTTATTTATTATTTATTTCATTACATAAATGATATATTTTGTATTCTATTGGTGGAGGACATGTATTAACAATGGCATCAATAACTATTCGGCTGAAATTGTCTTCATAATTCAACTTTAAAAAGAAATTAAAATGCCCATTCTTTATAGAAATGTGCATAGATCAGTCTATAATCTCTTACTAGATCATTTATTGATTTTTTTTTCCATGTCAGAGCAGCCCTTTCATGTTGAAGCTACGTGAATTGGTGCTTATTCTGACAGCTTTACTGACCCTATAGTTGTCAAATAAATCCAGTGGAGTAGTATGAAAAAGCATGGCATATGAAGAACACTGCCTTACTATGGAAAAAGGGAATACATTCACATCCCTATTCTGGGCCATACGTAGCTGCTCTCGGTGCTCCACTAGCAAATCCTTCTCCTTGAAATGGTCGATGTACTGTTAATTGTGTCATCTTCTCATTGATTTTCTGCCTTAATTAAGCACAGGCTGACAGAAGATTATGGACACTCATTTTTTTGCGATCAAATAACAACCTATCATTAATCTACTAAGTTGTTGGACCTGTTGTATGAACAGTGTGATTCCATACATTAATTAAGATCTATATATATTTTTGTGAAAAAGGGTTAAGAAGTAGTTATTTTTCCTGATGATTTCATTGAATTAGTGGGCTTCTTCATCTTTGTTTACACAGGACTGTGAGAGCATATGGAATAATATACATATATATACAGACATATAGCAGCACAACATAACTTAAAATCAAATGGTATTGTCATCATCCAGAATGTTTATAATGTTGGTTTAGGGAAATGCTGCATTGCAGTTAGTTTTTAAAAATCTATATCAGGCGATCAGAAATTCATATTAAATTTACATATATCGTCTCCTGACTGAATCCTATTTAGATAGTGTCAGTTTCAGTGTAGAAGGGTAAAAATTAAATAAAATGTGAGGTTAAACGCAGCAACGTATTAGAAACACACCCATACTCCTTGTGTGGGACTAAATGATATGCCCTTCATCTGACATGGAGTATTTTTCAGTCATATTGACAGATGCACGTCTCACACAGCCATTCAGACTGGGGTATCAGCTCCTTCAGGCTTCTCTGAACACTAACGGCACAGTGCAGGGAAGTGAACCCACAGTGGAGAAGTGTTGCAGTAGATGGTGGGTGTTATTGATATCCCTCCTGTTGTGCCTGCTGAAAGATACTGACTGATGCTATTCCACCAGTGAACCATTTACATACTCATTTCCCTGGCCAAACTGTACCTCACGCACTGGTAGCCACCGGAGACCCTATATGCCTGTCTTTAATTGGCTATTGATTGACTCTGCTTTGGCAGCGGGAGACAATAAATTACCGCCTGCTTGAGAGGGTGGCGACGAACAAGTTGAGAGTGGGGGTGTCAGAGTATTATTCTCACTGTCAAATATTGGGCTGCATTATTTATATACACCTCATTTTTATTTATGTAGCAAGGATCTGTGATGCAATATGTGATGGAACAGCGGCAATACTGTGTCCCTCATGGAAACCGTCATATGCATAGGTCAATGTACGTCAATTCAATGTAGATGTAGAACCAGTATTTAGGGAGGTGTTGTATGTGTAGAAACGATGGAGCAATGAGAGCCTCCATTTGATATGAAATTGCTTCTTCAACGCCATGATAGCAGTGCTCACTGTCAAAATAAATACTATAATCATTCATGCTATCAGTGGCCAACACATGCATAATGTTGAAGATGCATATGATTTGCCCGTTTCTAAGGAATTTTAAAATGATGAATGCAAACATACTACCTCTTCTTAGTCACATTGCACCAACAAATATTTCACGTCATTTGCATTTCATTGCCGTTATTTAATGAAGATGTCTGCATGCAAGAATGAGATAGAGAGACTTGTGATTTCTGTGTCGTATCTGTCTGTGCCTGACTGGAGTCTGATGATTAGGAACTCGGTGAAGCACTGTTGCAAAAAATATGCTTGTGTCTATGCTTTTTACTGACAGTTATTATGGTAGTGTCAAAAAAACTACTTAGAAAGAGATGTGTGCCCTGCCAAGAATAATGGATAGGGTTAACATGTAGCGTGTTGGAGTAAATGAATCCACACGTACACTAAACCCCAAAAAAGAGTATTAGCACTTGAGCAAAATGAGGTATCACTCGCAAATGACCACACACAGACATTCCCACAGAGGTTAAACGGCCACTCTGCCACACACACACACATCACACACACTTCAACCTCTTCATTGTTTCTTTAGCCTGTTGCTTTGTTCAGTCAGTCAGTGGGTTCGTTCATCTAAACTGCTTAATTTAAACAGCCGGCGGAGCCAAAGAATCTCTGAGCAAAATTCCAGAGCTTCATCATCCTCCATCCATGCCGATACTCCAGGCTGGGAGCTATCCCGGGTATGTCCCCTCCTGCTGTGTTGCACACATCCAGGTCCTGTTCCGGTAAATGCCAGCCGGCTCAGATAGGCTTTGATGCTAGCCTGCCACATGAATGTCTGTGTTTCTGTGTGTGTGTGTGTGCGTGTGTGTATGTGTACACGCTCATGTGGTGAGCATGCGTGCATTTCAATGCGAATGCTGACAGGCAGCCAGCTTGGGTATTGATCTGTAGCCATTCCGACTGGGGCCCAAAGGGCAGCCTGTATCATCTGTCAGTCTACTGAGAAGGGCATTACGGCTGCACTGATCTTGGATCACAAATCCCACTCAGAGTGAGAGAGAAAGAAAAAGAGGAGGGGGTCGGGACATCAGGGATGTAGAGAGAAAGAAAGATAGAAAGAGGCTAAAAGCTTGAAATAAGAGTTTTGGTAGTGTGTGTATGTGTGTGTGTATGTGTATGTGTGTGTGCTAACATACATGTGTCTGTGCTCTGCTTCTTAAGTGGATAAACTGCCCCCCATTCAGTCCTCCACAGTCTTTGTTGATTGAGACAAACAGGTCCACTTTTAGGACCTGTGGGTGAAGACAACACTCAGCGCTAACCTTTTCACCTCCATGACCACCCACATACTTTTGCCCACTCTGCTGTCTCTGCCTCTCTGAGCAGCTCGCTCCACACCTCTGTGACAACACAATTACACACCACTCAGGCACCATACAACACTGATACACATCAATGGAATGATATGCCCATAAATAGCACCATATATAGTCTAAATGTTCATAGCCTTAGGGACAAATAATAAATCATAATCATCTGTGGAACATATTGCAGCTCTGTTCATAATGACTGTAAAAATGACTTCAAAGGTTACCGTATCTCTTGCCGAGATAAGTACATGATTTACGCTGACTTTATTTGATTTTTTTTTTCTCCTCCTCGAGACCTTATGTTCCTCTGTAAGTTTTTATCTCGGTCTCAATTTTATTTTTTCTTTACACCGCCCTCAGCATTGTTGTCTTCATTCATTCTGTCAGGCCGCGGCGTTTAAATCTATGCATTGTAATCATGACTGAGATTGGCTTTGATTTTGAGCTGTCTCAGAGGCAACAAAGCCCCATGTTGTTTGGATGAGATAGACACAGCTGATTGTATTGACGAAATCCAAGGTCGCCACAACTAGTCTTGCATGACTCCGCTCCGCCGTGCTCCTTCACAGTGATTATTCCATTACTCTAAATCTTCTAAATCTGTTCTCACCACACATTTAACACGCTGATGGGTCTCTGTGTGGCTCCCTTTTAAACGTTTCATGTCACCAACCCTCAGAGTGTGGGAGCCGCCGAGACTCATAAACAAGGATTGCCAATAATAGGTAGACAGGAGCCCATTTGTATGTGTTTGTCTGTTGCCTTCTAACCCAAACTAATGGGTACATGACCTGTCATTGCACTGACACATGCGTCTTTTGTGCTAAACTTGGAAATCTAAGTATGTTGACAATATGTGATTCCCGGTGGTACTGTATATTGACCAAATGTCAAATATTATTGTCACTTCGGGCTTGGGCCTCTGGAACTGCTCTGCAAGAACTGAATAATGGCTGCAGTAACATGATAATAGTTCACTGAAATAAGCAAAATATTAAGAATAACACTATGAATATTTTATGTTTGGTTGCTTTGAGGTGTAGACAGTTGTTATAGATGAATTCGCTCATTTGAGAACACTGAGAACACTTATTCACTGGTTCCAAAATGGGGAAAAAATAATAATATCTAAAGATCCTTCTTCAGTGCTTCAGATATGTTTGCAATCCTATCTGTAAGTGCAATAATTTTAGCTAAATTATTCATTCCACCTACTATCCTGCACCATCCTCTATTGTAATGCGGCATCAATCATTTGTAAAAGAGGGGTTTTTTTGTAAGTAATGAATTTTAGATGAAAACCCAGTAAAGCTGAGTTCAATTTCAGTCTGGTTTGGAAGATTAAGGTGTTTCTTCATGTAAATGATTTATGCAGTACTGTGATGAATGCAGCTGTTTACTGTAACTCAATCATTACTCCCTGCATATGTTCTACGTTAATAACACTTCATGTGATTAGACATGCAGGGTGTATGCATATTAGCCTCCATGCCTACAGTATAATCACATGCAGGTTGCCTCTTATATTTTCACTTACTTTAATTTGCATGTCATCTTTGCCCAAGTAGTGGCAGCCTATAATTCCCACTCCCCACTGTTCTAGCTAATCATCTAATTAGCAGAAATAAAAACAACCTCATACACATCTGCTAATAATCCTGCCAGATACAGTCTTTGGTTCTGTAAAGCAAACACTGATAACAAAAAGTTACTTGCTTTTGAAGCAGCAGAACACATTTTACACTCTCAGATGTGGAATGAAAACTATCTCTGTTCTTGCAGGGAGGTATCGACTGAAAACAAGTGTGAGATGAGCAAGACCATTCCGTGAGAGTTTCAATAACCAAACAGGGACAAACTCCAATGACACAGATAAACATGTTTGTCACAGAAACACATGAGTATTGACTGAGGAGTGTTCCATAACTTATAAGATCACTTTAAAACGACTCAGTGAGACCTTGTTTCAGCTTTTGGGTACAAAACAGTGTTGAATAAAAATACTACATACTGAATCTTTCACATCCAGTGGTGACTCAGAATGAACCATTTTAACAAAAGTGTTGTTTTTACTCACTGTATTTGCTCTTAAATGTACGCTTTTTCGTTTTAATATATGGAACACAAACCTAGCTTTTCCACACCTTTTCATAAATGGTGTATCATAGCTTAAGGCTGAATAAAAATATTGAGATAGTGATGAAAAGACATAAAAAAAATGTCTGGAAACAATTGAATTTGCATTGGAAGCAAAACAGTGACTAGATTTCAGTATATATTCTACTACACAAAAAGGCAACTACTACCAGCATTTAAAAAGAAAAAAGACTCTCAGCCTTTGACCTGTTTGCAACACTTAATTATGTTATCTGCCCCTTTAGTCAGCTAGAGTGTTGAATCTGGCCCACATTCCCAGTAGAGATAATTTAGAAACAGCGCTTTCACACCTTTTTACTGTAATGGTAAGCACTAATCTACTCACGCATTCCTTTGTCCCATATTTAAAGTGATTTTGTAAGCTATGTAGGCTACAGCAGAGAACTATACTGTCTTTTAGCCAGCCATGCTGTGATTCTGCATGGTGTCCAAACAGGTTCTGAGTGTCACCATGGTGAGGTGGTAGGGCAGCCGCCGTGGAGTCGCTGTGTTGTTTGGATTATGTGTGTGTGTGGTGTGAAGCAGAGTGGTGTTTAATGTGAAGGGCTGGAAGGGTGAGTAAGGATTAATGTGAGATTTCAACCCCCAATAATCCAGGGTATTTTTTTCTGTGGAGGTGCCCTTTGTCAAGCCCTAATGGCCTATATGTGAATGTGTGAATCTGTGGGTGTTTGTGTGTGTGTATCTGTATGTGTGTGTGTGTGCTTGTTCTTTACTATAAATAAATTTAAAAACGTGACAATTAGGTTCATTGTCTCTCTCGTGCAC
>JAPQRQ010000023.1:5610864-5622547 GCA_037367365.1 Apogon talboti
TACTGGCTTTTACTACTTTATTGACAACCCACCCTCATATCCTATAAAATGCATAATTTACAATAAACAAGTGGCCTATTTTTAGATTAGATTAGATTAGATTAGATTAGACTAGACTAGACTAGACTAGACTAGACTAGACTAGATTAGACTAGACTAGACTAGACTAGACTAGACTAGACTAGATTTTATTGATCCCACAACCGAACAGAATAAAGTGCAAGACAAAAGTGTACATACATAAGAATAGTGCAAAAACAAAAAATATAACCCTCTACATTTTTATATGTAGATATAAAAATTATCTACATATTTACAACAGAGGGGAAATTGCAAAAAGCTTTTGGCTTTGTCCGAAATTAATAAAGTGTGTTATGCAGACTCTGTTACTACACTATCCACTCCAGCTACCAGTAAAAGAAGACTTTTAACAACATTTTCTACTCATCTTGAAGAAGAGTCAAAAGAAGACAGAGACACACACTAGGCGACTGATCATGCAGACTACTCAAAGAACTGAGACTGAAACGTAACTTTATTTGGTTCTTATGTAATGTAATTCCGTGCAATTCTGTGGTTTAACAGTGATGCGTTTGAAACTACACAGTGGCACACTGGAGTCTTCCTTGTGAAAGAGTCCAGCCGTCTGCTGGTGTGTAGCATTCATCCGATAACACACATACTGGCACGCACAATATTTTACTATTTGGTGTTGTATTTTATTACTGCGTTTGTAATGAAGACACAGGGGAAGCAAAAGACGACTTCATTAATTGATAGGAGTGCGTGCACTAAAAGGGAAAAAGGAGATTTAGCTGTAAGCCCTTTCTCTGTATCAAATTTACCAATCCTTGTAGATCCCTTGTCAAGTGAGCGTAGTTCTTAACCCTGACATTAAAATGCATTTCTGTTCAGAGAATGTATATGATGTCGTTATTTTTGGATGAGAATAAAGATAGCAGACAGATGGCATTTGACTACTGTCTTATATATGCCCCCCCGCCCAGACTTAAAGCACGACCAATTATTTTTCTGAATGCACAGTCCTGGTGTCCAGATCCCGCAAGTGAAGGAAGTGCACTAGAAATGTTAACAGGTGCTTTGAGACTTGGGCTGTTCGTCACCATATGTGCTAATATCGCCGGAGTTGTGTCTGTGTAATGTTAAAACCTCCACTGGCATTCCTAAACACCAAACCATTCAGGGTTGTGCAACATCTCTAGAGCTCAAGGTTTTGAATTTGTTTTTGCACAGCCTTATGTGCATGAATTCAAGTATGGTAAACACTGTCAAGTTCAATAAAGATGATTTTTTTTGGACTAATAATGGGTGATAATTTCCTCTTTTAAAACTAACTGGAGTTTATCTCCTCCCTCAAGACATTTCCGGCTGACATGGCGCCATCTCAAAATGGCAGGAAGAAAATTTGTATAATTACACCACAACAACCAAACATGTCTCTTGCAGCAATGCAATAACTCTTGATGATGCATCCCTGTGAAAACTAATACTTGGCTCTGGCACTAAACAAGCAATGCCAGCAACACCTTAAAGCCAATAGCAAGAAATCACAGCACAGATGAGGGGGAGGGAGCTTCTCCCTCATCTTCCTCCCCTGTAACCCTTAGGGCTTCATTGTTCCCTGGGAATCATGTGTAGGTGTTCGAGTCCTGTGACATGCCAAGTCTTTTTTCTTCCTCTAGCTGCGGATTCATTGTGGCTTTTACTCTCCCTCTCCAGAGAAAGCTTGCATGACTTGCTGTTGTGCAGGGAAATAGGGAAAGGCAAGAGTTTTTTGTGTACATAGTACACAGGGGGCACACAAAGTGAGCCCTCCAAATGTGACAGTAAGGGACCTTACAGGCACCAACAGACAAAAAAAGGGAAATCCACATGGATGCACATGCAAATCCATAGTTGCATACAAAGTGTAAAAATAAACACACTAGGACTTACAAGTTGGTGCACATTTCCCTCTCATACACATTCATCCACTCTTATAAACACACAGCGTGACATATTGTGTGTTTAGCAAGCAGTTCACACAGGAATAATTAAACAGAGTGGAGTTATGGTAACACAGAATAATGAATCATTAAGTGTAAGCCAGAGTGACTTACATCTTGCAGTGCATGCACTCATTTTTCACTTTACCAAGCCATCAGACAGCAGGACTACTATCTTTCATCTCCAAACAGAGAGGACACCAACAGAGCTGGCTGGAGGGGGAGAGGAGGATGTTGGGAGAGAAACTGAGATGCTTAAGAGCAGTCAGGGGAGATGAGAGAGGAAAATGTTTCAGGGAGAATTGGGTTATACAAAAATTTCAAGAGTAAGTACGGACAGGAAGAAGGAAAAAATAAGCCGGACAAGAGAAGCAGTGAAGAGGCTGCGGATCAGCTCAGAGGGAAAGCTGTTAGAAAATGTTATTTAGGATGGAAATTTGCTTGTTTTGCTGCTTTCCGACTGGGTTCCGGTGATGTCGTCCTTGGCTTGACTGAGCTCGTCTGACAGCCGCCCACTTAACTCAGTGACCTGCATCACAGCGCGGGGTCACAGCCGCGCAGTCCTTTAATCGGCAAAAAAAAAAAAAAAAGGTTACTCATCAGCAGGAGCGTTGTACCTCATCCAGCACATTTACAGCCCTCTACACAGGTACAAAGCTGTGGAGTGTCTGTCTAATTACCAGGTCGTACCCTTGTTCAGCTCGTCTCCGAGTGGTGAGCGTCAAGTGAGCAGTGTTGAAATGGAAAAGTGAAAAATAAACAAAAACAATTGTGTTTTGTGCAATGCACTGTAGCTGTAGCTGGTATTTTATTAACAGACCTCACAGGTTTGCCTTTGAATGAGTGTCAAGCCTTCAACAGTGTAGATCATCATCAGATATTCAGCCAGGCCGCCTTACCTTTTCTAGTCATTAGATTAGATTACATTAGATTACAGAGTGAGAATGTGAGAGTGAACGAATAATGGATCCATTGTATGCGCTTTGAGTATGCGTTAATAGAAAAGCGCTATATAAATCTAATCCATTATTATTATTATTATTTTTATTACATTAGATTACATTAGATTCAACTTTATTGTCATTACACATGTGCAAGTACAAGGTAATGATTTGCAGTTTAGTATCTAGCCAGAAGTGCAATCAGTAGACAGTATGTACATAAATATACAGTTAATTAGGGTTCTGTAAACATGCTATATGAATTGTTATATACAGATTATAATATACAGTATTTAAGTACAATGAATATGTTAATAGACATAATAAATTGCATGGTACAGGCACAACATACAGATTATGGGCATACATGTGAATAGTGGCATAACTTATTTATTTATTTATTTAGGGAATTTGTAATGTCTATAACTCATTATTAGCTGTGAAATTACCGACTAGTTGCAAAAGATTGCTTTTCCCTAGGTGTTTTGTTTCATAGAAGGCACAGGTTCCACCGTTCATGTTGTTGATGTCGATGTTGGTCGTAAACGGCAGCGGAGATGCCATCAGCAGAGCACCTCTTCTGTTTCTGCTTAAGATGATGATCAGAGTGTCCTGATTTCTATTTTATCTCTGCACATTCCACCAAAATCATCACAAATTGATGTAGTACTTGTCTCAATGAAGAGAGCTACCCCAAAACGACCCTCGCTGTGAACGTCACATCACCGAAGTGATCGTCCAATAGCGAGGAAAGTGAGAATGGCAGCACTTCAGAAAACCCATGGGTAAGACAGAGGGAAGTCATCAAATTGTTATTTCCATCTACGATGTATTGAAATAGCGTTGTCTATTTTAACCGCTGGAACGATGCTTTATTGAGAGGGTATGTGAGGGTATTGGGAGAATGGAGGAAGATGGAAAGGCTAAGTGACAGAGCGATGCAGTTGGATGTGAACTATTGAGCCACTCTAAAATGCTGTGAGCTGTAGGCCACTTAACAGATGCCCTTCTCTTGTCAGTAGTTGATTTCTGAAGTGAAGTAGAGGAGCAGTGTTCAGCTCAGTTAAACTTTGGCATCCAGTGTCCATCAAGGTATCTGGAGTGTCTTAGCTATAAATGAATTAAAGTAAATACAGAGAACGTATGTATTTTTACGATCATTGAGCAGTTTTACTCTTAAATCTTAATTCAAACACAATTGTGCATCATCAGATTCCAAATGTAAAAAGGTTGGAGTGGATGAATGGTAATAAATGTCTTGATTGCATTACCCATTTATGTGAAGAACACCCAGTTTCATTATTCATATTTGTGGGGCAGACTTGCTTGATTGTGTTTAGAGAATCAAGAGTCTTAAGGAGAATGACCATTTTCGAGATGTAATTTTCTTTGTAATTTCTTTTCTACCCATCAGCTTTCTCACTCAACCCTAAAATTGCTTGGCTAATCCAAAATAAACAAAGACAATGTTGCAATTAGATGATGCAAAGTGCATGTGTTGACATAGCAACAGCACATTTGGCTAAAAAACAGGATGTATCATGTATAAATGATAGTCCGTATGTAAATGAGGAAAGAGGAGAATATGGATATGCAGATTGAAATAACCTTGCTTCATAGGTGATGCTTAAGAGCGAGCCTATGAAAAAAAAAAAAACTGGTTAACTGGCGCTGAAGGATAATGGCATGTTTCAGTGCCATTGTAAGCATAGAGTGAATGGGAGCTAAAGGGGCTGCAGTAGCTATTAACTGTGAGATGCAGGTTGCTTTACTGCACTTTTAGGACTAAATGAGATTGTAGTGCGAAAGGGAATCAGTAGCTGATCAAAACACCAGGTAATTCCTGCCTTTAACAATTGCTATTCCTTGGACGTGCAGAAAAACTGACTTCAAATGGAACAACAGCTGCTTTGTATTCACTGCTTGGTATCATATGATAGTGGGTACAACCTACAAATGAGTATTTAAAAGGTGGGATTTAAGGCCATCTAAGGGCAATAAATCCTTTTTATACCCGGTGCAACACTTTCACTTTTGTAGATTTGCGACTGAAACGGAAGATTATTTGTGTCCCCACCTTTAGTGAATATAAATAATGAAACTTCACTAATAAGCCCATGTAAGAAATGGGCATATTCTCGTTTTTGTTTCATATTCTTTTTATATGCAAGATACAATAATAAAAATGTATTCATTCATTCAATAAGTCATAATTGTCAAGTAAAAAAAAAAGTATGTTTTTTTTTTTGTTTGTTTTTTTTAGAAAAACCTAAACATTATGACTTAGGGCCATTATTTTAACAAAGTGACGATATGTTAGGACTTAAAATAAATTTAAATTAAAATTTTTTGCCTTATTGTTTTACCATACATACTGTTCTACAAATTACTGTCTAAACTGAGATAGTTTCAATACTGCAGTATTCTTCATTTTATGGAATGATGTAAATGTCACAATATTTGATACTACAATATAATTTGCTGGAATTCTGTTTGCACAGATTGCATGGTGCCTCAGAGACAAGAGGAAAAACCTGAGAAAGGTGCATAAAGCTGCATTGCAGTCATGCAACATAAGAGTGGGGGTATATTATTCTGTCATCTTGCATTAGCCCTGCTGAAGTTGTCGATACCTGGGTCTTGAGGGGGGTGGCTGCAATCTATGTGCCAGCCTTGTAATGAGTATCCCTGGGGTCTGGACCTGAGCCTGTGCTTAGGGCCGCGTTAAGCATGGATGCATGGATGGGGAGGGCCAGCTAAATGAAGGTCCTGGCAGAGAGTTCCCATCCATACTTTAATCACAACTCTATCTGGCTCTGCTGCATGCACAGTGTGCTGAGCTCAGATTTCTCTTATCAGGGAAAGACATAGTCCAGAGGGCAGTCAGCTCAGGCCCATGCATTAATCCTACCATGTGGACAAGTGCTCAATCTCCGCTGATGACACTTCACTGTATTACCTCTTAGCTTGCTGTGAGTGTTTTGTTTTATTCTGCTTTAGTCATTTACCTGTAATCAAAGTTCCATCCCTGTCGGCTTTTAGACAAGTAATTATTCTTAATATAGAAATATGACTCCATTTGTAATAAATTTGCTTTTCATCCACAGGTTCATTGTATCATTGCGTCTCAATAAAAAGTGAGTTACATTAATGACATGTTTATTGATGCTGTCATTGGTGAGGTATGCAAAGGACTGACATTGCTCATCCATCAACCTTGCAGCGCAGTATAAAATACAGTACATTTCCATTTGTATGCTTGTATTTTATAGTATTTGTGCATCATTGTAACACTAGAATGTAAATAAGAAACATACAGACACCGTAAAACCAGCAGTCACTTCTAAGTAAATGTCTGCACGTCTTTTATTTATTGCTTCAAATGTCACGGATCAAAAGTCCTCTTCATTTTTGTAATGTGGATTACTTAGGAGCTATTGTTTCTTAAAACAGCTGTTTAAGTCAAAACTAATAAATCATCCCTTCGCTTTTCCAAATACACAGCATCTGTGCACCTACTAAACAGTGACAGAGCTCAGAGTATTAGTGCAGACAGACTGTAGATTCACCCACACTACAGCACCACACCAGTATGAAGTCTATTTTTTACACAGGTACTTTAGAGAGATGGTCTGTGATTATAGTTAATTGTTTGAATTTATTAGTAAAGGTGATTACTGTATTTTTTTCCTCTGAAACACTATTGCTTTTCAACACTGCTCATTTTTACAGTGTATCCCTTTTTCCAACCAAATGCTTGGCTGAGTAATCACTTTCCTACATTTCCCAGTCTGAGCCATATCAAATCAGTGTCACACTGAGTATCTTCCACATTTGTTTTACTAAGCAAAATAACTGTGCCCTGCAGTTATGTTTGCCCCTGTGGATGCACTGTACATAGATGTCCATGAGTGAATTAGAAAGATTGGAAGAGCTTTTTTTTTGTTCGAAGAATACTCACTAATTACACATGCTGCATCCTATTAGATATGGTAGATGACTCTCGACTCCCATGATGCAATTGGTTATTGCAAAAACCATTTCTGAAAATGAAATGCTAAAGCAATGGTATTCATGAGACGTCACTGTTATAGATGGTGATACACAACGGCACTGTCCAATCTTTTGTATTGAATGAGTCTTAATTCTCTTTTGTGTGTCTCCGTACTGCGTCTTAAAGTCATTTCTTTCAACTCGTGTGCACATTTCACTATATATAGCCAGGGTTGTTATGACCTTTTCTGTCTTTGCAATTTCTGCCAGCACAGTTTAGAAACAATTTGATCCGCGCGATTTGGTATGTTGCTCCTCCTCTTATAGCTCCACAAGTTTAATTAAGTTATGAAAAGGTGCAACAATCAGCAGAAATGTGGCCGTAATATTTAAGGTCAGATGTGTGTGTGTGTTTAGGTGGGGGTGGGGGTGGGGGCAAAATCCCTCGAAGTCTGTCAGCATACACATCGACGTATGGGATGCAAAGCCGCAGGCGGTTGTGGATCAGACAGGAAAGACCAGTGACCCTGATTTCCAGGCTGTCACAGATGTTGACACCCCGCGGATTCAGCTTGTCATTGTAACGCCGACATTCAAACCCTCAATGTCACACCGTCCCGCCTGGAGCTTAGAACGGACCTAAATCTAGACACAGATCAGGAATACATTAAATATCTTACAGTGGACCTAATGTACTCACGTGACCAAACAGTGATCCCAGATCAGTTCTGCTATTCCTAGAAGCGTCATGACTCTGAGTCCGGAGGCTTGTTTAATAGCGTGTATCACATATCCATTAAAGCTTCACGTCTAAATGTGTCAGTGTGATTTGTGGAGACACTCGCTTCTCAAAGATGCTGCCTTTTTGATGATTTCTTAGAAAGAAAGCTCAACCGTGGAAATAAAAACACAAGCGAAAACACTGGCGACTGAAGACAAAAATAGCATCTATTAATGAGGCAACTAATGATAGACAAAACATAATTAGAGTGCGTGGCTATAATGCACTTCCCAGTGTAGCTGTGAAATGACTTCCTGCATTCTTCAATTATTTGCATAACTCATTCGAAATATATAAAGTATGACGCATTATATTTACCAGCATGAGTTATTACAGTAGATTAAATTCCATTTAGCCATACGTTGTAGTAGGCGGTATGAATGTACCGTGTTGTGAATATTGGTTCGAATTTATGTTTGCCTGTTTCCTTCCCTCTGCAGTCACCTTGACTAACAAAAGGCTTTGGTGTAATGAATTGCAGTATGAAATTTGAGCTGATATTATGAATATTAATGTAGATGCAGTACAAAGTCAGAGAGAGTGGAGTGGAACCAGAAAGTCAGGTATCTGCTGTCTGTGGACCAAAAATGTAGTTTGGATAAAGGGCACAGAGACCTTTAACTCCAATTCTATTTGTTCTGCTGCCTCTTTATAAACTGGCATGAGTCATAAAGCAGGGACGGGTTCCTTATGTGTGAGCAGCCCTGACCTTTCACCTTGTGGTATTATCGTAAAAACCACATTATCACATGCATGGTGTCTTATCAGAAAAACTCTCAACAATTCTGAAAAAGCACTCTTTTACCCTGTATACTCAAAAAAAAAAAGCCCTGAAAGCGTTAAGCAGATAATTCAGCTGATGTTTACTTGTGCTCATGCAGACAGAAGCCTCTTTAAAATGGATGATGACTGTGTGTTACATTAAAAGAGTAAAAATGAAGCGTAGTCCCTTTTACCCGTGGTTCTTTCTTCTGCCTTAACAGTCTCTGCAGTGCACAGTTGCTCTTTGCTTCCACCTGTGATGTGGCTGGAATACCACAGTGGAGACAGACTGGAGCCGAGCTGACTCTGAACGGGAAATAAAACTCCCGACGAACTGAATTAGGAACGGCTGACCCAGCTCGCCCGGATTCCACATTTTACGTCGGCACATGGGCAGACAGATAAACCCACAGGGCCAAAAAAATGGGCCACCCTAAGACACAAAGGTACAGTGACAGGGAGAACATTTGACAGGTTACCAGGTTACAATGAAGGTCAGAGCGGGACAGCGCTGTGTTTTAGCAACAATACTCAAACCATTTGACTCCAAGCTAAACAGAAGAGCAGACAGAGTATAAATATGGTGAATATTAATTTACCAAGCGCTCTCGCTGCTGCCATGGATGCTCATCTTTCCTCTTATTTCGACCATTTTATCCATCTTTTATTTAACTGCAAATGCAGTTTTAATGGCACCGCATTTATGAATGATGATTAGCTTTGTATTACTATGGAGTAAACACTGCATCTTGTCCGTGGAAGGACGATGTAGAATGTTTTATTTAAATGTGAATGTGGTTTAGTGCAGTAAAGAAGTTACTGAGCTTGTTTTCTCACTCAGCTGAAGGTCAGTATGTGAATAGGGAACGACAGGGGAGAGAGAGAGGATATTGTGAGTGTGTATGTGTGTTGCAAGAGGGACCGGGAGAGATGACTGCATAAAATATACAGCTGTGTGCACTGAAGAGAGGGAGGAGAGATGCTGCATTAAATGTGCTCAAACTCTGCAGGCAGACAGGCTGTGCCTTAGGCCTGTATCAGGTTTCTTATCTGGGGACATAGAGTTAAAGATCTCCTCTGTTCCTTCCGTGCTGTGTGTAACAGTAGAGCTGTGCTTTGGGAGTGATGGAGTCTTTATATGAGCTCTACTGTCACCCCTCCGCAACAGCTGCAGAATATTGGTTTTTACCTGGCTGAGTCTGCAATGGAAAATCATTACATGCAGCATGCTTCCGGCTTGCTTAACAGAAAACTTTTGAAACAACTTGAAAGTGTTGCAATGTGTTGAGTGTGTTATTATGATATTTTGGACTTCTTTCCTCTTTGCAAACAGATCAGATCTGAGTATTTTCTCTTTCCCTGGAGAATTAAATGACCTACACACTGAAAACTCTACGCTTTCCTACAGACTGTCACCCCCCAGCAAGCTGTTTGGCATGCAAAACCTCCTATTACATGAAGTAACATTACTGTTTGATGTGTGCACAGTGTGATTTCAGTTGTCGGGGGGAGAAGTGGATATTATAATCCATTGCCATGGGTAATAGGTCAGAGGAAAGCTATTTTCTGGCATTAAATCATTTTGAGGGAGACCCGGTGCTCCTGAGAGCGATGTAAAATAGATGACTGAGTGGCAGAGTTGCTCACATTTCTTTCTCAGCGCATGCCCCCCTCTGCCTCTGAAGTTTTGGGGGCATGTCATGGTTAATCACGTTAGAATTCATATTCAATCATTTCAGCGGAGAAAATATATTCATTTGCACTGCTTATTTACATGGTATATTTTTATACGTATAAGCACACAATGAATAATGTTGAACTCATTAATGCTGTACATAAATTGATTTTGCCTTCTTCATTATGATTTCGGATTGGTGGTGATACGCAAATGTATTTTCATTTGAATCATCTACAGGCAATTTCCTCCCAGTATCTTGCTGACAAAACCATGACATGGGGGTGTGAATATGTTGAGTTAATTTTTAATCATCATTCCTCAAAGGGAATGTGCAGAATTGGGAGCCATCAGCATGAAATGTACAAGTAGGTGAAATCAGGAATGAGTAGGAGCCAATTTCAGCTCAGACTCTAAAGAGACTTTGTCTCAGACTTTAATTAAGAATATTTGGCAACTGAGAAAACGCTGTCTAAGTTTCAGATACTCAAGGTAATGGATTACCTTGTCAGTCATTTAGCATTAAAGTAGATTTTTATATTAATCCAATAATTTTGCGGAGGGCTGAACATTTCATTTTCAGCTTGGAGTACCCATAACCCTCATAGGATTCCACCAGGAATGGAGTCTGTTACTGTATTTATTTGTGTATTTTGGGCTGGCTGCCGTGTCAGTACAGCAGTCTTAGCAATTCTGTGTTTTCGTATGTCTATATATCCTTCATGGAATGGCAAGAGTGACTTTGTGGGCGGATGGATGTCCCCATATCTCTTCTGGATTCATGCAGTTTATTATTTGAGATGTAGAATGTGCTCACGCAGAAACATCCAGATGCATAATCTTTGGCAAGTAGCATTATGCTTTTAAGATGATCAGACATGTGTTTAAGTATTTAGCAGGTTGTTCCACACCATTTATGCAGCTCTGTAGACATCTGCTGTTTTCATTCCCAGAGTCATGGAGGTGAAAAGGCTTACAAACACTGCGTTGTGTTGTTTCCCAAGTCTTCGTTTTTACATACTCTATCTGTTAAAACAGGGTCATTTACAAAGTGGTTCCTGTACCAGCTATTTAAAAAAACTTTTTTTTGTAGAAAAGAGGTGTGAACATGTCGGTGCAACATGCAGGTAATGTGATGTTTGAGGATGTGTGGCACTATCTGTTGCAGCAGTTGTTGATTCAGATCTGGAGATTGCCCTGTAAACACAATGACATGGCAGCTGCTTCTTCAGAGGAGGGCATTAATCCGCGGTATGGCAGTTCCTGTAGAAGAGAAGGGATCCTGGGAATTTTGCCACATTCTGTTGGGTTAATCTCCTCTCCCCTCTCCTCTCCTCTCTCTTCCTCTCCTCTCCTCTCCTCTCTCCTCCTCTCTCTTCCTCTCCTCTCTCTTCCTCTCCTCTCGTCTCCTCTCCTCTCTCCTCCTCTCTCTTCCTCTCCTCTCCTCTCCTCTCCTCTCTCCTCCTCTCTCCTCCTCTCTCTTCCTCTCCTCTCCTCTCCTCTCTCTTCCTCTCTCTTCCTCTCC
>JAPQRQ010000023.1:5630626-5681640 GCA_037367365.1 Apogon talboti
AGTTGCTCAAGTCTCCGCTCCTCTCCTCTCCTCTCCTCTCCTCTCCTCTCCTCTCCTCTCCTCTCTTTTTGCTGATCTTTTGCTCCAGCTTTCTGAATGTCATTGACAGAGTGGTTGCTCATGAATGACCACAGCCATATTGACTATGACTGTGCCAGGAGCCAGACCCCGTATCCCTAGTTCAAACACTCACACACACTCACACATGGGGCAGTAAGGGCTTGCCATATTGCAGGGGAGGTACTGCCCAGCTGGTCATGTTGGAGCTAAAGTCTTCTTCTCTTCTCTGCAGACTTCCACTACATTTTGCCCCCAAATAAATCTCTTCTCCCTTCTGCTTCAGTCTTTCTCTTTAATGTCATGTCAGCATGCAAATATCCTTTTTTATGATATGATTATGTTAATGAGAAGATGGAATATGCCTGAGCCAGCTCATGATCATGCAGTCACTAATACCCTTAAGGTACAAACAAGAGTCTCAAAAACAGAGATGAGATGTCTTTGTGTTGCACACAATGGTAAAGCTCCTCAAGCATTGTGTTTTGCCTTTAATCCATCCTTCCCTCTGATTCTTCTGCCAAAAGCTGTAGCACTGACAAAGACAAATAGCAGTGACATGGATACGATTCCATGTAACATCGTTCCTCTTGCATCTTTTGCTCTCTGGTCCAGCTCTACCTCTTCCTATGTTTATCTCAACGCAGTAGTGCAGCCTCTTCCTTTTGTTTGCGTTCTAGCATCAGCCAACTGAAATATTGATGAACCCCATCTGACCTCCCATCGCTGCGTCAGCAGCTTTCTTAACGTTCCTTCAGAGACACATCATGCTCATCTGCTTATTGACTGGTGCTCATGTTGGACAGGCTTCACATGATGTGGATGTGCTGCTATGTGTGTGGCGCCAGCTGTTTTCCCACCCTCTTTGTGCCTTAGGAATCAGAGATGATACTGTGATGTTGACCCGGCTCCCTTCAGCAACTGACCCTTTAATCCCACAACATGGACGGACAGAGATCAGACTGATTTGAGCTGGGTGGTTACACAGGCAATATGCACTAAGCCACGCATTCAACACATATAAACATGAACTGGTTCAGTTGAAGAAGACACGTCAACCCAAATAAGCTGAGGTAACACCACATGCTGCATGTTTGTCTTAGTCCTACTCATAATGTTTTCTCCATCTCGTCTAACCCCCGTCCAACCCAGCGGACATTACTGACCTTAAGCTACACTGTTTTCTTACGACCTGTTTCCCTGAAGTGCAGTAGGAGATCTAAGTATGACCACCACATGAATGCAGCTTGACCACAGAGATTTTTTTTTTTTTTTGGGGGGGGGGGTGTTCATAGCAGAGCAAGATCTGACCACCATGTATTCTTGTACCTCCATAGCCTTAAATAGTATTTATGTTGTACCGGTGGCATCTGCAGTTTATTGAAACCAGAGCTCTGAGTGGCATCGCTTCCGTTGTGGTTGCCATTTTTTCCATATGAAGTGGAGTCAGAGTGATAACTACATCCGCTTTATGCCGTCTGTCTTTCACTTCCTACAGCTCAAAAAAGACCTGTCACCTGCTTTTCTCACCCCCAGGTTCAGCAGCTTGCCTATACTTTACCACAGAAGGAGACACTCATGGGTGTAAAATCAGCATTACATCTTCATCATATTTGGAGTTTAATGCATGCAAATATGACCTCTTTGGAAGTAGAAATGGCCATGCCAGCTGCATAAATTTTCACTTACACTGTGTATAGATTAGCTATTAATTTGTGTGATCTCACCTAATATCTCAGCAAAGCTTCTCTAGCACACTGAATGTGTTGTTTTTGTCAGTAGACCTGTAACTGCAATCATTATGTTTAAAGGTCATGATCCTTCTTGCCGTTCACCGTAGTCTGCGTTGAGTCTTTTTGTATATATCATAGAAAGGCTGGTAGACGTGAAAATCAGTCTGATGATACGAATAATAGCATTCCTCCAGTATTGATGCATAAAATGATACAGCATTTGGACATGGATTTTCAGAAAGATGACAATAGAAACCTAATATTACAGGATGATGGTTGGATTTAAGCCTATACATGATAGTGCTGGATTACTGACAGCACTACATGCATCGCCTGTAGTTGCGGAATAATTCTTTATTTTCCATAAGTCTTGAAATATCTAAACTGTAACAACTCAAATCCAGCACTGAAGACGCATTTTTTTTTCTCTTTTCAAAGACCCCCCGAGTCAAGTTTAATTAACACAGAGCCAGGAAATCGATAACTGAGGCCAGGATTCAGTAGCTCGCTCCTCACATTCTCAACGAACGGGATAAGATTCATATTGCTGACATTTCAACTTTTTTTTTTTTTTCCCTGCAGTTACGGTTTTCTTCAATATTATATAAAGCTAGTGGACTTTGCTACTCCGTGCCTTTGATCAACATTATCAGAACACTGTGTCACTCCTCATTCATTTAGAGGCTATTCTGGGATTCAAGTGCCGTACTGCTAAAGACATCACAAGCATTTGACCCTCACTGCGATGGCCTTTATTGAACTGGACTTTACTGCACCGTGATACTTTGGTGCATTTCAATGGCCGGAGACACTTTCTGATCTAAATGCTAATGCGCTATCCTGTAGTCAGACTTTAGCTACCCACTCTACATGTAAAACCCTGCCCGTCTCCCATGTACCGCCTTATCTCCCACGGCTCTGATGGACAGGCCAGCAGGAATTAGGTTGGGATTGGGGCTTGGCTCCAGAACCGGCTCCTGGGGCTTTGGGGCTTCATGTGTATTTAATTTTTGCATTAGTATGTATGTGGTCACCTGGTTTGTATACCTTTGTCTCCACCAGTCTGTCTTCAGGTCTATAAATATGTCACAACTGTTACCTTTTGGCTCAAATCTTAGCAATATTTACATACACACGTGCTTACCGTGCCTATTTATCACAATATTATTCTCTGTATTTAGTGTTTTTTCAGTGAAAATCAGGTATTTTCCATTATTTAATTTGCTTACCATGTAGATGTTCATAAAAGATCAGATTAAAGTTGATTGTAATATCAGAAACAGAAAAAAACTGAAGAAAAAGTGACTTTTTCAATGAAATACATCATGACTAAACCAAGTGTGTCCGTCCACTGTCATTTATCAGACTTCATGGGTTTTAATGTTGAATCAATGTTATAGAAAATGACGGTGTTTCCACGGTAACTATGGAGCCTCTGAACGTCCAAATGGGTCATATCTGATGATCATGAAAAGATGACAAACTGCATTTTACACCAATTATTTACACATATTGATAGGATTAATTTTATCAACAGGTATTAAACATTTAAGATTAGTAGATGGTTTAGGTCACCAGTGGATATTTGGGTCTTTATGGGTTAATAATCTTGTCAGAATGTACATAGAAACAGAAAAAGTGTTGTGGAAGTTTATGAAATATGTCAGATGGAAATGCGTCTGGAGGGAGTCAGTTAACACTGACTTGATGCCACCAAATGCTGTCTGTGTTTAAAGAATTTGACTTTAACAATCAGTGCTTGATCCTTTGCAGCTTTAGTGCCATTATCAGAAGCCCTCACATGTTATCCAAGTCGGCCCTTTAGAGATCAGGATGTCATGAATTCCTAATTAACACCCTTTCCAGACACTGTTATTGACTTATTCGGCGCAAATCACCCAAGAATGACAGAAGAATGGCGGTGCTGGCTGGCTGGCCTCATCTCAGCGGTTAATATTCTGAGCATAATAAAAGGCCAAGATAGAACCATAAATATCACACCAGATTGAGATCTGATTTTAATTTGATTTTTGAAGACACGGCGTGCATTAAAATTAATGGCTCATCCCCATGTCTCTCAGCACACGCAGCATAGTGTTTGACTGAATGTCAGTCTGATGATGCCCGTGTTTTGTTGTTTGTTTAGGTTGACATTTTGCTCTTTAAGTCACAGAAAGTATGTCAGCAGCGGTGCTCATGTCATGTAATCGTTTCTGTCTGTTTGTGTCCATAGCAACGCATTCAACCAAACGTTCAGAAGATCTAAGGGCCACTGGCAGTGACATATTGTGTGGGAGGGACCCCTTTGTAGTTTTAATCCTCTCCTTATGCCCAGTCCTTGATCATACATTTACACCAGGATCATGTGCTGTCGTGTGTCATATACTGTGCATCTGCAGGTCTGATATGGTTTTCGGAATGACTGTTAAAAAGCATGCAGCACTAATTCCTCATGTAATACGAGCAAAGAAAAATGAGGTAGTAATTATCCAGAGGACATTTTTAATCGCATACTTTTTACTTAGTTGTGACACAACTGCATTTGTTTTCAGAGTTCCTGACATTTTACTGAAGGCAGAGTTTTATTTTTAGATTGTTGTCATGAGTTTAAATGACCTTGTGACTGTGGCTGTGATTGTCGTGATTCAATTCCAGTCAGTAAATCAGAGACATTCAATGGCAGGGAATCAAAGACATTAAGAAGTACTGACATTTTGCCCGCTTGGAAACACATGTTTCACATCATTAATTTAGCTAAAAGTAGTGTACCTTTTATAAATCCTGATCTCTCTCATACCCATCTTGTAAAGTGTGGAGACTGAAGGGTGATTAAATGAACTTTGGTCTATCAGGTTAGAAGATAATGTGATTTTTTTTTTTCCTTTTTTAGTCTTGTAGTCCACACAAACATCCAAGGTCCCAAATACACTCCTGAATGCATTTTATCAACACGGATAAACATTTTTGAGATTTCTTTCTGTTAGTCAAATATGCAAACCAATTTTGTATAATTCAGTTAAAATCACATCTACCGTCTGGAAGGAAAGCATTCCCACATACCTCCAGGTCTGTTCATCTACAACCTTTTATCCACTGACATTTTCTGGCGATTGAGTTTCATTTTCAAGTTGCAAATTCTATAGCAAATGCTTTATTTTCACAATAGACAGAATCATTTCCAACTTACAGCCTTATCAGGTATGCAGTCAATAAAATGTTTGTTTATTGGTTTGTTTTCAGGAGAAAAAAAAACAAAACTTTTGTGTGTACAAGGAACTAATAGTAAAACAAATAAATGAATAAATAAAGCTGATCAAGACAATATAGCAAACGCTGTGTACACTAGTAATAACAAAATAATTCAATATGTATTGCTCGAAAAGGAGTGGGAAGAAGAAAAACTCCCACCTCTCCTTTATACAACATAACACATTTCTTTTGTTTCCTTAATGATAAAATTACATCTATTTGGAGCCTTAATGATGTAAATAACAGATAATAAACAGATTAGGAAAACTGATTATATTACACTCAGTAACTATCTAATTGATGGTCTGGATAACTTATAATACAATATATTTCAAGAATAAGTACATACCAACAATGGTAATGGAAGTGACATACAAAATGTCAAAAAAAAAAAAAAACAGAGCCTGCTTTTGTCTTAAAACAGTCAGCTACCACCTAAGACTGTTCTATTTTAGAGCAAGAACAGGGAAAGCAGACATCTATAAATGAAATCTGCCAAAAAAGAAAAAAAAACACTCATATACAGACACACAGACACACTCATACATTATGTTACGGAATCAAAAAAATATTCTCTCAAGCAAATTCAGCTTCCATACACAGACAAACCACTCTATCTATTTTTTTCCTAGGCTTCAGAGATAAAGTATATCAAATCTACACGACATCAGAAGCATATATCAGTGCATAATGCAAAGCACTTTATAACGCGAATGAGTTTCATTTTTTACATTTTCAGATTTCTATTCTTTTTTTGTGGTCTTCTTCCGTTGTGCGGTCTAGCTGAGCCTCGTAGTGGGGAGACGCCGCGCAGAGTTCGTCTGGATGCACTCCATTAAAACAGTTTATTGTGTAGTTATAGTATTTTATTTAACAGAATCGGTTTTGTCTATGTAATGGGTGTCACACTGGAGAGCTTTTCTATAAATTGGGCTCGCATCGATTGTGATTAAGTATTCAAACTGTCGGCTTTAGTTTAACACTTGTAAGCCGGCCAGTGACATCCAGGGCTGTTCAGGCTTTAACAAAACAATTATATGCACACCATTGACTGAGCTGCATTAACATAAACAGTCAAATGCAACTATAGATTCATACAATCCTTATTTTGTTACACTATTTGAGAACATACAGTATATTATAGTTGAATACCTGCAGAAATGGAAAAGCTGGAGAAAAACAAACCAAATGAAGCCTAATTGTACACAACACTGTGAAGTCACTATAGATTTAATACCTTGAAACGTATACTGATGAATGTTAAACCCAAAACAAGTTTTTTGAGGTATAGAGATATTGTAATGTTATAGGGTACATAACTATTCTAACTCCATATATTCTGAAGAGTATTTTTTTTCCCTTTTGAAGGTGTTTATTACACTGTCTACCTCGAGACTTTTAAACTAAAAGCCTGAAAGTTATGAAGTATATTTATCATCTGGAGTCTCTTTTTCCAAACTCTCCTTTACCTCCCTAAAGGATAATGAAGCCTAAATAAAAGAGACTGAACTATTAAGGCTACAGTGTTTTGTTATCGATGGTGAGTAGATTACATTTTTTATATTGTCCTGAAGAATTTTATAATACAACTGCAGTCACCTTTGGAACAGGAAAATCTAGTCATCTATAATGTTTTTGGTTTAATTCATATTTGTAGAAGCAGTAAAAAAATATTTGATTAAATAAACCCAATGAAATAATGTTAGAGAATCAATTTCAGCCTATAAATGATGTCAGACTCTGTGTTTTAGTTATAAATTAGATGGATTTCTCTAAAGGAGGTTTTCATTGCATTTTGTCTTGTATCATTTTGTTCATTAGTGAAAAGTATTTATTTAATCTCCTACAATTTGCAGGCTGGGAAATCTTTGTTTTATAGACCACATACAGTACAATGCTGGTCTTTGGATTCCTGCATTTGGATAATCCCCACAAAACAAAGTAAATAAATGTAAATATACAGTGCTGCTCATTCTTCTTTTCCTACTAATCCTATTCACTATTATGCTCCACACACCAGTCATGTATCATTACGTTTTTACAGCTAAAGTTTCCATGCCGGAGCTTCAGGGTTAAGTGTTTGTATCTCATTACTTTCACGAACAATCAGCTAAATAACCTGTGAGAGTCTCTGCTTGTTCCCTGTGAACTCTAATTTCTTCAGCCCCGTCAACATACATATGCTGAAGGAGCTGCCAGATTTATTCAGCATCAGAGAGAATGTTTGAAAATGTTTGCAATCTCATCCCACTACACCTCCCCACCCCACTCCAATCCCAACCCCATCCCTTTCTCATCTTAGCCTAGACTTACTGCTCTGGTCGTCTGCTCCGCTGTGCTCCCGATATTTTTCATCTTCTCTCTAAACCTCCAGCCCTCTCTGTCATGCCACAGACGCCCCTATCTCCGGAGTCTCGCTTTGTCTTTCTCTCTCTTGCTTTGCCCCTTGAATGTAATGCAGCAGTGCAGAGCTCCATTGCCTGGGAGTCGATGGATGGATCTGTGCGTGGCTCAGGAGGGAATAGGCTTGGATGTGTCCTTCCGGCTACTTGAGGAATCAGTAACAGGCGCGCTAAGAGCCCCACTGAGCTCTGCTAAATGTTTGTAACTCTCAGAGAGAGCGTACAGTAGATGGGATTTAGGGGCCCAGAAAGCTCACTGGACAGAAAGGGCCTACATCCTACAGCTTTACACATGTAGTCAAAGCGGCTGATGGAAAAATCTTGTTTAGCAATTTTTTTTTTCCATCATCTCTGGCAGATCTATTCATAATGAATACACTTAAATCACTGAAAGCTGCTTCCTTTTGGAAATACTTGACCTTACTATTTGTGTCAAATAAATGATCTCTTCACATGCTGTTGTCAGATCACAATCTCCAATGAATGAGGGTTTGAATGTCTGTAATCTTAATTTAATCAAATCCTTTCAACGCCACTTAGGTGGTACATATTCACCATCTAGTATTGTGAGGGCTCTTCAGAAATACACTTACATTTCATGATAATAAAAGCCACAGCTTCCCCTCTCTTAACACTACGGGTTAATAGACATTTGATTTCACGTAAAAACAAAACAAAAAAAAAATCATCAAGAATTGATTCAGTTTTATTTGATTTATTTATTTATTTTTCCCAGTGAGTGCCATTGAGATTAGAAATCTCTTTTGCAAGGGAGACCTGGCCAATATAGCAGCCATACAAAGTCAAAACTATATTAAACACATACATGATACATAATGAACAATAAAACAGAAGAACAATTATTCAACCATAATGGCCCAAAGAAAATCAGTGACAATTAAATTACTATGGTAGCTTATAGTTGAATTGAGAATGTTTACATTTTGACAGTTAAAAAAATTTAACTAATTGTCACATTGCCTAACTGCATAATTTCTGTGAATTACTGCTTCCTCCACAAGGTGAAACACAAGAGGCTTGGATTAGGTTGTCTTTGTCAATTGGGTATTACTGGATTTACCTCTAAGACCGTTCAGTTGAAACTCTTCTTCCATCTGTCCGGAGGCTGAGCCATCACCGGCACTCAGCTGACAGAACACCATTACGGCAGCAGAACAATGTGCAGTCTAGCGGTAGATTTAGACCTGTTCGACGATCCCAAAGAAAAAGTTGTTTCTGAGAGTCAGCGAGGGCAATTATATTGTTTTTCCAGCTTGGCAGTCCGCTATGAGTAAAATTAAGCTCAGGCAAGATCTCACAGACAGACACGTCTTGAATATTGCAATAATTATCCTCTTATATTGAATTTTGACATTTTCCAACCTCATAGTCATTACTTTGATGGTCTTGTTCCAGTGTTCGCTGATAATATGCATATTATGTTATTTTGGGCCAGAGAAGTAGATTTAAATGAAGAAGTACTGGGACTTTTTTTTAAAAAGAAAAATAAAACTACACTGAAGTACAATTAATTTTAAGAGTAACTTAACCCCATTTTTGAGTCTAATTCTATTCACCTCATGATTCTGAGAAGTGTTTCCAAGCGAGAAAGAGGCTGAGATGGAGGTGATGAGTGCCTGTCCATGTGTGAATGTGTGAAAGGAGTAGTTTAGGGACATCCGTATGACAGAGAATCATAAGACTCATATAGGGCTCTGAAGGGATTAGTTTGAGTTTTCATCCTGCTCTTATGACCTAGTAAACACTTGCCTAACAATCATTATTCATTTACATGTACACTATATTTAGAGTACTCTCACCGCTTTATTCTCCCCATCATACAGCCCTTTCCAACACAGAACTGAAGCCCTGAAGTGCTCTTACCTGAGTTGCCAACAGAGACTGTGCTTCTGCAGCCTGTGTTGTAGTGTCATCTGGGTGTTTTAGCACGTTAATTCAGATTAAAAGGGAAAAAAGAAAACACAATTAACCACTCAAGGCAGCAGTTTTATGAGGCAAAAGTGTTTTTGCTTTGTGAGTCTGGTAGGTCTGAACAGATTTATAAAAAGGCTTCAGGTCCACCCGTCAGAAAGTGAATGAGTTTTAACAAAATCTGATTGAAGACCAAATGGGCTTAACACCTCGGATTAATAGAGTTGTACTTCAACAATACTAAAAATACAAGTTAGGAGGTGGGAAGGCAAGAAGATTTGCCAACAGGAAGTTTATCATTGGGGCTGTTTCATGCACATTTTAGATATTTATCGATTTTATTCCTTTTTTTTGTTTTGTTTTGCAATATCTCCAGTACTGACGATGTATATACAGTAAATACATATATACAAATATATACAGCCTGGGCAAAAAAAGTCCCTCACTCCTTTAACTTTGATTATGGGATACATTCTCTGTGGCATGCTTTCAATAAGCTAATTAAGAAGAAGAAGAATCTTTATTATTTCTCACTATATATTGTACATGTGGACACACACTAACATACACTGAAACTGACCCTCTGCTTTTAACCCACGGAACACACCATATGCTGTAGACTAGGAGCAGTGGGGTTGCCATGTCAGGCGCCTGGAGAGCAAGTGTGGGATTAAATGCCATATCAGTCAACAGTTTCTCTTCAGTCACAAGCTGCTTCACCTCTCTAGGCCACCCCCCCACCCCCCAATGTTAAATCCTTTATTCCTGTCAACTGAAACATCCCCTAATTATAACACTGCCCCCACACACTTGTACTGTAGGCACAAGGCATGATGGGTAAATCATGTCATCTGCCTCTCTTCACACCCTGATGCACTCATCACTCTCGGACTACATGACCTTTTGCCGTTGAAACACAGTCCAATCTTTATGCTCTCTAGAAAACCCCAGTGGTCGTTAAAGAAATGAGAGGATGAAACATGTTAATCCCTGCAGAAATTATCCAATGCCAGGTTACATATTTGCTTGGTTAAATCCAGGTGGGGTCTTATTTGGCCAGGCAGTGGACATATACACTTGAAGACATACTAAACTATAATTAAGTGTACTCGACTCTACTATTTTGAGACACCATTAAATGGACTTCTTTGCTAATCCTGCACTTTTTTTCAAACTGAAGTACATGTCAAACAGTTTTTCAGGTAATTATTAATACGCTAATTATATATAAGCAAAGTATTTGTAATTCAGTTGGAGTGGGCAGAAAATAAACTGAATGAGAAAAAAATTTAACTAATATCAATATCCATCAAGTGTCCTTAAAATGTAACAAAAATTTATATCAAGCTGCAAAAGTTGTATAGGTGTAAAAGGTGTGTAAGTATTGTATCAGTAAAAAGAGGGAAAAAAATACTATTTTAATGGGTCTTTTGTAGCAGTAATAATAGTACATCGTTAGTGCATTGAAAACAGCACAGATTTAGTAATAATAAGTATATTAAGTTTACCTCAGTGTAGTTTTCCTTTAACTGGGTCAGCTTGATGTGTGAATCTTCAAGGTTTTTCACTGTTTAACCCTGGCTATGGTTAGCGTCTTAAAGCCACTATCCCCTTTCCATGCTTCAGATAGTGCCATAATTCCAAAGCGTAGACACTGCAAGTTAATTGGTTCCCCTTACATGGATGTGGGTAATGTAGTATGGATAACACAGGCTAGTGTGTTCACACCAGTGCTAGGCAGTGTCGCTCCCACCCACATGAAATGCAGTAATCAATGAGGTGATAGTCGCTTGATGATTCAGTCTCAGTCTCAGAAATATAAGATAAATGACCTGCTGTCATTGTTAACTGTAGCTTATTTATGGTGACGTTAATCAATGAAATTCTAGGCTATGAATTCAAGCACTGTGAGAGGCTATAGTGGAATGTGTGAAATCACAGGTGCCATCGGCAGACTGGCAGTAAAATGCTGCCAGCAATTTCCACTCCTCACACAAGCCTTAACTCATTTACAATTCCATTACCAATAGCATGTTTTTGTTTGTTTATTTTATTTTGTTAAATCATGTTTGGTCTTTCAATTCCCCTGACAGCAGAGGTGAAATTGCTGAACATGTATAGTCAAAGCAAACACAGTGATGGGTTGACTAAAGGCAGAGGGAGTGGAGAGGAGGAGCTCGGGTGGCTGCAGCTGCTTTATTGGCTGTCTGCTCGGCACTGAGGAGGGGCAGAGGGAGAGAGAGAGAGAGAGAGGGAGAGAGTTGGGGGATGAGGGCAGTACTCTTGCTGGGAGATAGGGAATGCCCGTTAGTTGCGTCTGCCGATAATAGCACATCAGGCAGAGCGCTGCTACTGGGAGAGCAGAGCGCAGGCAGTGCAGAGGACTGAGCCGCTGAGCACAGAATGGTACAGTAGACAAGACAGGCACACTGAGAGAAAGCCAGAGATTAGACCGAGGGAGGAGAGAGAGCGCATCAGAGCACGTTGGGACGGCTCAGAGGAGAGTAAAGGAGCAGAGCAAGGGACGGAGGAGGCAAGTGAGGAGGGGGAGAAAAGTTACCAGGTCAGCAAGTGAACGTGGAGGTGAGACTCAGCGGGGTCCCACTCCCACCGGAGCGGAACGGCGCAACAATAAGCAGCACAGGTGGAGAGTGGAGAGTGATACTACGGAGAAGACAGGAGAGAGGGAATACTACAACTTCCTCCCCGAAACACAGTCTTGTTATTTAAAACAGGGTAATGCTTCTGACAGGACTGTTCTGCACAGATTCTTCAGGATTATCTGAGAAAGACAGCAGCAGCAGGCAGAAGATATTCACTCCAGTCAGAGGTGTCTGAGCAGTGCTGCTCTGCTCACTTCCATACTGGAGACTTTCTTATCACAGACACTCAGTTCAACTGTGTGCTTTGAGGTGGATGTGTTACTATTGGACTTTTTTGCTTCAGAGTGAAGCGCCGGAGATTTGGAGGGTGAATTGCTCTGTCCTGTCATCTCTGAGACTATGGTAGACTGTGCGTCAGGAAGCCCTTCATCAGCAGCTGCAGCCCTAGAGCATGGAGAAGTCTAGCAGTGAGGAATCAGCCATTCACCGTAGCCCTTCCATAGATAGCCGAGACTCAGATTTTCCTCAAGCCTCCACTTCTGGCCGCCCCTTTGGCGGTCGCGGCTTCACTGCCGGCGCATTCTACGGCTCCACGGGGCCGCGCAAAAACGCACAGCAGGGGCAAACTGGAACGGCTGCAGACGCCAGCGCAGGAGACAAGACCAACAACAAGTACAGCTCTCCCAAAGGCAGCAAATACGTAGTCTTTTACCTGGATCTATCCTTTGTGTTCCTTTTAGAATTCAAGAAGTGCAACATGGCGAGAGGCTGCCTTTGCTGCTTGAAGTATATGATGTTCGTCTTTAATCTCATCTTCTGGGTAAGTGTTTCAGTTCTTTTTTTTTGGCACTGTCTAATTCATAATAATGGTGCAAATTTGTAGATATCCTTGTAGGATGATACTGACAGTCCAGTACACATCAATATCTGTGTCTGCGGTAACAAATGTGATGGCTCAGTGTGTGAACTTTTCTTCAAATGTTAATTGGGAAACATGACGAAGTGTATGTTGTCAGTGCAATCATGCATTTCTAATTATTACATCAGAGTGTTTATGCCTACCCTCGCTGTGCATGTTGCTATTCCTGGATGTCATGACAGAGTCAGTAGCATTGCACCAGGTTTCCTTTTTGTGTGTCATGAGCAGGAGGGGATTAGATTGTGGTGTGAGGAGGACAGGGGTTCACTGGGGTCACTCATTTAGGAGCTTGCATGATTTACAGTTGCTGTGATGTTGAAAATGCTGTTTTTATTATTATGGAACTAATGATATGCCTCTGCAGAATAACGATGAGCAACAGAACATGCGTCTTTGACTTGAAAGCATAAGCAGGGGGTCTCTTGGACTGGAATGGAATCGTAATGATTTGTCTGCTTCAATTTAATATTGGTCAGTTTAATTTGGTGGTTTTTTTTGCTCTTGGGTAAAAGTTCAGTCTATAACCTAAAATTTATTAGAAAAGTTCAGAATTCCTCAGCATTTTTTGGTTCTGGAACTTGTTATAAATATGTATTCTAATAATAGAGTCATAGTTAACAGCTGGTCTCCATATTCAATTTATCCACAACTACTATAGATTTCACCCAGATGAATACAGTCTGTGTTTGACACTTACTGCCCTCCACCCATGCATGGGTATTTGTGGTAAAAGTGGGCATCCCTTGAATGTTTACAGGATGGATTATCAGGCTTACGGGTTATGAGGCCAAGTCTTTGTATGGATGCAACGAAGCGTGAAGCATGAAAACATCCCAACTCTGGGGACTACACCAACCCTGGCCCACCATGTCATGGGTTGTGAGCCCTGCTAACTGGGGCACAGTGGAGGCAGCAGAGTGGGCATTAGCTGCAGCCCAGCTGTGAACAGGCCATCCCTTAAAATGCGCACACGTACACATGCAGCACACAAACCAAGAGCTATCTCATTGTATGCTCCATATAAGAAAGGGGACAGCACAGCTAGTGGCAGGGCTAAGGGCAGAGACTGGGGACGTCTCTGCTCCTCCAGGGTAATACTTCCATATCACTCACATATCATTACCCAGTCCATAGAGGCAAGGGTGAGAGTGATTGACAAAGACACTGAAATTGCTCAGGGGCTTTTCAATGTATCCTGCCTTGATGTAATGTTGTTTGAGGGAATGAACAAGTCAGCAAAGCTTAGCTCATGTTGGATTCATTGATGCAGACATCAATATACTTGGATGTGAGCCCCACTTCAATCTAAAAACATATATGAATGAAAGAACTTCCTGGATGTCATTACTTTTTCCAATAGATATGCTGGTTTGGCGCAATAACCATAAACACACACTATTTTACCGATTGATGAGATTCTCACAAAATATAGAATGCATATTTTCACTTGTCTTAGGCTCATTTGTAACTGGAGAAAGTCGCCATTTAACCATATTAGGGTCCAATCTGCTTGTTGTTAATCAGCCACTAAAAAGTTTCAAAAGATTTAGCTTATGCATGTCTCATTTAATGCAATTTACAAGAACTACATAGCCAACACATACCTATTAAAATGGTGATGCATCTCACATACTTACAGATAATATTATTAACCCATGAAGACCAAAACATTCACCAGCGATCAAAAGCATCTAGTGATCTACACTGTTTAATACCTATTAATCCACTAATCCTATCAATATATGTAAATAATTGGTGTAAAATCCAGTTTGATGTTCAGAGGCTCTGTCGTGAACATGGAAACAGTCATCTTCTACAACATTGATTCACCAGTAAAACCCACGGACTTGTTTTTATGTTCAGTTAATGATAGATTTTACTGAAAAAGCTACTTTTTCTTCATTTTTTTCTGTTTTGATGCAATAACCTTTGAATTTACTCTGAGCTTTAATAAACATCTACATGATCAGTGAATAAAACAGGAAAGGAGATGATTTTCACAGAAAAAAATGCAAAATGCAGAGAATAATACCATAATAAATGGTGATAAATCACTTAGGAAAGGTTAAATAGAGAGAAAAATTCATTTGGGAACTGGCACAAATATCACACTGGGTCCTTATGGGTTAAACCATCATGATTACATGTCAATGCAATCACGCACAGATCAGTCCAGTTATCAGACACAGCATTTACACACTGACTGACATCTTCAGTCATCTATACTGTGTGACACTTGCACTTCGTTCCTGCCATCTGGCTACAGCTCTATATAAGTCAGCCTTTGGTGCAGGTCATAAGGTCATTATCCCCTATTTTCTGGAGGGGCAGTCACAGGGGATTTGTGTGAAGGCTTCTAAGTTCTTCAGGTGTGGTTAACCCCTTTTCAGTGGCAAAATCCTGCCACTAATAACCGGCTGCAGCACAGCACTTATAAAGAGGTGGAAAAGAGGCTTTAGATTTCAAGGCTGGTGGTTTCCAATTCATGTGAAGTGTATAGGTTGTTGGCCTCCATGGAAATTAATTCGAACAATCCTGAGAGTGTGCAGAGTCTCTCCATTAAGTGGGACACATGAGGATTCTCTGTGTCATCATGTGTCAGAACATACAGTGTGTGTGTTTGTGTGTGTACGTAAGGATGCCGAGACCTTAAGTGGCTAAGGACATTTCCCAGCTCAGCACCTCCCCTGCTGTGCTGTAATTGAAATTTTACCCTGGTAATGTCCGCTTAATGAACACCCACTATGAATATTCTCTCTCCATTCCTGTGGGCTGACGTTCCTCTTCTCCTCCCACCGCTCCTTCACTTTATTGTCAGTTTAATCAGTGTCCTATGGGGAGACAGCGCGGTCATGAGAGGGTAAGGATGCCGCATGTGGCTGCTGGGTCCGGGTCCGTCAGAATGTGACAACCAAAGGTTCAAGGCGGTCTGTCTGGCGCACAGAGGATTGTGGGACATCAGCGAGTCCAGCTGAAGGTTGGCCAAGCTGTGAATAAAAGGCTTGTTCTTCGGTTAAGGGTCAGGACCGGGTGCCTGAGTGCTCTGTAATGTAGGGAAGGCGGGTGTGAAGCATGCTGTATCTTGACACCCCTGGGACTGCACTGCTCTACCTCTGACACTCCAAGAATCACAAGGTTACTGCAGTTGGTAGGAAGGTTTGCCTCTGAAGATCTGACATCTCATCTCAGTGCTGAACGCCTGTGGTACGCTGCGGTAACCTGACACCAGGTGCAGCAGGGGTCTCTTCTTTCTGGCTGTGTGTACATGCATGAGCCCTCTTGTACACACATGCAAAGCTGCACACACACACACACACACACACACACACACACACACACACACAGGGTCTTCCTTGAAAGTACACTCACCACCCGCACACCACCCACTCCATGGGGCTTACAGTGGTAACTTGAAGCACAAGGTAAACAGCGGTAGGCACTTCAGGCATTTCCATACATGTGCTCATCCTCAGGCCCCCCCAGCAGTTGTTCATGACCATCTGGCTCCTCTTTCTTATAAGGGATTAGAAGCGTCTGAGCTGCAGGGGGCGTTTCAGGCAGATTAGAGCAGTATTGGGTAGTGCTGTTAGGATTGAGATCACGGCTCCTTTGGACAGCTCTATGCTAAAGCCAACACTCACTAAAGCAAATGGCAGTGACAATAAGTGTGTGCGATAGGAGGAGGGTGATCTTTTATTCTTACAGTGACTGTTTGGCTAGGACTGTGGGGTGATTGATGCTGAGCCCCATTGGTGTCAGCCTTGTGACCATATCAGTGTTGATGTACTTGCTTGAAGCAAGGATTTCATCCTCTTACTCTTCACTCACAGCATCCGCTGTTAATCCTCCATTCAAGATTCAATTTACTGTCCGGTGCTGCACCTATTTATCTTGTCCGGTGATATTGAACACCTTTGAAAAGTAAAAAGATTAAAAAAAAAAAAAAAAGGCCTTAAGACACAGTACCAAGGGTTTATTCTGCTAAAATCACAAGCAGCATCACACAGAGATTTTCTTCTGCTGTGTTAATCATGTAAAAGCAACATTTTCATCATCGGAGATTGGTTGTATCCGTATGGGCTCTTTGTAGCTGTTCCATTATGGCGCCATATCAAAAGCTGAAGCCTCATTGGATATTCATATTTAAAAGAAAAGTGTCAGCTCAGCAGTCTTGTCCTACAAGAACAGGAGTGGTGGTGATATCAAAGCCGCTCCTTTGTTATAGGAGAGAAAACCAGATGTGTTTAGCATTCATGAATTCCTGTGCTTACTTAAGGGATTGCTGCAGGATTTATAAACCATTTGGTTGGAAGCAACAGAAGATTAGTTTCCCTATTGATTTAATCACTGAATTTGACATTTAAGGTTTCAAATGTACCCACGCTCTGATGCTACAAAGACTGGAGCTATTGACAGCCTGGTTTGTAGCTGTGTGTGTGTACGGATGGCACATTGTAATTCTGTAAAAACGTTTCACACAAGCTGTCCCTTTCCCTTGGGATTGAAATCTAAGGTGCTGAAGTAATTTGCCTGTTTTTCAGTCTCCACGTTGGCACATGAAGGGTTCAGTCATCTTGTATGACTCAGGAGACTATGCACATTGTAACAAACTTTTTTTTATTTCCTATTCTTTTTTTTTTGTTCACAAGAGGCAGAGCTGAACTGCCATCAGTCACTGCCAGGTGATACAAAGACAGGGGCAAAGGAAACAGATGAGGGTTGGGTACGCTTCGAGGGATGATGAAACAACCTGTATACACTGCGCTGTCACATGCGTTTAATTCCATCAATTCACCATGAAAGGCAAACTCTAACATTGGCTTTGAATGTGACGCACAGTAATGTAGCACAGTTCAACATCATCGTCAGCTGGGATGTCTACATCTCTAGCTATGATAAAAATAGACATTCGGATGACTTAATTTACATTAAAGCAGGCATGGATGCACTTCAGCGGGTCTCTACAACCATTCACAGATTATACGTCCTCAAAATAATCTCTATCTCTTATTCGCTGAATTATCCGATTAAATCTGATCAAATATTTACCACTGTCTAGTCATCGCTGTTCACAAATGACAGTGTTTAAATGTTTTCAACATCTACACACTTTTATGCATTTTAATCACCTGATCTCTTGTAATTGGCATCCCCAATGGAAAGCTATGCCTTGATTTAGATTGGTAAATATCTCCGTATGCCTGCTTTTGTCCAGTGGTTTGTCTAGGGAGAACACTCTAATTTGCACGTCTCTCCGGCTGCTTCGATTTCCCAGCCGTGTTGTGTAGCGCCGCTGAGCTCATTAGCTTATGTTGCAGATCAACTGGGATATGGGGCTGCTATGTTTCACTCTAGGGGGGCCGAGGTAATAGAGCAGGAGAATCGGAGGTGCCTTTTTTCTCCCAGTAGGTTGGTGAGGTTTTTGCACCGGAATTAAGTCTACACTCATCACGTCATCAGTTTTTTTCAGTGTGATGAGTTTACGTATTGATGTATTTAAAGGTTGATTATGGCACATGGGAGAAGCAGAAAACTGGAACTGTTAATTCAATACTAAATACCAAACTGCAACAAACCTCTCTCACCAACGTACAAGTGTATGGTGTTGCAGAATCGTACATGTAATTTTAATGTGAAGTTTTGCTCTCGCATGAAGCGGCAAAGCACTTAACCTGTACAATCAGTTATTTGCCACTGACTCAGTGACAAGTGAACAACCCAAGAACAGGTGAAAAAACAGTAGCTCCTACAGACAGGGATTACAGTTCCATGGTATTATGGTATGCGTTTTGACAGTTGCTTTGTATTTTCTGTAAGGCCCTCTCCTCTTCCTCTTTATAATTCTACACCAGTGTCATCTTTAGATTCTGCAGATAGAGAATACGGGCTCCTGTATCTGTCACTTGTTGAAGTGTCCCTAGAGCAAGATGACAAAACACATATTCAAGTTGGCAACCTTTGCCAACACCATTGCATATAAAATATCACTTCAGCTGTACAGTACCTCAGCTTTGCAATGCATTATCTTTTTTTTTTTTTCCTCTTTTGTTTGTTTTCAAGCGCCTGGATTACAGAGATCTCTGTTTCTAAATATAGGCCAGAGTAGTTCAGAGTAAGGAAAATTGGAGTACAAGAGGAAAGATGGGTGTCATTAGCTTTGCATATGTAAGCAGGTTTTCTCAGGATGTGCTAAATTGGGTACCTCAGGGAAAGGGAAGGTGGTATTGGTGTTGTGTTGTGTGGTCAATATGTTTGTCTTACTGAGGTAAAAGAGGTAAAATTCTCATTGGCAGACCATGACTGTGGACTTTAATGATTTATCAAAGTGGTCTTATATATGCTTTTAATCTTTTGTCTATTTGAAAACAACAAAGCTCAAGGCATCCTTTCGCTGTAGGTGCTGTTGGGAAAAAATTGTCCACAAAAACAAGCTCTGTTTGAAGTTTTTCACAGCTGAGGATGATTTCACATTTCATAAAGGAATTCAATTTGGTGCAGATCGATTGGTATTATCAAGCAAAAATACTGTAGTCTGGGTAAATCAATGTTAGCAAATGCGTGTGATTCTTTTAGCTTAACTGCCTTTGAACATTTTTGTCATAGTGCAGTGACACTTTGTATTACCTGGTATAGATTCAGATGCAAGCCAATAAAACAAACCCTCTAAGCTCTGTGATATGACCAGATCAGTCTTTGGAAGTGCAGGCTTCTTACCTTGTCTTGTCATTCACAGTGATACAGATAAAAGGCTATTTCATTTAAGTGTGTACTCTACAGAATATTTATTTATTTTCAGAGCAGAAAAACATATTACAAAGCATGTTACATCCCACAAATGAAACGTGTTAGTTTGTGTCCTTATGCTGCAGGAGTCTTTGTAAACCAGTATCTATCCTCGCCATCTCTGCCTTCTCCCCAGGAAGACCAATCAATGCTAATCTGCACTTAAGCAGTGAATTAATGTAGAATGTTGGGGCAGCTTGCGAGTTCAGCTACTCAGCATTTTTTCTGACACCTAAAGGCAAATTGCCGTGAAATCAATGATTCCCAGTCAGTCCATACCTCCAGCCCTGCCGAAGAAGCTTAGAGAATATCATTTTTCTGGTCTTCTGAGAGCAAACTTGGTTCCTTTTAAATTAGCCTGTTCATGTTTAATTAACAGTATATGAGATGTTTATATGAACTAACTGCAAGTTCATATATTCTGCACAAACTCCTCTTAGTTGTTTATGCAATGCACAGTTTTCATTTCTTCTACAAATGTCATGTAATAATTAGTACTGTCAAACAATTACAATTTTTAATCAGATTAATCACAGATTTGCTGTGGATTAATTTCGATTAATCATGATTAAATATCATTCATTTTTAATCGATATTAATTGCATTTCATTTTGCATGAGCAAACAAACTCTAGAAAGACGGGAATATATATGCACTTAACATGTTTATTAAACGCCTTCAACAGTTTCAACAAAACAACTTGAAACGAAACAACTGTTCCATCTTGGGGTTTTTTGTACTCAAATTTCCCATCCAGAGGGCTGTTTAGCGTCCTCCATCTTTATTGGTTGGTTCTGTTGCCTGTCACTACCAGATCAACTGCCCATGTGCACATGCGCGACGGTAATTCTACTTCGACAAACTGTGCAAAATGCGTTACCAGAGATGTTCAGAGTCATTCTGCAGATGGGCTAACTGTGTTAAAATTTTGAATCAGATTAATCATGATAATGGATTAATCTACATTAATGCATTAATTTTAACTGCCCTAGTAATAACCCAGTTTCTGTGGAAGTAGTAGAAATGTTCTGCAGGTATATGTCCCTAAGGTCTCTAGAGGTTTTCATCTGTGGGCTGAGGATGCATCAGTGACTGACTGTGAGCTGTTTCCCGAGGGCCACTACCTCCATTGATTCAATTGGACTAGGTTCTCCTCCCACCAAGAAACAAACAAACCACCTATTGTCGCATCCTTGAAAGCTTGTTTCCTGTCCTTTCTTACTCCATACACCATTTAGAGACGGCAGATAAACTGTGCAGCTGCAGCACAATATACAGAAAATGTGAGCCGTAGATTGACTTTGAATCTGTGTATTTTAAACGTGTCATCTTGAATTTGGGTCAGGGACTCGGTGTATTCAGTGACTGAATGGTAATGAGTCCAGGACATCTCCAACACGCAATAAGCCCCACACACTCCTCCATGTTATGAACCATGACAAATGAGAGACAGATTTATGCCTTAAACATTAGAACGTATTATTGATTTATTTAGCTGAAATGCTGCACATTACTGCCACATTATAACTCAACCATAAAACGTTGTAGCCTGCTAGACTGAAATGTATCAGCACACACCCTGAACAGATGATCACATCTACACGCCTGACATGTTTTTACTGCTTTTTTTTTTTAAAAAATGGGAGAATTTTATGTGGCATATTGCAATATACACTACTATTACAGACCATGCGCTAGTGTAGTCAAATGTTTGTTGTGGGGTGAAATGGATGACTGTGTTGTTGTTTCCAGAGGGAAACCCGGGCTTGATCAGAGCAGGATGTTTCACTGCTCTCCTTATGTCTGATCCAATCTGAGTTTGACTCTTATTTGATGTGCATGAGGTATTCTCACAACCAGCTCTGATATGCTCTCTCAAGAGGAAAATGCAGAAACTAGTCAAGATCCTTGACTGCTACAGTTGCTCAGTAGCTAGATAACTGACTACCTGACAGACAGTGTAAACCTAATAGGGATTATTGGCAGTTCTTCTTGCATGCAGATTCCTCCTCTTTCTTATCACAGCTGAGTTATAACTGTCCTTTTGACTTTGCCCGAATCTTATCGCTAAACTAAAGCGAATTATTCTGCTTATTTACTTTTTGCACCAATTTGCACTTACCAGTCGTACTGCCTGGCATGAATGTGTATATGCTTTGTGTTCTGTTTCACAAGACATCAGCGTGTCCTGAAAACAGAAATCTAAGGCTGTCTGGTTGTCTGCAATGTGTTATTCATATATAAAAAGAAGAATGTTAAACCAGCCTCATTCCATCACTTTGGTATGCTATCTAGGGCACAAAAGGATGCATTAGATAGTACTTAATAGAGAGTGCTGTGCAGTTTTATTGCATAGCTGAACTGCATGAGTCATTATGTAAAATTATCAGACTTGCCTTGAAAAATAAGTAAGTAAGTAAATTAAGTAAATGATCCAGAGGTTGCTCAAATTTGTAATTTTTACCACTAGAGGTCTCTTAATCCAAACAGATTTATTAGTTTATGGCAGCATGAAGTGGTGCAGGATCATGGGATTTGTGTTCATCACCACTGCAAGTGAAAATCTAAATGATACGACTCAGAGAGAAATGATAATGTTAACATGATATTATATTAACAATTCCATGATGGCATTCTCTGTGATTTGGTGAAGAATGTTAGTATCAATATTTATTATGATAAATACAAGTTATTGTTTCTTGAGACTGGTTTTTGGTGAAAGTTCTATTCTTTATGGTCAGAACATGAGCAAACACTAAACATCGAAACTCATAAATGTAGAGGAAGAACCTTCAAAACAATTCTAATAATAAAATGTTTACTCAATATAAAAAATATACATGTTTAGAATGAAGTAAACCAGCAAAATTTTTAAATATTTTAAGTGTTTTTGTTTGACAGTGTCAACGAAATAAAGGAAAAAGAAAAATCTATATTGCAATAATGTTATTATAATAATTATTGTGGCATAAAATGTACCGTAACACTAATTACTCATTAAATGCACTAGGCAAAAATCATTTTACAGAACAGTTTTTTATCTGTTTATCTGTTTTTTTAATAATAAGGATTTTTTTTATAATAAATTTTTATTCAGTGATGTATATTCACATTGTGTCATTTCTTTGTAATGAAATGGCCTCAAGTAACAATAAACATTAACATTATTAAAGAGTATGTAATGCCATGGAGAGACAATAAAATGAAATGGGCCATTACATTGAGTAAAATTATGGATGAAGTGGGAATTTCTTAGGCACAAAAGTCAACAAAATATATAACATATGGAAGCTGTAGTCATTGTGAGGTGTTTTAATTTCACACATTAGCTTTGAAGAAGACAGATGACAACGATGACACATATAGGAACATATACATGTATTATTCTTGGATTTATTTCAATTTGTTGTTGCTGGCAGCCCTTAATTAAGGATCAAGTATAATAAGAAATCGGCATAGAGACCCCCCCTAACTCACCATGTGTCGTTTTTCAGTCTCCGTCAGTAGTCATTATTTCTGCACAGATGTCTCCATTTCTCTTATTAAGCCACCCAGGCTTCAGTAATGGGTGACTTGGGATGGTGGCAGAATACAAAAGAGAGTCCGAGTGGAGCTCTGTGCGGGCGGAGTAAGGTAGGGGAAAGGAGTTTAATTTGAGGAGTCGATTATGGGGTCACTGCTACCCTCAGTGAGTGATCTCATTCATCCATTCTTTGCTAGGATAATTATTAACATAGACCTTTCACCTGTGTATGCTCTCATCAGTGCAGTGTTGTGAGACAAATTCCCATCTTCCCATCACTGTGTTTTATCAGGTGATAGTTTCAGCAAAGGACACAGTGGGCTGTTTGGGGTCAGCCCATTAATGCCCCTTCCATTTCATACCCATTTTTGCTATTTCAGGTCTGGCTGGTCATAATTTTAGTCATCCATCCTGACTATATTTTCAGTTTGCTCTCACTGGTTGCACATTGGTTCTTGAAACACAGTTTGCAGGTAAAACTACCACAGATGGGGTTGACCAGATTTTTCTCCCCAGTCTCCTTCTGAGAGGACAGACTGGCAGACCCGAAACGCTGTCCTTTTTCCTGGTTGGAAGAGTAGTGAAGCATGAAGGCAGGGGAGGGGGAGGGGAGGGCTCCGCTTCCTAAGAGCGAGAGAGGTGAACACATTGATGTTTGATGACAGCTTCCCATGAGGTGAGTCACCCTTACTCTCAGATCTTACATCCTGTCTCCCACCCTGGCACCCACATCATGTCATTTTTGCTTTCCCCCTGGGGGCAACTACAAAATCATTCAGTCTATTTTAGGAGGGAAAAAAGCAAAACATTTTTGGTTGAAACGGTTTGAGCTGTAATTGAATATTTTAGCGAAACAAGCCACTAGAAAGAAGATTTACATGGCACCGTTATGACTTTTTTTTCAGTTGATGTGAATTGGCTCTTAGAAGCTGCTAGCTTATCTTGTAAACACTCACATTTAACCCAAAGACCTAAACAGCCTCAGGCTACCAACAGCAGAAACTATACATTTTGAACTAAGTTTCAAACGGCTAATCCTGTCAATACATTTTAATAATTCAGGAAAAAATTTGTTTTTCAGCAGCATGAACATGGAAACCCATCATGTTCTGCAACACTGAGTCACCAGTAAAACCCATGTAGTTTGACAAAAGGCTGTGGTTGTAGATGCTTGTCGTTATGTTCAATTAATGATCGAGTTTGTTGAAAAAGTCCTCGTTTTCTTTGTTTTGATAAAATAGTCTTTGAATTTACTCTGAGCTTTTAAGAACATCTACTTGAACAGTTAATTAATTACAGCAAGATACCTGATCCTCACAGAAAAATGCGGAGGATGAAATTATGAATAGTAATAAGTGAATGAAAAATTCTATCAGAAGTTACCTCAAAAATACTTCTAGGTCTTTAAGGTTTAATTAACGAAACAACCATGCACCATAGGCATAGAACAAGTGGATAGATGTACCGTGATCTCACCCATTGACATTTTGAAGCCAGCTGACTATTTGGAGCCTAAAGTGACCATATTTGGACATAGTAAAAAGAAGCTCCCGAAGTCTGAGTCTGCACCCGTTGATCAAACAAAGCCCGAACCACAAGAACTTATTCTAAAATCTCATCAATGGTGCAATAATTTAAAGATGAAACACCAGAACTCTTATTAGAGCATCCAAGTAAAACCGGGATGACTCTTAGGAAAAAAAAATAAATGTAGTCATTTTTAGAGGGAAGTTTACTGTACGTCTACGGGAGCCGATGCCTCATGTGGCTTTACACTTAAAGGTACTTCCATTGGCTTCACCATGGAGCCGAGGTCGTTTCCTCTTGGGAGCGACTAAATCTTTATAAAGACTATTGTGCTGACCTTTGTATGAGGGTCACTTTGAAGAGAGCTGTATCTGCGATAGTGATAGATTTATTATCACGATCCTCATATTTTAGGCAATATCAGATAAAACAAATCAATTAATAGATGTGCTGCTTTGGCTGTGATGTATCTACCTCTGTGTGTCTTCACTGCTGAGCAATATCCTCCCCCACCACTATCTGAACGGTTCCATGACTAATAGCCAATAGCATGACTAATCAGGACGGAGATGAGAGGAAAAAAACATTTATTTATTTACTAGTTCTTATTCTATATAATTCCTTCAGTGCAGTTTGAAGACTGTCAGTATCTATTGTTGAAAAATATTATTGAATTTTGCTATTTCTACAAAGCTTTATGTATATAATGAATACCAGGATCCTGGATTACTAATCATATTTGCATTGAAAAAGACTTGTCAGTCCACGCCCGTCTCTTTAACATCACAGTTTTACTTATAAGTCCTCTTGTCTTGTGTGAACAGAGGCATGTTGTTAAATGTCAGAATAACCAGGATTTTCAATTGTATGCTTTTCCTCCTTGGCCTTGTACTGTAGTTCTGCAATAAATGGCATTAGTTAAATACCCAGGAGCCATGCATATACAATTGCGGTGCCACTTAATATTCAGCCTTAAAATATAAGGAAAATTTTTAAAAGCAATAGTTGAATAAATAAATGAAGAGTGAACACAGGTGTGCCTTGAGAGAAGCAGTCAGACAGTAGAATTAAAGTGACTAAATAAGCAAGGTGCTTTTTATGCTTCCGACAGCTCTGTACTCCCCAGCCTAATTACTTGTGCTAAGTATATTCAGTAGAGTTGAGGTTCGGATCCTATATTCTTCAGCTGAAATACATGAGCTGCGATGCTGTGCTAGGCTTTATGAGAATAATTAGCCGGTCATAACGTAAACGAATGATGGTAGTGTTTCAAATTGCCTCTGTGTACATAGTAAATATGTGTGCAGCCGGAGCAGGTCTGTGTATTCCGCAGTGTACACTGTAGATAAAGACACTCTAGCCTTATTATTATTTATAGCTATGCAGGGTGTACAGTACCAAACCAAACCTGCGTTACGGGTGAGCATGAGAATCAAGCAGCAGTGATTTCAGACACCGGAATTGTAATTGAGATGCGAATTATTTTTGAAATATCCAAATGATAAAGATAAGAATAGTGGCAGCCCTCATCTCCCATAAGGCTGACATGTCTGTTTACTGCCCTCTGTCAATATTATCGAGAGCAAAGTAATTGGCACATAAAAGCCCGTCTCTGTTTGCTTCAGTAGGAAAGCATTCTCCCATCTTCAAAAGCTTTCCCCCCCTACAGTTCATTTTTCCTTGAAGTGCTTACCTTGCAAAAGAGATGTGAAAGGAAAAAATATTGTCCTGCAGCATGTTCTCACTCTGTCATTAATTCTCTCTGAGAGATGAAGGTATTTCTCTGTAGTTTTGCCATTTTTAATCCATCCCCAGGAGCCTTTCCTCATGGGTCATGATAGATACCTGTGACAGGCAAATATGACAAGGAAATAATTAAAGCATTCAACACGACTGTACAGTTGACTATTTCACAGAGAAATCATCTGATCTTGTACATTTTTTTTAAATTATTATAATTGGCAGAACACATCGGAATCACAGGAGGGCTTTGGTCATCATTAGTGAGAAATCTTCTTCAAATGCAATCACATTTCACGCTGGCCTACATCACAATGCTGTTATTAAGCTGGTTTAGCTGCTGATCCAATATCGCCCAAGAACCCACTCTGGCTCAGGGATCTGGCTGTTTTTCATATTAACTGTGGTAGGCGGTCAGCTTTATCGCCCGTTGAATTCCTTCTTCATCAGCAGTTTCCACTTTGATCCGTGAAACAAAAATAACTTCATTCAAAGACACATTTATTTGCAGAAGATTTGCTCGGGTAAGAAAGAAAAACAAAATATCAATACTCTGTGAAACAGTTTCGCTCTGCATCAGTGTTGGTATACGGCGGGATGGTGAGTGCAGCTGCAGGGATCTCGATCCTCATTATATCTCGGTCCATCTCAGAGTCTGCCTGTTGTGTCCATAGAGATTTCAGAGTGGTACTGCTAGTGAAGATGGTGAGTGTGAAGACACTGCAGGAGTGCCCAAGCACAGGGCTGACTCCAATTTGCTGTCAACATTTCTGTGTATCTGCATAATGCATTTAGTTGACCTTCAGTGTACTAAGAAGGCGAGCAAGGTCGGGAATGTGTATCCCATCTTTATTTATGCCCTTGGTTTGAAATCCATGTACATTTAAAAGCTGCTTTTGCTCTTTATTCTTCACAATGTGAGAAGAAGCCCCCGGTTAATGGTTTTGTTTTGGGGCTGTCAGTCACTGACAGATCTCACCTACACGCCCACGTGGCTGACTGCCCATCTAATAACGCAGGGTTCTTTATTATAGTCATTGAGATAATACATCTCAGCTGGTCTGCTGATCTCCCATTGTTCTTTTTAGTGCATGATTGTCAGTGCCGCGCACCAAACAAAAGCCTCCCTTCCAGAAAGAATGTGTGATAGAGGGAAGGTACAAAAAAAATGTGGGTTGCCTGTAAATAGTAACCTTTTCACAGTGTAGTGCTTTTATCTTATACAATTTAGACCTTTGTCTCAACCTCTCTGCTAATGTGACCTATTCTTCACAGACCCAGGGGATATAAAATAGTCACATCTCAGAGACATAGAAGCACAGACCTCTGTTTCCTCCTGAGACTTATGAGCATTTAAGATAAATTTGGGCTGAATTTTGAGAAACTGATTTAGGCAGTTTGACTCTGTGATGCCGTAAGCTACTTTTGCCTCATATTTTGCTTGTATTTTTAGCGTCTGTTAAGAGAACAGTGCTCTCTTTTTTTGTTGATCTATTATTTCTTTCCTACTTGTGATTAATTAATGTGCAGTTAGCATAAGTTGACATTGTGGCTTTTGGGGAATGTGCCAAGTAAAATGTGATTAAAGTTGACAAGGACCACGGGGAGTTTACAAGCGAGTTAGTGTCATGTTTATTAAAAAAAAAAAATAGGCCATAAAAGACAAGGTTATGTGAGGTAAGGCTGTAGGGCTAAAAATGAGAGCAGAACAGGACTTTTGAAGGTGATTTGAATGCAAATAGGAGGTCAAACCCTCGCTTCTAAATTCCCCAGAGAGCGTTTAATATGCCTATTAGAGATCGATGTTGAACTCTGTCACCTCTATTGATTCTAGTACCCTCATTTTATTCTGTCCCGATGTCGTGTTGATTACCCAGGAGGACTTCCTGTCTCTGGCAGACCAGGGGATTCACAATAGAGAACCGGCGTTGTGGCAATTTACTACAATCCTAATGAACAAGCTGACTCCATATCAAAAATCCCATCTCATTAAGATTTACAGTATTTTGTCAGATATGGGTCATGCTTTGCACAAAGGGGTAACTCAAGCAGCTCAGGAGGAACAAATAGCCTCCATCAGCAGCCGTACTAAAAATACACGCTCCCTGTGTTTTCTGATATAGTCACGACAACCCAAAAAAAAAAAAAAAAATAGGATCTGAACTGATGCCTGCTTTGTAAATAAGGAAAAAGAAACATTTCAGTATGTACAGAAGACGCAAATATTTCCTGAGCACCGTTACTGTAATCTGCAGTTCAAAATGGCTTCTGGACAGAGCGATAAGTCGCAATGGCATGGATCAGCTTTAGCTCTATCTTATGTCTCATTTGTTCCTGTCCAAACGAGATAGGCCTGCTATCTGTTGGCAGCCATCCTGCAGTGACACAGTGACAGAACGATGGGCTCTTTAGAAGTATCACCTGCGGATGGAGGATGCAGGCTTGTCACTCCACCATTTGTGCCACCTAAATCTCACAGGACGGAGGACAATTAGAGGACGAAGCAGACTGACACGGGCAAGCCGGGATCGTGGCAAGTCAGCAGGGAGCTACCGAGCGAATTAACCGAGTCAACACCTCAGACGTTGTTACTGTAGTTTGACAGGTGGATGGGCAGGTAGTCTTCCTCTTGAAAATGTCCCTGTCACATTGGAAGTTGCCGGTGAAGGGTGTAAGAAAGAGCAGAATGTTTCGCACTTCACGCCTTTCAGCAGTGACTACTCTCCGAACGCTCCTTCTGTCTGGATCCATATGAGGTGGCCTACTTGAGAGACACCCCGCACAGCTCTTGTTTAACTGTGTGAGTAATCGAGAGACATTCCTTGATAAACAAGCTCACTCCGACGAGGCTTATTTGCATGCGAAAGAAGAAGAAAGAGAGCAGCAAGAAGGGAGGAGCAATACACCTGTTGCATCACAGACTATGGGATATCTGTAATAGGCTTTGATTTATGAAGGGAAGAAGTCTAGCTCAATCTCCCCTCCCGAGATTTAAGTGTTTTTCAATGACTTTGAAAGCACTTTATACTTTTTTCCTTTCTTTCACAGTGGCTGAGTGCAAAAAAGCACAAATTAGACTAAGCATCTATACAACCCTAGGTATAAATAAGACATAAGTATGCATCTCGCGCTTCTGTTTTTTTTCCATAACACTGACACCTCCTCTAATTAGATTCCTTTTTTTTTAGCAGTCTCTTAAAATGTCAAGTAATGATGTGAACATTTGTAATGAATAGCACATTAACACAAGCTTCTTGTAAAGGTTAACCTTTTCCACAGATTTTCACAAGATTCTTTGCCATGGTTCCAAGTAGGCGCTTTCTTAATCTGGCAAATTCTATCAGAGTTCAGTTTGAGTCTTAATAGCATGAAGAGCAAACTGATATTTTTGGCGTCACCCAGCATGCAGCAGCCTAGGTTATCATCCATGGTGACTAGGCGCTGTAGCAGGACCAGACTCAGCAGTCGTGGCAAAGCTTCTGATATTATCCACATCTCCCTGCACAATCTTCCTACCGCAGGCTGTTCCATTACAGTGGAAATGAAGAGTGAGAGAGGTCAGGGCAGTCAAATAAACAATTTTAGGTGGAGAATTTCATTATGTGTAGACCGAAGAGAATGGTTTGCTGAGAGATTTGTTTCCTCAATTAACTGCTGCCTGCAGCTGCTGATGGGATCTTTTTGTTTCCAAACTGCAGTGATTAGCAAGTAGGAGAATGTTCTGTGCTACCAGCGAATGTCCATTTTATTTTTGGACTTTTAACTGAACTTTCTCTGCTGAATTTTGTCTTTTTACAGAACGCCTGCTACTCCAAGTCCAAGGCTTATGCTTATCGAGATATGTGTTAGTTTACTTCTGCTCTTGCTTGTGCTGCATTTGTCCTCTTCAGTGTTCTTGTTAGCCATGCAGTCTGTGAATCAACAAAGCCTTGCCATCACAATTCTCTCACAGTTTCTGTTTGTTTGCAGTGCGATTGCTTTGTTGTACATCTTTTAACAATGTTGTGTGGGCGTTAGATCAGACGAAAGTTTGCAGATCCAGTTTTGCCTGACATAGGTGTAAAATTTTGTCGCACCAAGCTACATATGCTGTAACAAAGAGACAGATGTGTACACTGGCACTCTAATACTACATACACACAAATGTGTGTAGCTTAGTCAAGGGGAAAAAAAAAAAGTCTCTTTTTGTGGTTCTGAAGCTCATCTAGTAATAGAAATATGGTGTGTATCTAGCTCAGGCACCTGTAACAAAGATGTTTAAACATAAAATGTTCTTTTTTTCTGTCAGTTGTTTATTTTCTTGAGTTGTTAATTAATTCTTTCAAAATCAGTAAGGTACGAGTTGAGTAATTAATCAAGCGAAAACGTAAGGACTGCAAACCATGAGAGGCTACACGGAAAGCAAGTGTATCATATATTTCACTCTATTTATTGCTGTATATTAGGACCAATATATTTTGCAGAACTAGGAGTCAAAACAGTGCATTGTATATAACAGTCAGTGTTAAATGATAAACATTGGATTGCAGTGCCTTGTGTTGTCTTTCTGCTTTTGATTGGGGATCCATTCATAATGATACACTTCAGATTTGTTTACTCAAGCTTACCACATAGAGCTCTGTGTCTGAATAGAGTATGAGATGTAGCCAGAGCTGATAGCGATTGTCGATGGAAAAGAAGGCTGCAGTGGATGATGAGCTGTCCCTGTGTGGGGACAGTGAGAGGAGGAGTAGACAGGTGTTTACAACAGAAATGTGGACCGAAAGCAACAAACGCAACACAAGCACCTGTTGGGAAATTGTGTTTACAGCAGCCTCTTTCTCTGTCAAATTTATTAGCAGACATCCCTCTGCTTTGTATATCTCTGTATCCCTCTGATGTGCGGTGCATTATCGGCCAAACAATGCCTCGCCGAGACGGAGCGGAGAAAACCTGGAGCGGATTAAAGACCGTTTGAGAATCGACAAACATCGTCATATTTGTGACAGTTATTATCATCATTACCTCTGTGTGACTCTTTGCACTTGCATTTGTTAGCCACATTTGAGTTGAGTTATTGTAAACAGTGAAAAAGAACATGTCCTTGTAGGAAACCACCCATCTCGACTTTAAACAGGAGCCAAATGTGGAATTGGTTTTATTTGGAAATGAGATTTGTAACTACTGCAAAAGATCTTGTTCTCTTTTAATATTTAATATACTTACGCTTCATCAGGCCCACCTTAATGTGAACATTCTTCAGCTGAAAAGAAGAAATGTTTGTTCAGAATTCAAAGAAGACAAGGACTCATAATTCAGATTGTAGAGTTGTCTCAAACATACTGTATCACATTAAGTCTGTTTGACTCTTTATCTATTTCACTCATTTAACCTTGAGAAACACAAAACATAACAGCCACAACTGAAAGAAAATGGGTTATCATTAGAGTAAATTACAGCTTTTTATTGCCAAATCATCCACTGAAATTCAGAATGATTGAGACTAATAATGTATGAGAGATGTTTTTAACTCCAGTTTTCCTGGAATTTTCTCTTTTACCTAAAGTAGGTCTTTGACGCAAAACAAGTCATTGTATCTCTAATCAAACCAGCTTCTGTCTAGTGTTTCATGTGAGCCTGACATTTCCAGAGACACAAACAGAGACACAAAGTCTGGGTCATGTCACTGACCCAAACTTCTTTCTCTCTGAGTCAGTCATCCCAAGGTTTTACTTGACATATACTTTTCCTCCCTGCTCCGCAACATTTGCTGTTATTGCACTGCAGTGTCCCGTTTCATTTTGTGACTCGCATACCCAAACACAATTCGCATGCATATATTCCAAACATGATGTCACACTAACGTATCCCATTAGACTTTACTATAGACCCTCTGAATTTGATTTCGACACCAATTCAATTCAACTGTACCATCAAATCGCAAACATCTGATTTGATAAAGATGATGATATGTATAATTGAGGCAGAGAAATATTTAGAATAATTTAAATTATTTTCCGTTCTTATTTCCCGGGGTTTTTGCGAGCTGTCGAGAATACAAAATGTGCTCTGACAGAGGGATAATTGAATTGACCACCTTCGCCACCCACTGCTATCCGCCTTCGCTTCGCACCTCCCATGTGTCGGTGCAGCGGATAGTGATTTCTTTGAGCTTCAGAGAGAAAATAGTAAGATGGGAGTGTATTGATCATTCTTCTCGAGAGTGGAGCTTCACAGATCACTGAGTTTCCCAGGCAGCCAACATTTTGCACCAGAAGGGATGCTCTGGTTATCTCGCGCCGAGAGCAGGGCGCTTGCTAAGAGGCTTTACCTTATCATTGTCCGGAATATAAATCACCTTTCATATATACATCCTCTTGTGAATAAACAAAACAGGGAGATATCTGCCACCCTACTTCTGCTTGCCTCTGTTTTGTAGCCTCATCACTTCAGCTGAACAAGCATAATGAAATATTATGATGGACACATAAAGTTTAAAAACAGAAAGGAGCACATTACGCAGGCATCGGTTTCCAGTAGTCCTTACAGTGGTAGTTATCCTGCAGTGGAGTATAGCTTGGCAGGGGCAGAAGCACAGTCATTAATTATTGATGCTTATGAAGGCAGCTAGCAGAGAACTGAATATACTTTAGGTGAAGGTGAGATCTGCACAAAAACTTATGGTAAATGGATATTTTTCACACTTGAGGTTACAGTGTCTGTTCTTTTCACCCATCAGAGGCACTCATTGCTGGTATTGACCTGGTAATTTTAAGATGTAAATGATCTGGCACGGCAACGCAGAATGTTTATATTTCAGGCTCTTAAAATTAGGTAGCGATCACATTTTTGAGTGAACCGCCTGCAGGGCTTTTACCGTGCCGCGTAATTTAATGAAAGAACATGGTTTCTATGCAGCCCACATTCAGGCCCACGGTTTGTTGATAAGTCTTGCCATTCGCTGACACATACAGTATGACGCTTTACCCCTGAGAATATGTAAATGTGTGTGCGGTCATGTTTACTGAAGCCAGCTCATCCTTTTTTCTCACCCTGACAGAGCAGGATGATAAAAATGTGATGGGGCAGTTCTGTTTATTTTATTTAACGTGGTGCATTTGATCATTTCTCTGCACAGACGAAACTTTTCAGCTGAGGGTAATTTTTTTTAGCTTCATCTTTCGTCCCTTTTCAGCACTTTCTCAAATTAGCAATATACAATGGGTCCTGGTCTTAATATTTCAGAGGCGAGCAGCTTGGCAAAGCTCCATCTGCCTTAGGGCGGAATGTGGAAACCGAACGCAGCGATGTGTCAAAGTGAGTTCCTCTAACAGCCCACTAACAGAAAGATCTGTTTGTGTGAGCATATATACATACATCTGTGTATATTTTTGTGAGCGTAGTATGACTATCCTCAATACGCAATCATGTGGAACAGCTACACTGAAGCGCACTCACAGCCCATTTCCAGCGGCGAAACGCCAACTTCAACGCTACATGACCTCCTATGGTGTGTTCTCATTTAATTACAACCCAATTATCTACACTGTGCAGCTGTGATCAGGTTGCCAGAGAGAGAAATAGAGTCTTGACATGTTGACATAGATTCTCTGAATATTCTTTCACATGCACTGTATCTTCCACGGTGTGTGTGTGTGTGTGTGTGTGTGTGTGTACATGCTCTATAAATGCATACTTGACAATGATGGCTCAGTATGAGATAAAAAGCGTTGTTGGGTCAGATGTACAGATTAGGAGCAGGGACTTGGGGGTGTTTGTATGTTTTAATTTTAATCAGGTCTAACAATGGGGTGCTGGCCGTCTGTTGATTTGTCAGCTCTAATTTCCATTTTCATCCTCCATGGTTAGTCCGACCATTTAATGCTCATTATTTTGTCCCAGAGGAACTGATTTGGTACTGATTACAGGGGATCTCATTATAACAAAAGATAACCAGAAAAGTAATGATGAGAGGAGCTTGTACCTTCACCCTGGATATCAAAGCAATTATTTGTATTTTTTTTTCTCTCTTTTTCATCATTTCTCGCTGTCTTTATTTCATGGAGCTAGAACAGCCAGCATTGTATTCAGCCTACAGACTCAAAAGCTCAGCTCTGAATCTTCTAAGAATCTCAATCACAGCATCTCTCAGCTTGGTATGATAAAGAGATAAAGAAGAGTGGGAACATTGCAAGACTCTTCACCACAACAACCCAGAGATGCCAATTTAGATGTCATTTTATCTTGGGTTGAAGACCAGCTAGTCTGCTAGCACCAAAATAGAGGTGCGGTAACAGACAGTGGTTATTGCCCCCCGTGTCTTATCATCCACTGGTCCCTAACAGCTGTATGTGGTGGATCCCGGGATTGGGCGGACTGTGAGGTAACAGAAGGTGATTCCTCACTGGGCCACACTGTCTGCTCAGTGTTTGGCACACAGGCTGGCAGCCAGACTGTTTCTGAATCCCAACCCACTGTTATCCAGAAAAATCCTAATGTGCATGCATCTGTAGCACAGAGGCAAACAGGAGCTTGGCCTCTGTTACAAGCAGTGTCTGTCCTCATATAATCACAAGAAGGTACGCTGAATGCTTAATGCATAGCCATAAAGAGACCAAAAATGCGAACCAAAATCATTTCAAACACTCTGTTAATTAACTCTGAGCTGAAGTGTACACTAGGCTCCAGAGGTTTGGCTGGCTGGAGCAAGCGACCTTATTTTTTTTTTGTGCATTTTCCACTGCAATCCTCTCTCCCTTGTGTGCCATACTGAGGTTGGAAAGCACTAACAGGAAGACTCAATCAAGAGGAAAATTAAGTGTGCACAACAATGCCAAATGGAGTGTTTCACTCCTGTAATGACTATATAAGTCAAGATGAAATGACAGGGCATGTGATTAATGGACAGTGTGATAGCACATTGCGTTTAAATATTTGTGTCACCGTGAATTGGATTTTCTTTTATTATATTTTTTTTTCCTAAATTTTCGGGATGAGGTTGTTCAGGCATGTTGTTAGCGCACAGCTGAGGAATGAATCCATTATACAATCTTTTAATGCATTTATCAACATTCTTGTCATAACATTTTAACACCGAGCACATCAAAGTCGATGTAAGTGGGTAAAGCATCAAGGTCTCAAAAGGCAGGAATTCTAGTGTAACTCATGACTTGTGGCTTTAGTGAAAAACATATTTGATGACAACATTTTGTCTGGTCAAATTGACACATTTTTCATGGCCTACTTGTTTCACAAAAAGTATTGACAGACATTCATTATTCATCATCTAAATTGCCAGCTTAACTGTCTGTTGGAGAGATGAATGGAAAGAAGGGGAACAAGCAGCAATGTTTTGGAGATTAAAGGATAGAAACTGACATGGCGATCTGAGGGGTTCTTCTCTGACAGGAGTCACAAGGTTTAATTTATGCCATGTGGTGTCTCTAAACTAAGAGTCTTTATTTTTATCAGGCCCTTCGTCTTCCCTTCATAATTGGTCCTCCTTTCTCAGAGCATTCGATGTACGAACATGACCCAAACACCCAGCCCCAAGCAGGAGATGCAGTTTTAAATTGGATTTGGAAAAACCCTTGGAGAATATATTGTTCAGGTGGTGACGGATACAGCAGGAGCTTTCTATATACTGTGGGGGCTTTTTAGCCGAGGTTGGCCGAGGATAAAGATATGTTAAAAGCACTCTCTCACTCTCTCTCTCCCTTTATACCCCTTCCTCACTCACTCTCCATCTCCTTCCGTTGGGAGACTGACTCTGCAGATTTTCAATTAGCCAGGGCAAAGATGTCCTCATTAATTACACTACATTAAGATGATGCAGGAGGATTTTAACAGAGAAATTATGCAAGAGAATTATGCAACGGTCCCCAGAGTGGACCTTTTCCTGTTGCTTGGCTGAATGTCCCTCATGTTGCACTTAGCTGGAGCTTTCACCAAATGTGACAAGTATGACTATGCCTAAACTGGGTTTACAGCTGTCTGATCCATAATGTCAATCCATAAAACATCACTTAAGACCTCAGCGGCTCCTCAGTCGACTGCTAAGTTCATCACATTGCCTGATTTGTATTCACGCAGTATGGCTCTGCGTGTCTTAATTTTTATGTAGCTGCTGTGCATCTCAGTGTATTAAACGCTAACTTTTTCATATTAGTCTGTGAATTTGTACTGAATGTTTGATTGATATTGTTAGAATGTGGTTGAACACAGACAGCTGCCTAAGCCTTTGTGATTTTTTAATTGCAGGTTCAAGGTGAGCTGCACACACTGTTTTTTTTTTTCTTCACTCCTGACCTGAATTTAAAGCAGCGTGAGGGGTTTTTTTGAGTTTTTTTTCTCTTCTGTCTTTACTGTTATTCATGGCTCCCTGCTGTGACTCAACTCTGGTTTTAAAAGAGGAGGAAAAAGCTCTTTCAACAGCCAAACTCTCTGCCTTGGTTACTTATGGGTTTTAATTAAAATTACAGCATGGATCAACAGCCGGCTACAGTCTAATGAAGATCAAGACAGGACAGGGATGTAAACAGGCTAGACAGCTCTCATCAGACGAATAACGACTCCCATTAGACAACTTCCATGACTTGAACATTATGGCCATCTCATCATTCTCTCTTGATCCATCTCTGTCCCTTGGGGGAACATTTCGTCTGGACTCTTTCAATAGTAGTGTTTTTTTTAGTCACTTGCCAAAGAGATACCACCCTCTGCCTTATTTGTGCTTGAGTTAAATACCTTTATCATTGTGCACGTGCCCAATGTGCATGACTTGTGAACCACCTGGGGGCTATGGGAGGCCAGACACCTAGCTGTTACTCATTTTTAATCTACTTTCACTCTTGTTCACTAGAATTTGGTCATCATGCTGTAATGTAGAAGCTGCTGTAATGAAGTATCGCAGGATAGGGTGGCCATAGATTTGCAGTGTCATGGAGAGAGAGAGATAGCGAAGGAGGGGTAGATAGTCGGGAAAGAGCAAGGCATTAATGTCAGCTAGCAAATATAGCTCAGGGTTGTAGCAGTCCCGGCCACATGGGAGTGATATGGCAGTGTCAGGCCTCTGTGTGCCAGGACTGATGGATGAGGTGGAGCAACTCGTCAATCATGAGGGCTCCTGTTTCCCCTAATAGATCAGGCCTCACATAGGGAGAACCTGCACTCCGTCACCAACTCTGCCCGATAGCCACAGCGAGCCAAAAAGACAGTTAACCCCCTACCCAGTGGAGCTGTCTCTTGAAAGCAAGAATCACACCTCCAAAAACAACCGCCACTGACACACACCTCAGCATTTAGTCCATTAGCTTCTTTACCTTAAGGTCATGTGCATCTATTACAGTGCTAACCACTTTTCACAGGTCTGTGCCCGAGCACCTCTGTTTGCACAGGCTTTATCCACCAACTGCAGCTCAACCTGCTGTAGCATTTGACATCAAGGAAAGGCCACAGCAATTAACCCTTTTCCAAAGGGTAATGAGACTGCTTCATAATTCAAACCGGCTGTCATGTGGTTAGCATCCTCCCATGAATGATACAACACTCCACATCAGACAATGGTGCTAATTTTGCGTGCGAGGCATAAAGCGTAACTGACCTGACTTCTGAGACTGCAGAATTAAATCTTTGAATGTACCAAGCCTATGAATGATGTTTTTAGACCTTTTTTTTTTTTTTTTTGCTGATAAACTTGTATTTTTCCTGCATGCACTTTATAGTAGCAATGTCAAACAAGGTGAGAACCAGAACACCTCTTCAGCTGACAGCTCGAGGAGGAGCTCTTTCCCAATTCCTCGACTCCTCTCCCCAGACCTAGAAAGCACACTGAGGCACACACAGAATTATCTTCTCTGAGCAGGAATTTGTGTTGAGTCTATAAGCACTGACTGCCTGGTTTGCCCAAGCCGCCGCATTAAGCTTCATCATCCGCATACCCAAATGCCACAATAGTGCTCAGGTTCCACAGTAATTGCAGATGTTAAGTACTTGTGCGCGTGTAATCTCTGTCCTCTACCCTCAGCACTTGAACCACGCAAATCCAATTTCGGATCCTCTTTCTTGTGATGAAGAGTTGTTGTTTTTCTTTCGTACGACTTTTTCACAAATATAAAACTAGATTCACTCTGAATCCATGCGTGCGTAGATGTGATCTCGGTACTTTTATTTGCAGTCTCCAGAGATGAAGATAGGCTGGAGTTGAAAAGACAATACAAAATTAGATATATTTTGATTTTCAAACCCACCGTTTTACACTGCGCCTCCCTTGAGTACTCCTCCCTATTTAGATGTGTCTCTGTTTTTTTTTTTTCCCAGACAGGCTAAAGCATAAACACTCCTTTGTTAAGCCAACTCAAACTTTGTTGTGAAGAGAACATTTGTTAGAGGGTCAAATTCTGGAGACTTTTACAAAGCATTACAATTCTCATTTATCCAGCAGCACAGCAGGAATATGACTGAAGGCATGTGTGTTCTGTGCCCTCATCTGTCCTTTATTATCTTTCAGTATTTCTTGGGTTGAGCTGATTACATTGTTACATATTACATTTATGACTCCTAAAGCGTGGCATTCACAAACACTTCTTTAATTAGGAAATTAGAGTTTTGGATCAATCAGATGGGTCTAAGTTGGAGCCAACATTGCTATAGTATTTTATGTTTGCTTTAAATTATTTACCATCTGTTATGCTGTTGATGGATTTAATATTCCTCTTAAATAAACAAATTTAATAACCGAGTGCTTAACTAGCTGCTCATGTTAAATCTGTGAAGTAAATTGTGCTTTTAAAGAGAGCTTTTAAAAAAAAAACTCCCTGCTCTGTGGAGCCAAGTGGATTTGCTGGCAGTGAGAAATCTTAGAAGACAGTATTTGCCTTGCATTTTTCTGCCTTGTTGTGCTCTTGGTGAATAAACAACACCCAATCTCGTATCGATCGGATTTAATGAGAAACCGCTCGGACATCATTCTGAACCCCTGGGCCGCGCAGAGATAGGCGGGCTTGACTAACAGCGCTCTGATATTCTTTCAGTTTTATTGCAACACGCCGTGTTCTCGACTCTCTCTTAGACGTTTATGTCTTTTACCATTTGCTGTCTTTACCTCTGGGTCTCCGTCAGGGGGGTAAGCTGAGCGGTTCGAGTAATTATTGAAAAGCCTCTATGCTGATGTCGAGTTCATGCCAGATTATAAGGGATTGGCCACATGAAGAGCACTAGAAATGAATCATTTGAAAGGCCTGCTCCATCATACTAGCAGCTTTTTTTTTCGTGAGGTGACACCGGGGATGCAGCTTAACCTTTCAAGGAGGGGACCATAATGGAGAGCTCTACAAAATGAAGTGATTATTACTTTCGGAGGAATGATTTAAGCGACTTGGGACTGAGGCTGCTGGAGAAAATAGTGTGAAACCTCTCAACTTAATTAAGAAAGCATTATTTCTTCATAATTTAGCAAAGAGGTCAAATCAGTTCTAGACATCATTCAGCTGTTTTCCGGCTCAATTTTGTGCTTCATCACGGACAAAATAGCTTGTCTTGGTCATATTTTTGGGAAAATGGCTTCTCTTTCGCAGAATTACTGAGACTCTACTAGTACATATCAGATTGTTTGCCTGTTGTTTTCTCTTAAAGTCTAAATGATTAAACATGTTTCTGTGGAGAGAATGCTACTGGGTTTCGTGTTTTGGGAAAAGATAAGCTGGAGGGTCTTCTTTCACACCAGGCTGCTTACCAGTATCTTCATCTGTAATATTTTTGGAATTTTGCAAGAAAGTACCAAAAGCCAAACAAGACAGACATTGGTGGAGGTGATTTTTCTGAAAAAGAAAATTCCATCTCTTCTCTCTCTTATTAGGAAATACATATTTTGAAGCACTTCACCTCACAGAAACTTCACTTTCACTCTTATTTTTATTCAGCCTGAATGGAGGACATCAGCCTCATCATTGTGTTACACAAAGAAAAAACATCCCTCTTGCCATTGCACACTAAAATAAGATATTTGCAACAGCAGAGCCATGCAAAGGAGTGCCCTTATATGCCCTTCAGGAGGAAAGCCACATGTACGAGCTGATCTGTGGAACGTGTGTACTCGACACAAAGCCTGCATACCGACCAATCTCCTCCAATTCTCAGATAAAACCAGCAGAACGGCCGAAGTGAAGTCTTTTTAGCATTACACTACCATCTCTGCACACATACACCCCAATTAAACATTCTCACTGTGTCTTGAAAATAATCTTTTTATTAATAAGTCTAATTTCTAATGACTGTGATTAAATTGTAAGAAGTCCATTCTACTGCTTTGCCCTGTCTCCCAAGTCAGCTTTAATCTTTTGGCGCGTTGCCGTGAAGGTCTTCATTTCCTCAATCCTTCCTATTTGTGCTCAGCTAACAGGGATTACCACTGAAAGTCTGTTTACGAAGCTAACTATGAGCAGCATGGATGACAGATGTAGCTTAAGTTCATTAGTCATCCCTGACATTTAGAGAGATACACCTCTTCATCTGTCTCGCCAGGCCTTATACACTGTACAGTATACACCAACAGAATAACTAAATTATTTACTGATTGACTTGTTAGTTAGTTCATTTATCTCCCATGCATAATTTAGGTTTTCTGCCTGTTTTTGCTCATTTTGATCTGATATGAGATGCGTAATCAATTCAGTATTATGAAGACGCCCATCTTTTTTTCCTCAGTTTTTTTTTTCATTGGGATTAAAGAGCAAAAAAGACAGATCTGAAGTTTGCATTGGTTATGCACTGCTGTTTCTGCTTTCATTTTCATTTATGACTCTTGCATGAATTGAAGTTTCTTTCACTTACAAGTGAAGAGTGTGTGTCTAGACTCTGAACATCAAGCTTAATGAATATCTTTCCATTTTCATTATAAGGAAGCCCATCAATCAGAGAATCCCCTTGTGATGCAAATTGGCAAGAAAGAATAAAATGAGGCTTAAGTGCAATAACAAAAAGAAAATGTGCCATACATCTTTTTCGACTATAGTGTCTCCACTCATCTTGTCTCGTTTGATGTGACTGAAAGGTATTTCTTTTCCACAATAAGTGAAGAGTGCTTTAGAAAGTAAATCAAAAAAGCGCAGATTCTTTTTCTTTTACCTATGTGACAGGGTTCGCTTCACTTCAAAAAGATACATTCTTCTTCTACAACCACCTCTTTAGTTTTTACCTTGACCGTATATTGTTAAAGTAATGGAATATTGTAAACGGCATGAAAAAAAAGGTTTACTTTAACCTGTCCTTTCCAAAGAAACGCAAATAATAAAAAGAGGCTTACACTGCTGCTTACAACACTGGGATAATTGTGTTTTCAGACTTATTCCTCTTTATACACATCAGTAATCACATTTAACTCGTTGCAATGATTACATACTGAGTCCCAGTTAGACTTTACCAAGAATGCATCACATTATTATAACCATTTAATGAGAAGAGGTAAAAATATGTTATTCCAACTTTATGTGCAGCAGTGGTACATGACTATCGTTTCTTATTTCCCTGTGTCTCATTGAAAGGATACTCTCCCTGCTTCTCTCCAACCAAAACTCTGTGCTCACATAGACTGCATAGCCATACTCTCATTAACATCTTCCAAAATACTGGGCTATTCAGATCATGTACCCTGAATCCCACAGGCATGTTCCCTTTGAGGCACAGAGTTAGTTGGTTGACCCCTTTCACCATGCCCCCTGCTGCCCTGCTTTTTAAGATCTTGCTCTTAAACTCTCAGCTGCCCTTCTCCAGTGAACCCGCAATTAATTTCCCATCATTCTCCGTTTATTTTGAATAGATGCGCTTCAGCTACTTAACCCACATGGGAAATATTGTTCTAGTCTGTGTCATAGAAAAGTGTTTGGCTCTATTACGCCACTGGCTGATTTTAGATTAAAGATCTAGCACTAAATCACCGCAGGCCTTGTGACAGTGCCCCAGCCTGGTCCCCTGCAAAAGCTAGCTTGCCAGCGCGCTATCTATATATATCCGCCTCAATCAGCTCTACCGGCCCGTTGGACTTCAGCTGACCTTACCGCATTATATGGGCCACAGAGACTTGTGCTTTTACTGACCCAGCATGTGGACCTTGTGTTCTCTGTGATGAGTGGCAAATCACGTCTTGTTGAAACGCTGGGAAAATGCCAGCTTCACTGGCCGCGAAGACACGACTTGGGTTTGAGATGAAAACAAAGGCTACAAAGGCTACTTGAAATAATAATCATAGTTTTCATACTTCGTACATTCTGGGAATCGCCACTGAATTCCTTAAGGCAGAGTCACTAAATAATAAAAGCAACCGTTTAAGTGTTCTAGTAAAAACGATGGCAAAAGAAGCGGTTAATGTTTGGAATTAAAATGTAGAAACAGAGAAAAGGAATAATTAAAAACCTGCAGCAAGGTAAGCTATCTCTAAAATATTATATGCATATCATGAATATCTATGCAATGATAGCTTCATCTTAGTCAGATTAAAAAACACACACTTACAGAGCCCTTAAATATGCAAAATTTGAGCACTTATCTGAAGTTTGCACTGGAGCCGGTTATTTCTTATCTCAACTACTACTTCAATGACTTATGTACATCCATGACAATATCCTATATGCTGATATCTACTTTCTGACTTCTGTTGGCTGCTACCTTGGCCAGGTCTCCCTTGCAAAATAGATTGCTAATCTCAATGGGACTTCCTGGTTAAATAAAGGAAAATAAATTTTTAAAAAAAATCTATGTAAGTAAAGTTCTTTAATGCAACTGGTTACCTTTAGCGTAGAAATGGAGTTTACTTAGCATCGACAAATGCAGAATATACACACAAACCTGGGTGAATATTATGGGAACCCTTAATTTTGTGCATGGTAGTTCTGTTATCACCAAGTTACACATCTGATCATTTAATTAAATAACGTCTTTCATCGGGAGGTAATCTGATGTCTGCATAAAAACCATGCATATATTAAATGATCCAGACAAGCTATTATTGTAAAAAGACAGCTCAAGTGTATCCATTGTAACTGTTTTTTTGTTTTTTTTTACATATTAGTATTGCCATTTGTAGAAAAACTACCCAGTAGCCATCATATTAACATACTGGATGTTGGAGATCTCTATATATCCATATTTTGATAAATATACATGACTATTTTTACCTCGTGTAGGCAGTTGTGTCCATGCTATTTGACCTCATCTGCATGGAATACAACAAATGTAATGAAATCCAGGATGGTAGGTGCCTTTGGGGAGGGGGTTGGCATGCAATGCAAGGGTCAAGCTGTTGCTGAATCCTCCCATTTGAATCGCTTAAGCACATGTCTCTAAACTTATGCCTGGCCAAGAGTAATAACTTCCATCAGCATCTCTTAGAACTTGACGTACCATTTTTACTGGCGAAGAGAAAATAACATAGTTTCCTAACACCTCCAAGCTTACAGCCTGTACTCCAGGTATTTATTTATAACCGCTATTCTAAAGGGACTCTCAACAAATGATGAACCCGTCAGCTGTCAACTCCCACATAAAACCCACAGCCTGCAGCTTCTCCTCCTCTCAGTTCACTTTGCATTTAAATGACTGGGTGTCACTGTGGCGAAAAAAAAAAGCAACGGGGTGCGACAGGAAATAATCCACAAAGGTTTTTGCTTAGTTGTGTCATTTTCTTCCGGGGACCCGACCTAAGCTTTTGCCCCTTGACACTGACCTGGACCCCGGGCGTGCTTGACAGGTTTCCATATCAGCCAGTGGCCACTGTGTTCCCACGGGGACACTGTTAACAAAAGAAACTAGAGACGCACGAAAAACTCGGTGATAGTCACACACGTCTCTATTTAGGGAATCAAGAAGGGCAGAAATGCATTTTTTTTGATTACATACACATAGTTGAGAACAAGCAGTAAACGGATGCAGAGATCCACTGTTCTGCTGCTACATGTGAGGTCAGCGTTAAATGTGACCTCTCCCGGAGTCCTCGAACGCCACCCCCTCACCCTCTGCATACTAACACCACTAGGTTGACACCAGAGTGAACAATAGAGGTTGAGAGGGCACTGGAAATGCAGTATATATACGTGAAGCTAATGTGTAAACAGTCCCGTCAAGCAACAAGCTTCTGTGTGTGGCGCGTTTAAATTGATCGTCTCGAAGGACACACTCACAGATAGTTTCCAACTTATTTCCTTCCAGTGCTTTTCATAGGTGTTGATTTATTTGTCCTTCGTACGCAGTCAGGAAATGGAAAACTGCAGGAGATACAGTAGTAACAGGCGTTTGGAAAACGATTTGTATAGTATGCTATTTGTGCTTTGTGTTTCTCTGTAATCATATTTTTCTGTGATGAAGCAGTGGTTTGTCCGTCAGTGTGAAATCTCCTGTTTCCCAGCAGGGGTTATTCTACCCCCCGCATGACAGCCGCTCAGCACAACGTCCCTCTCAAATACATCATCACATTTTGAGGCTGAGTAAACAGAATCATCCTCATTCCATCTAATCTCATGACATTTTATCTCGGAAAAAACCCCTTTTGGATTGACTGATCAACTTTGTTAGTAAATGAAAGTGAATTTCCCCCTGCAATGCAGCTTGTGCAGTAAATACAGAGGAAAATGTAAATTTGGACCCAAAAAATGAGGATATGAGGTCTTGGACTTGGTTGAAACTCTTACATATTTGATGACTTTGATGATGAAGAGGATTCGCCCCACTTCCTGACTACTTTTTTGTCCCCGCTCTGAGCCTTTTCCATGCTTTGATTTTAAATACTTGCACTTTAAAGTTGATCTATGATCATGTAAATCGCTTGAAGCAAGATGGCATGCCCTGTGCACAGCTCCACTGACTGAAAAAAGGAAAGGTTAAAGGATTACCATATTTCACATTTAAGAGCCGTCGACATAATGTTACACTCGGCTGGTGTGACTCACGCCTTGGCTGGAGATCAAGTTAATAGCCAGTGTAGTGGTGTGGCGATCACGTACAGACATTACGCACAATATCGTGTTGAAACTAATCCCCCTGTTAGCTTTGTCTTTGAACTTGTGTCTGATGACAGGCTGGCCTCCACTGCAGGTGCTAAAAGTTTTCAAGTGTTGACTGGGGCAACTCGTAACAACTGGAAAGTGAAATATACACGCATGCAATCAGCATGATTGTGATGATTACGCTGATTAAAACTATAATTTCCTAAATTGTCCAATCCAGGACATATTGTGTTGCAAGATTCAAATAATATCCTCTGCAGTGATTACACCCATGATTTTTTACGAGACAAGTCAGAGATCTTGAACTTGCAATGTGACTTTTATTATTTGAGGTCAGCATGAAAAAAAAAAAACTCTAACTCTTTGTATTTCAGTTTTGACTTTGCACATAATGAACTTTGACATTTTAATCAAAGCAGGGCCATGCTTTGCTACAGGAGGCTGTATCTGTCTGATGTGAAGTTTTACTGTGGCGGCTCAAAGACAATGATAAAAACCACGGCGGGTATATAGTGTGATGTAATCCACCGGAAACAAGCAAGACCAAAGCAAAAACTAGAAACGATGAAATTAAATGTCAGAAATGTATGAGACAGCTATTAAAATAGGAATTTGCGACCGACACCATAAAAGGGGATGATATAAGCTGTCGTTAAAATGAAGAATTGTAGTTCTCTCCCTGCACATATTAACAGTCCCTAGAGGCCATGTTGGAACCATTCATAGTTAAGTGTGATAAAATATGCACACTTGTGGGATGCGGGGACAGGATTGAACAGTTGACAGTGTGTGGCAGGAGCAGCTCATACCGTTGAGGTGGCGTTCACTAAAGCATCAATTAAAACCTCGCCCTGCTCATGACAACCAGATTTATCATATGGAAATAACGTATACAAATATTCACACAACAATGAAAGGGTTATCATGGCAGTTTACAAGCTCACGCCGAGCTCATAGACTACTTTGTATTTATTTTTTGACAGACTTAAATGCAGAACTAATGAGTATTGATTTATTCTAATACTGTTCTCTAAGCGGCCATTGATCCATTCCATACATCATTTATTAACTGTGTCATCCACGCTGGTTATCCTGTCCCCTGAAAACAAGCACACTATGGCATTTCTAAAGAGGAGCAACGCCACATAACCTCATATTATTGATGCTCCTGACCACATATCTTTAATGCATTGGTGTTATTCCTGACTGAGCGTTTACTCAGAGTAGGAAGTGGAGTAGTGGGAGTTGATGTGAGTTGATTAACTTCCCAGTCATACTACAGCATCGTCTTTTAGTCTCTGTCTTTGATTCCTTTCTCTCCGCATCTTAAAATTAGATTGCAATGAATAATAATTAAGCTAGTATTATATCACAACAGCAATGCAGGGATTGATGCCCGAGTATTATTTAGTGATAGGTCTCTTCGTGCGGTCAAGTAAGCGGAGATGAGAGGCTGATGGGATTCAAGGGTTGGCTGACCAGAAAAGGGTAGTTACACAGTCCATTTCCCTTCTGCGCTAATTAGCATGTCAACTGTAAAGGCGCCTCCAATGAGCCGTTTAGGAGCAGATATCTAAGGAGAGTGCCGACTCGAGGAAGCTTTTATGTCATCCAACTGCCACTAAAACCTGACCTTTACGGTGATCAATAAGCAAAGACGGCATTTATTAGCAGCGTGTGCTTGATGGTGGGAGGTTTTGTTGTTGCAGATGTTCACAAACCTTAATATACGATGCGCACGTGTGTATTCCGGCGGTGTGGCGATGCACAAAAGGTGTGTTGTGTGTTCGTACTGAGTGGAAACTCACAAATAGATTTTACTAGTCTCAAGGGCTGACTGAAGGTCATTCCTTCGGGGAGCCCTCTATGAAAAGTTTAATATCCTCACAGAGGCTGAGACGCACACACAATACCTCCTAATTCTCTGCCAGCCATCCCACTTGAGCTGTTTTTGAATGAATAAAAAGAAGCAGAAGGATTCAGAGGGAGAGAAGAGGTATAAATCGAGAGAGCCTCTGCAACAACCGCAGGGAAACACTGGTCAGGCCTTCACCATATGGCAATAGAAAGTTATTTTAGGCCCATTAAAAGTTTGAAGATTCTACCCTCAGCAGGTGTGTTGTAAGTTTTATTGTGATTAAATCTCAAGTATTCCAAGACTCTCCGTTTTTATAAACACTACTGCTGTCAAGGCTTAATTTAGTATTTTTTTCCTCTCAGCCCACTAGCTTGGTTTCTGCCGAGACTGAGTTCCCATAATGATGGATGAGCGGATCTTTTTGGCCTTTAGACAAGACTCAGGTGCTGAGCCTGTCATGCCAAAGGTGAAATAGAACTACTTTCCCCTTGTTTCCCTCTGGATAAGGAGCAGATGCAGACGGAGCGCCATCAACATTCAAACAGCGCCCACAGACACAATGAGCCTCCATGAATACAGATTGGCTCTCTGTATTGGTTAATGTAAGGTCTTGTTTTCAGTCCGTGTTCTCACACACTATAAGTTTATTATCTCTAAAATGAAGTCAGTTGTTTCTCAAATTCGCAATATAAGGTCAATTTTCTAGAATTTGCGCTAAAGCAAGCTTCTGACTTAAATAGAAGTGTAATTTAAAACCTATTTTTCTGTTTTAATACAGCACAAATTGTCATATAAGTGTCAGTATAGATGAGTAGGAAAATAACTTAACTGCAGTAACTATTTCCTAAAGCATAAAAAGAAGCAACTACGGGACAAACAAGGGAACATGACAGACAATAAACAGCTCAGTCGTACACCATCATGCTACTTCAAAGGGTGTAATAACATTAGCAAACTTTTCCATCTCCAATGTCTTCCCTTATCTCTGTCTTTAAAAGTGTGGTGAATAATTTACTACATATAGAGTATGTAGAGAAAAAGGGTATTAAAAAGCCCTCCATAAGTGAAGGGGAAATAGTCATTTACCCTGTGGCATGGCACCCAGAGTGACTATTGATTATATGTCTTTCAATCTGAATATCCTCTTTTCTCACTAGGCATCCGCTTGGTGCTCTGGTTTTCACTTAAGAGGATGTGCATATTTTGCGTCTTCATCTCCCTCCATCCCTCCAGGGATGCATAATGCCTCACATTGCATAACAGGAGGGTTTCCATTCACAATACCACTGCTCCAGGAATAAACATATGCTTAGATGCTCACAATTTTACTCTTATGCATTTGTTAAAAATTTGTTCCACCCCTCTACAAATCATCTGAAAGCACAAATAGTGAATGGAGTCAGCATGTTTTTGTACAGCTACTTAGGTTTTGCATCACCTCCTTATATTTTCATTTTGGGTTCTAGCCACCACGCCCACCAGCGAATAATATTCCTCTACTTCATTAGGAGTATGTATAAACCTCCATTACATTGTGGTGAAATAGTATCGTCCATCTCTGTATGTCAGTGTCTCTAATGGATGCTCCAGCAGGTCAGGTCTTGGTGGTCTGTGTAACCAGAGGATGCCCTGTGGCAAGGCTACACGCCCACTCTGCACTTTATCCAAATGAAATGAGATAATAAAGCATCTAATACACACTTGTGCATGCGCTCACTACACCACTCACAGGCGCACTAACACATACACACTACATCACCTTTCTCTTGATCTGCTCCCAGGAAACCCAGCAGCAGGTCTGTTTTTGTCTGTTTTTGCACAAGGTCAAGCAGACTGACCCTGTAGCCAAAACCATAACAGCGTGGCTCTGATGCCCAAGTGCTTCTCTCATTTCCAGGGAGACGTCCCAAGGCTGTTTTTCACCTCATTTTAGGCCAGCAATTGTCAGCCACTTGAAATACATTTGTAATGACACTATCTGCTCTTTGGCGATTTCAAACATAACCAGCTAAGGTTATTGCAGTTCATACCACAAGTCTCTGAGCCCATTAGGAAAAATAAATTATGCTGCAGTTGTCGATGTTCCTAGTGGATGTTCTTGTTTTCATTGTGGTTTTGTGAAATATGGACACACATGGTTGTTGTGTAAAGAACACAGACAGGTCTTATGAGGATTGTCCTGAAGAAGATGCTTTGGTACAAGTCCATTTAGCTCTTGACCTCGACACTGACATTGAGTCTTGGGCTCATTGTGATACAGAGATGGGTGTAAAGGGAGCTAAGGAATGTGCTGAGCATATCACTTTTCTTTTTCTTCCAGCACACTGTAGCAATCATATAGTGCATTAGGGATTTCCCATTCCTTTAGCCTTTTGGTCCTCTGCTTCAGGTACTATGCAGGGAACAGGTTGAGTGTCCAACCTGTCTAACGTACAAGTCTCCGGCCATGCTCTACCTCTGCTGAGCCAGCATACTCATTAAGCCCTTCAACTAGTGAAACTCAGTGGGAGACTGTCCAACCGTCTGCCTGCCTCTGAGGATTTTCGGCATGGCTGCACTGGCAGACCAGAGTGAGATATTTATATGAGCCAAATGTTTGTGTGCCTCCACAGGCTGAGCAGTTTATGTGGAGAAAACAGGCACTCGTGAAAAGGCACTGCCTTCATATAAATAGATATTTATTTTATCTTAACACATTGTATTTTTTATTGTGCGCAAATGCCTAGTAAGATATCTTCATAAGCACCTTTGATGTCAACAGCAAGCGGCAATATTCACATTTAATTAGCGCCTTGTGTTAGGAATGACTCCCTGTGTTATCAGCTCCGTTTATGTATTTATATCTCATTGTCCTCATTAGAACATCACTGGGATTTTTATGGTCGTTCATCTCTTTAAACGACTAAGCCGTCTGGGTTTCTAAGTATTGGTTCTGGAATGGTTAGGACAAGATAGGGGCAAGACAGGACAGCTGCCATCCCTGCAGCCGCCCTGCATCCACAGCATGAGAAGGAGCTTTGCTCTCCTGTGGCAGTGTTTGTCTGTATTTGGACCAGGGCTTTGGTCTTTGGCTCTGTGCTTTGTACTCAGAGCTTGGCTTGCAGGCCTCATTTCCCTGTGCATCTCTCTGAGTCTCCATCCATGCTCTCACTGTCTCTGACTACGTACAGCAGGCAGAGCTGCCTTACTCCCTGGCCCCAATCATGGCTGACTATATCCTTCCTGGGTCTCTCCTACTTGTTCTCAATGCATAATTGAAGTGCCTGTGGGTTCTTTGGCTGATTGAAGATCCTTGTTGGGGCAGTAGAGATCTAACAGCAGAATTAGTCGGTGATGTCTAATAGCTTTTCTTCTGCCATTGTCCAAGCTTTCTTACTTTTTGTGTCTTGTCCTTTAAGGGTGGAGGCTGTTGTCAGGTGTGAAAGAGTGTGGATGCGTCCAGCAGACAGCAGGGATACCTCTGGACAGGCAGAGAAAGGCTTGTCTGTCTTTAATCCTTCCCGGCGCAATTGATTTAGAGTCACTTTGCAGTGAATGGTTCTTTCAGTCGTCTAGAGAGAGAGAGAGAGAGAGAGAGAGCAGACAGATAGAGAGAGAGGAAGAGAGGGAGGGAGGCACGGCGGTAGGCTCTGTGTCAAGGGGGAGTACTTCACTGAAGACCCCTAAACCGAGTAATCTCTCTCACCCTTTAACAGCTACGCATCCAACCAGAACCCC
>JAPQRQ010000023.1:5681740-5701644 GCA_037367365.1 Apogon talboti
AACCCCCCCCCCCCCCCCCCCCCAGAATAGCACCGCCTTTGATGCTTGACTGAGCACATGATGGATGGTGGGAACGTATCCTCTGTGGAAACACATCAACACAAAATTAAAAATGCTTAAGTTGTTTTTGTTTTTTTCTTGATGATGTCAGTCGGCTGTTGGATAATATTCTTGACCCTATGCAGGTTCAACCATCCACAAATGAAATGAAAGTCTTGTACGTATTCATAGGAAGTTGCATGCTGTGTTATCAGTTATCCATCAGTCAACATGATGTTCAAAGTAATCTCACACGTTCTGCGAATCCGCCATGACTCCACTGGGTAAATGAAACTTTAACTAGGCAGATAAAGCTTTTTAATCTTACACTCTGCATTCGTCCCAACCTTTTGAATTCATGCAGTGTTTATTCTGAGCCTGAAAGCACTGTTTCCCTCGGCCACCACTGCAGACCCTGTGAATAATTTACTTGTTATACAACTCACATCAGCTGTACTGTATTCGCTAGGGAATGGCTGGGATGTCCTCAGGGGAGGCAGAGGTAGAAATTTTACTGGAAAGCTGTATGTTGCCTATAGCTGAGCTTGTCTACCATCAGGATAAATAAGGTCTACAGGGCTGCACAGAAGCTTTGGAGCCTCATAATGAAAGGATTCACTCTTTTTTTTTTTTTTGACAAATGTTTCACTTATCAAAAGACAAGAATTCTTACCTGCTGCAAAACACTTGCTATGTTGTTACATGTCATATCAACAATATGTTAGCATTTAGCAAAGGTAACAAGCACAAGAAAGCTGTGTATTTAGCCATGCTTTAACAAAATATATTTTAATATATGGCACACTGAACCAAAGTTGGGTTAAGTGGAACGCAGAATGAAGCTGTATGTTTCGAATACTTACTTGCATCCAAAAAAATTGTTTAAAATCAATCAGAAGTCAAAGCGCAGGTGTTGTTATTGAAAAGATGCTGATTTGAGAAAAAGAAAAGCCCTTGCTCCTTTGGGAAGAAAGTCTTTATAATCACAACAGCAATGAGTACCACGGTGGCTTTGACAAAACAGAAACGAGTGTGATCACCCCACAGGGTAAATACAGCAATTTATTTATCAGGAAGATGTCTAAAAAAAATAAAATAAAATAAAGGGAAACATCTTCTGTGACAGATCTCTCTCAGAGTGTAGTCTTAAAATGACTCCTTTTCTTTCCCAGCATGCCTTAGAGAAGAACTTTTCCACTTGCTGGGTAGAAAATAAACATAGCCGACCTGCGTATTTAGGCTTTTTCACTCGTATTTGATGTTTACTGTAGCTTTACAGTATTTATTATTCTGTTTTCACACAGCTGGCAGGCCATTTAGTACTTAGATGGTGACATGAGTCACAGGATTGCAGAATCACATGGAGAGGAATGGAAAAAAAACCCTCCTTTTATCTGAGGTGAATATCTTCTGTCATCATTTCAGTGCAAAATCAATTCCATCTAAAGCGCAACATAGTGTGTGCTGCAAAAAAACAATATTTTCTCTCTATAAAAAGAAGGATGAAGTTGCAGTAAAGGGCAGTGGGGATTGTAAAATGATAAAGTGGCTCCGTCCTCAAGCTATGCACTTAGGCTAGTATATTCCCCACTTTTATGCTTTATAGTCCTGTAATGGAAGTGCTTTCTAATTACTTCAACAAAAGGTTAGTTTTCAGTAGGAGCAGCAGATGTCTAAGGAATAAGGAACGTAGCGTGTTTGCGGTTTAATTATTTACACGTGGCTCTCAGCTGTGAAGATCTTAGCTAGAGAATGGAGAGTTCAGTGTACTCAGCAGGAAATGCACACTTTCTCTCGCTCAGACTTCACAAACTCAATCACAGGGGTATTCAGCACTTGTGATGAGTGCAGCCACAGATGACAGCAGTAATTTGACAAAAGCTGTCATTCCGTAGACACGACGTATTCCCATGGTGATCTCCGTGAGTGCTCAGAGTCAGAAAAGGTCAAATGTTCTCCAACTTTCAAATACACACATGCACTTCACCTACACACTCTCACGCTCACTCTCTCTACCCTGGGGGAGAGATTGAAGCGGGTTCTTGTGTCGGGTGGCTCTGTGTCACTGAGCCAGAGACTGATAATTCTCAGAGCCAGCCACTCAGATGAAGGGTCAGCCTCTATTTTCTTCTGAGCTCATTTTTTTCTCTCTCTCTCTTACACACATTTCATGCGTCTGCGCAATCTCTCCGGCCTTAATACTTCCCATCCCTCTTCTACACACCTTATTGCTGACCCCTTTCACCTCACCTTGCTGTTTGGAAAGTTGCCTCACAGTTGCCTGACACAGCACTAGTGCAATTATTTTCATCCATAGCTTGTTATGGAGCACAAACAGTAGGAGACCATCCATCCAGCTATATAGAGTCACATCTCATGTCGTCCAATTTCCTTCACAAAAAAAAAAAAAAAAAAACATTAATGTTATTCTCTTGGTTTGCTCCCCTCTGCTAGGCTCCTTGTGTCACTTCTTCCACAAATGGCATTTAGACTCTGAAATCCATTCTGGCTTTCCACTAAGGTGCTCTCAAAATATTGCCTAACGCTTATGAAAAGGTCACATATTCTCTCTGTCCACTCTAACTCTTTGTCATTGATTTGGAACAAAATCAACCTGTATAAAGCACAATTACACCCGACGTCTCTCCTTCCTGTCAGAAGTACTGTTAACTTTCTGAACTCAATTTAGTGTTAAGAGCCGGGAGTTTTGTATCCCAGCCTTCAGGGAATTTTTCATTATCACGGCTGAAAAGTGTGTTCTTATCAGCCCTGGATGTCAAAGTAACCTTCACATCGATATTTGGTAGGGAAGTATCTCTTAACTGCTTATTTGCAGGTGACATGAACAAGACAAGGCCAAACAAATAGTTTATTTTGACACCGTTTCCCAGTAACTAAACTAGAATTACCTATTTGAGAGTCACCCCAGAGCTGCAGCTTGTTAAAATTGAAATAGTACTGGGCCGAGTTGTCATGCGTCACCCTCAGTTGCATAATCGTGTCCATGCCCTGTAAGGTTGAATACTGTATTTGGATCAAGAAGACAGGCAAGAGATTGTGTAGCACTGTGCTGTTGTGGATTAGGTACACAAATAACTGGTGCAGAATCATACTGTGTCAAGTTGCGTAGATAAGGTTGCCAACATAGGGTTTACCCTGCAAACAAGCAATTATTCTGTACCAAGTTTGTAATAATGTTCTAGCATGTAAAGAATATTGTGTACAATTGGAAAATTACTTTCAAAATGTAATAGGTTACAATATTTCTGTTAAAATGTCTTAATGTATGTATTTGACTATCGTATTGTATACATGACATGAGTAAAGAAACTTACTATATTTATAAGTATATAAATACTTTTTTATACTAGATTTCTGAGTCAGGTTGATGTCATTTTTACACAACACTGCAATATTAGAGCCCTTTTCTGATTTCAGAAGGAAAAAAAAAAATTACATCTAGTGCTGAAACTTTTTCAGTGACATGGACACCCATTTTATTGGGGTCACCTGTTGAATTTGACATATGACATTTTTTTGCAGAAAATGATGCAGGGTGTCTGGATGTGACCTCTTTAATAGAACCTGTAATTCAACTTTCTATCAGTTGCTCTAACTTATATAATTGCATTTATTTTATAGTTAATTACATCACACAGGGGTATTTTAAAACAAAAGCTCCTTCTGTGTCTTAGAAACAAAATAGCAGGAAAAAAAATGCAATAATGTAGTTCATCAGCAACATTTTTCTGAGTGGTTGCCAAGCCTCGCACAGATGCAGCTGAAAGAATTCTTAAGTGGTTAATTTCTTAACATTTATTTGGGTATTGCCATTAATTGTCCAGTTGTGGAAGTATATTAAATTTTGTAACCACCACTTTTCGCAGGTACTGGCCTCTTTGACTCTTGACAGGTGTATTTTAATTAAATTTAGTTGTGTCGTGCCAGAAGCAAGGATATTTCTCAAGTATTCTCTATTATCGAAGATTGGGTAACAGTAAGATTGCACATACAATTCACATTTATGCCCTGTCACGTCTATGATGTCTCTTGCCTCGAGGCCAATATCTTCGAGGTTTACACATTCTCCAGACACCGTATCTCACAGACCACACAGTCTATTTAGCAGTCACAGCTTAGTATCTTCAATTTTCCAGTTTTTCGGTCTCTCTCATTAATTTACAGCGTGTCCTTTCCTTTCTGTCTTTTTATCTTCCTCCTCTGTCCCGTCCATCTCTTTCCACCACTGATCCGCACGACAAAATAGGACATTATGAAACATTTTTGCTTGGCTTGGTGATGCTGATGTAATGCTGATGCTTATAGAGCATTTTACCCCACTTCAAACACTGCTCCGACAGTCACAATCAAGAACTGGAACTGTCGGAAACTACTTGCTTTCCAACGCTGATGCAAGACGATCACGAAAGTAATTGCATCATTTGTCATATTGATTTAACACCACATTTATCCAGATCAGACTTGAAACATTTTTTGCATGAGCTGTTATTTTTGTTTTAAATGAGTCTTTATATATAACTCGCACAAGAAAATATTTAAATGGCCCATTTTATTCTTCTGACCCAAGATCTGAATCCTAACCCTGGAGCTGCTTCACTGTCTTTGATAAAATAACAATGCCAGGGCAGTACTGCTTTAATAGTCTCGTCGGTGACTGTTTACAAGCTTTTTCAGTTGATGCAGATTCCTTGATCCTCCCCTGCACATCGGGTATATAAACATGACTGTCCAGCAATTAAAAGAAGATAAAGAGCTCAGTGGAGAGTCTTGAGGTCAAGCTCAGTGGCACACGCCAAGGGCAGATAACTGGTGAGATCAGGGGTATTTCCTATGGCACCGATGACAGTGTTTTTGTAATAGTGGTGGTAGTAGTAGTGTAAGGAGGACAGAGATTAAACCATGTGCCTGGTAGGTTCTAAAAGACAGATTGAGCGGGGGCTGGGTGGTTTCACAGTCACTTAAGAGAGTGACACACTTGGACGATCTCCCTTCACTGGGCATTAAACACAATTAAGAGAAGGCACTGTATCCCTCACCACCTGGACACTTAAACCTCCTGGTGCTCCCCTCACCAGCTATAAATCCACTCTATCTATCTGGACCCCTAAACCTACTATTCCCTTCTCGCTGCTTCCCCAAACCCTTACACGCTCTATATAATCTGGCCTCCGGAAGACTGTCAGCTGTGATTCTCTATATTAGGCACTTTGCATAGGGACATGACCTTTACCAGTGTTTTCAATTGACGTTTTCATTCTCCCGTTTTTAATCACGGAAGCATTAAGGGCCAGTGTGTGCCTCCCAGCCAATACAGTCGCTTCTGAATTATTTAGATGACGGATGATTGAAAGTGTTTCGAGCACTGCTGCACCTCTTTCCTGCTCTTAAGAGTGGTCTTACTCAGTGATCTTTAGTGTTGTGCAAGTTACTTCCAAACTGTAATACATTACACATTACTTGTTACTGTTATTTCAAAGTAATTCCGTACCTTACAATATTACTGTCTCAGAATTGTAATACGTTACATGACTCCTGTATTACTTTTGAGTCGTTACGGTCTACGATGTTCCAATCCCAGTAGGAGCGCTTGTATTTTTTTCTACATTTTACATGTTCAAACAGGGAGCATGGCGCCAAGGACACCAGTAGATAAATCAGTAATCAATAAAGAATTCTAACTAGTCCTACAAACGTTAGCTTACCTTGTCATTGCTGATCACAGGGTTCATGCTAACTAGCTTCTGTAAAGCAGGATTAGAGTTAGTAATGAGCATACGTCCATGTGGACAATGGACTGTCTTCTGCCGTCTTCACCCATTGGATTAACATTAACAGGAAATAGAACTTTCCTAATGCATTTTTGATTCCACAAGGTATCATGGTCTGACTGGTCTTTTTTTTATTTATTTATTTGTTTTTTTCATTTGAGCAATTAAATTATGGGTGAAAGTGTGTTGCAATGCAAGCACTATTGAACATGTACTGAGTAAAATATTACTAAAAATTGATTAGTAATGCCTTACACAACTGCGTTAAAGCAAAAAGTAATCCGTTACTGTAATGCATTACTTTTGTAACTCAGTTCTCCTAACACTGGTGATTTTACCCACACTATGCATTTATTCAGGGTGAGATGCAGCGTATGAATGTTACCTATGTGCTGCCAAATAAGTATCCTTGTCTTGGAGTTTTATGTGAGGGCGATGTTCACAGGCTCCTTTGCTTTTGTCCTTGGCAGGAGCATGTGATTGTTACAGCAAAGATTTGAGTCTTTAACAAAATCCCCCTCACCTTGGGAAGCGCAGTCAATCAGTGATGGAATCTGAGCACCGGCAACCAGGGCTTTTATCTGTTCTGAGTAATTACGGTGTGGCTCTCATTCTTCCACTTTTATTTGCAGGCGTCTTTGTTTTCAGCACCGCCAACGGGCCATTCATCTGCCTGCTACATATGTACTGAGGCGCCCTTATGAATGGCGGTCAGCTTACACAAAGCCAGCCCTCACTGATGAAAGGTCACAGGTTAATTGAAGCAAATATGCACTCATGTGACACTCGAGCCAGGCTGCCTTCGACACTTTGACGGAGCATGGGGCCACAGTTTATATACATTTAGATCCTATAGGGCTCATTAGATTGGAGACATCTTTCAGCACCTCGTGGGTCTCACACTTGAAACCCCACATCACAATCTAACAGCCACTTTTTAGTTCGACATACTTGTACACGTTCTAAGTGACTTTGCTCGCCCCTGGGTGTGCTTATCAACAGAAATACGCTATTATTCATACTGAAGTTGCACTTGTTTGTCAAGGAGGTGCTGCAGCATATTCCAGGCAAAAGTATCAGCTTTGCCATTTCTCACTTGAACTTTGTCAGCTCCAGAAAATTAGCACAGTGTGTGGCTTTTTTAGAGACAAAAAAACTGCAGATTTATCCTTAACTTCCTCCCGATGATGACTTTCTGAATTAGATGTGCAGATGTGCGTGAATGAATGGATGCCCCTGTCCGTTTGTTTGCACGCATAGCAGGTCTGTTGAACATATTGCTGTCAGGCATTAAAGTGTTCTTGAGCAGCGGTGCACAGATGAGAAAGGGAAGGGGGAGCATTCTGAATAGTGAAGAGGAAAAGGTGGCGGTGCAGTGATTTACCACGGTGCCTTTCCCATATTTTACCTCATTTGGGATTTTTTTATTATTATTTTTTTTTATCCATGCCAAGATTGCCCCGGGTAATTCATTCTATTACATGCAGGCAAAAATGTCACCAGCTCCCATATTTCTCTGAGTGGTGGGCAGGGTGAATTGCTGTTATCACTGATAGATGAGCTGACACACTAGTGGGCGGGACACTCCACGCCTCCAATCAAAGCTTTCCATAAACATTCCGTTGCATCAGTGGACCTCACATACATCAGCAGGGGACCGGTGAGGAATTAGGGAATTGCTCCCTCTAGGTGATGTTCCAATCTACTACAGATGATTTTGGAAGTTGGGGAGTATTCACTTTAGGAGTGCCAGTAATTATACAACTGTTTGTTCTGGATTTAATGTAATCAGCTCAAACTTGTAAACCAGTACGGCCCAAGTCCAAATTTTTCTCTAATCTCTCGCAGAGCTATTATTGGCTTATCATAGATGTAATTGGTGTAAACCCTCTTGTTTTTGAGCATTGTTTAGTGATGGATGACTGCGTGGGAATTTCCCAGGCAGCCAAGTGGGAACTAGAGCTTGTAGCATTGGGCTTTTTGAATGTGGATTTATGTTCATTTAAAGCCAACGTTACACTGTAGATTACTCTGTCACTTTGATGTACATCTGTCGTCACGGGCCAGGAGAAGCTGAAAATAAAGTTGTTGTTTTTTTTACCAGTGTCTGTAGGTTATTTAAGTGAAAATGACATGTTTCCTGTTTGTTTACTCACCTTGTCATCCGTCTTATCTTTTGCCTTGCAGTTATGCGGCTGTGGGCTGCTCGGCGTGGGCATCTGGCTCTCGGTGTCTCAGGGCAGCTTCGCCACCTTCTCACCCTCATTCCCCTCACTGTCGGCTGCCAACATGGTCATCGCCATCGGTGCCATTGTCATGGTAACGGGCTTTCTCGGTTGCCTGGGTGCCATCAAGGAGAACAAGTGCCTGCTTCTAAGCGTGAGTTACAGCTACATACCTACATGATGTTAATTTTAATAAGACACACAGGCACACTTTGTATCTATTTAAGTCTCTTCTTCCTCTTATTCACTTTTGTTGTACATTTATTTAGCCTCATAGTATAATTGTCTACGTCATACACTATATGGACAAAAGTATTGGGATACATTGAATTCAGGTGTTTCATTTCTAACAGGGGTTTGGGCTTCAAAACAACAATGACAAATGTCATAATATAGGTTTATATTGTAATAAATATCACATTGATTATTAATACTGATGTTTATATCTCAAATCGGCATGAACAGAACATGAGCTCTAGCCATGATGAAATATTTTTGTCCGTATAGTTTATAAACATCTATATTTCCTTAAACTCTAATGGGAGATTTTTCCTCCTAAGTGCGATGTGAAGAAAGTAGATGGTTATTTATGGTAGAAGATTATTACTTACAGTCAGAGCACGAAAAATATTTTACAAATTTAGAGGTAGGACATTCAAAATCATAGTCATGGATAAAGATTTAAAAAATCAATGTTGAGAAAAATTCAGCAAAAACCACCTCTGAGGCATTTTGGAAGCAAAGATGACAATTTAAACTAAACTAACCAATGTAATGATATTTATCACAATATAAAACTATGTCATGACATTTGTCATTATTGTTTTGTATCCCAGGCCTGTGTTAGAAAAAAAACATCTGAATTCAATGTGTCCCAATACTTTTGTCCATATAGCATATGACTAATGATTTGTTATATCACTCATGCAAATATTGACAGAAGTGTGTTACGGAGACACATTCCAGTTACAGGCCAGTGAGAACATGGTAGCGTATTTGTATTTTGTCGTCCAAGAGGAACCCCAGCAGTGAAAAACAACTGACAGGAAGAGTTCGGTCTGCATTTCATTAAACCCCAGGAGAATTACAGCTGAGCCGTGGGATTCTTTTTCCATGCAAATTAACACCAGTATATTCATGTCTTGGTCACAGACTAAGGAAAGATGTGGCAGTCAACCCTTTTGAGACACTACTGTGGTTGACTGAGAGTATGTAGTACACTAAAGGCACTTGATATTTTTGGGCTCCGTAATTGAGAATGTTCTATTATTCATTACAAAGAATACTCTGCCTTGACATTGCACTGTTTGCCCAAAGTTGTACAAGTGTTTCTATCTTAAGCACAAGTTAATTACAAAAGTTCAACCAATGGAATGGGGTTGCTGGGATCCGCTTAAAAAAATAAAAAGTTTTATGTATAGAAACTTTAAATGAGAACTAGAGTTGAGGCTCTGGGTACTAAACATCACAAACAGCTCAATCCCTTGAAGCTCTTGCATCAGTCAAAAGCCCCACCAAATCCTCAGTGTTCGACATGGCTTCCTTCACCTGCCTAACAACTGTGAAGCAGAGAGAGGAAGCGAATGGGCAGGAGGGGGGAGAAATAGGGCTGGAATGAGAAAAAGAGAGACTTAATGGAAAATAGAGAAGTTCTGATGTTTCTCATTAAACCCCTTGCCACATCTGTGTGTGGCGGCGTTTCACATTCACAGCCACAATAATTCACTGCGTCTGCTGTAGTTGTTTGTTTTTGCTTTCATTCTTTGTCCAGTACACCCAAGGTTGAAGGGTGGGGGGGAGGAGTTGGTATGGGACCTGGAAACATCAGAGTGGGTTTAGATCTTCTGGAGCAAACACATCTAAGTATCCACCTTGACATATTATCTCTGAAGTTAGCTTTACGGACAACTCTCACTGGATTAGAAATATTCAAAGCCTAGACATCCTTTGCAGTGGATTTTCAGTCGTTTTTTTCCCTGCCAAAAATTGTTTACTGAGACAAATTTTGAAAAAAACATGTGGGAATGAAAAGAGTAAAATATCCAGCTGAAACAGCCAGGCTTACATCTTTAAAAGTGTGATTAGTTACCAAATGAGAACATACGCCCACAAAGCTGCGTTTGCATGTGTGAATTCACAGGCAATCCATTCTCGCACCGAACCATCACAACACCAACAATTCTACAAACTGAAGCTGTTCTTTTAACTCTCAGCAACAGAACAAAGTTACAAACTGACTGTGAAGGCACAACAGTGATACACTGAACTGACAGCCCACACATTCAAGCAACGACAAACTGTCGGGACCGTTTCATTTGGGCCGTGGCACAAATAATAGCCCTTTCCCTTTCTCCCAAATGAGGTTGAAATGAACGAGGTTTTCAAAAAAAATCTAGGTTTGTGTGCTTCCTCCCATGCCACGCAAAAGACATTTGTAAATATTGAGCTGAATGGGAGTCAAGTAGGGAGAGAAGAATAGTAGATGAGATGCAAGGCTCTGTTAGAAATCATTAAACCTCCTCTTTCACTCTGACACATCCACAAGCCCTCTGGCACTTACATTCTCCCTTTTCATCGCTCTGTTGCTCCCTCCTACTCCTTGATCAGTCCTCTTCCATTTCCTTAACCCATCTGAGTGCGTAATATTATTGACAAGTCTGAGTTGCTTTTCATTCAGACAACTTGAGTGGAACTGACCAGGCATGATGTTTTTTTCATGCATAAGTTAAAAAAAATTCAAAGAATCAAAAATATTGGTTGAGTAGTAGAGCAGCTAATTTCAAATCGCAGATGTATGAGATGAGATGAGATGTGTGAAACTTAAAAGGACCAGCACAACCTGCAGTCGACTATGCACTTGTCCACGAGCTAGGGTACTATATAATATAGTATTAGCATATATTGAACATCTGGCCTGACTATGGCTGAAATGATGAAGTAGTAGATCATGGAGCCCTTATGAACAATCTGTGAAGATTATGTAGGAGCTAAGCTTTATTATATATTTTTTTGACTTCCTTGCAAAATTATAATGGTAGAACCATTCTACTGTGAGAAATCCATCCAATGTTTATTAACAGTGCCTTTCCTTGCTGTTTGATGTGAAATTAGTAGGAAAAAACATCAATATCACAATATATCATATTATTTCCTCTCACATATATATTGGCACTAGATATTGATATGTATCAGAGTCTATTGTTGACATGGAGGTAGAAGTTAGTCAGTGTTTGTGTTAACAAGGCTGTTTTAGCTCAGATAAGTTCTGTGAAACAGGTGGATACTACAGAGAATAAATATATAATTCCTGTGTTTTGCTCTTTTTTGTCTATTTTTCTATTATGACACATCACTGATTGTCTTATAATATACCATGAATTTCTCTGTGTTTTCCACACTTATTAACCAGGCTACGCTACCACAACACTTTGAGCGACTGTCAAAACACATACATGACACAATGATGACCTTGTATCTCAAATTTATATTCCGCATGTTTTCCTTGTCAGTGACATTACGGAGATACAATGTGCCAGAGTAATTGTTGAAACAAGACTCTCCCTCCCTCTCTTTGACAGTTCTTCATTGTCCTGCTGATAATTCTCCTGGCAGAGCTGATATTGCTCATCCTGTTCTTTGTGTACTCAGATAAGGTAAGGTAATTTTATTTTTCATGTTAAGTGTGAAGCTTGTCTGTTACCATTCAAGCTAATGACAATGCACTCTAGCACTTCGCAGCTTATCCGTATTGTGAACACAAGCTGCCAAGGCCTTGAATCATGCAGTGGAAAGTGGAAAGCCTTGGAAAGTTAATGTTTGAAAGTTGGAAAATACGCACAGGACCACACAACAAAAAACAAAGCCATAAAAAGGTGGTAGAGGGATAAACATATCAATGTTCCAGTTGCCTCCGGGGTGTCTGGTGTATTTTATATTTGGTTGTTTCCCATCCAGGAGCTGGTCTTCATTCTGCTGTTAAAACCAGCAGCCAAAGGTTAGGCCCCAAATCCACACCAATCCCCAACAGTTGGCTCCCTGTAATTGGTCCCTAGAACATTTCCCATGACCCCTAGATGAGTAACAGTTAAGTGCATGTCTACGTGGCAGCAGCAGCAGCAGATGACGATGCAATAAGATCTGGAGATTACTACCAGCCACATTCCTCTTCACGATGAAATTTAATGTTCCAGTCTGAAGGTGACAAATGTTTGCAAGACAAGTAGTGGGGACTTGTGTCTGTTAAAGGGATGTGTCATTAATAAATCCCCCTATTTTTATATTCAAAGTCATATGTCCCCCCCAGCCCGTGGGACGTAGGCTAATTTTCCCTCTTTGTTCTGAGGTTATTGCTCAAACTTGGTCTCTCAGGCAGATAAAGGAATTCATTTAGCAGGCAATCCATTCTCAGATTTGGATCGGGTCTCGCAGGCACATCCTGTCAGGAGTAAATATGTCTGTTGCCTTATCTTCAAAATATTACCGGCTTAACTTTGAAGAAAAAAAACTCCAAACTCTGATCTCTCCAGTGGAATTTAAATAGACATCTTCGTGAATTCACAGCTATGTCTTCCCATCACCTGTGAAGTTGGGGAAGGATAGCCCACGTAGGGCTGAGGATTTCTTAAGTGAAAAATCATTTGAGACGCATTTGTCTGTGATGTGGCTGCAGTGGGGAGAGAACTGTCCTATTCACGCTGCTTCTAGTCTGTTTATGTTTCTCTCATCTCGCCAATTTACAGTATCTTTACTCGGGCTTAGACCTAATGGAATGTCAAACCAAGATAATGCTGATCATCACCACATATATTTCCCTTTATTGGGTTTCGTCATTGAAAGGCAAGGTCATTACAGCAAATACATCATAGGAGTTGGCATTTTCAGATTGCTGTCAAATAAAACGTCCTGCAAATTTGGGGAAATTGTGTGGTGTAATTACTCAGACAGCATGCTGAAGAATGTCCGGATTAGATGAAGGGCAACCCATGTCCATCTGTGTAGGCTGTAAGATTTTGGGGGTTTTTTTGTTTTTTTTTTCCCCTCTACTTGCATCTCTCCAGCGAGATCTGGTATGCTGTGTGAGGCTTTGCTCTTACTCTGCTACAGGCTATGATCAGAGGAATCTCTAATTCACTTCTCCTATTTGATCTTCTAATCACAAGGCATTTATTAACGAGTCTGGAAGACGTACAGTAGTTGGCAGCTTTTAAACGTGTATAGACACAGGCCTGCAAAACAGATATTTTAGTCTTTCAAATAGGGCATCTTTAAGTCATGAATGACGTCTCTGTGAACTACGATCCTTCAGGGTGACAAGCTGTTGACGAGATGTGGAAAACTTCCTTCCATTCCCGCTATTTTGTCAGCCCCATGTTTTAATCCTGCTTAAGAGGCGCTGCTTTTTTTCCCGCCTAATGGAGATTTTCCTTTTCCCTCTACAGCCTTGCCTCCAGGTATGGTTTATGTGAATGTACCCTGTCTTTTACCTCAACAGTCCAGTGGTGTTAAGCTCTCTGATTAAATGCCATGTTGAGGTCGTAGTATAATAAAGGCTGGCCCTGCAGTTAGCAACCAGCTGACTACAGCAGATGGCTGGGCCACAAACCAGATTACAGCCATCCGTCTTTAACGGTGTGACCTCATTGTGCTTCCGACGACCCAACACACCGAGCCGAACACCAATGACGGTTTATTAGCTCTGAATGAGGAAGCAGTACCTGGGAAACAGAAAAGGGAAGCACTAGAGCATGTATAGGGGGATGTAGGAAGGAAGACAAGGGGGAAAAGGAAAATGGAGTGAAAAACAGGTGAGAGGCAGAGGAGCATACTGAAGGTAAGAGAGAGATGTCTAAACCATGAAAAAGAGAGAATGTGCAAGAGTCAGGGAGGGTTTTGAGGAATTATTTAAAATTTGGAGAATGCGCATCTTAAATTTTGATGACATGTCACTGTAAAATTTTAGAAAGTGGGTCAGGAGAAGTCAAGATTGTCAAGGATTATGAAGAGGCAAGGTTGGCCTCTTGAAGAAAATCAGGAAAGGCTGTGCCAAGTCTGAATTTATCTAGCTAACAGCCATCAAACCAGCAGATATGTCTAGACTTTATTGTATTTGTGTGCAAGCAGAATTATGTTCACTTCTTGGCCATGCTTTATTTTTCCAGACCAATTACAGCAGAGTAGTGGGGGTCCTCCCCTCTCTCTGTCGAATGCCCTGGCCTCGGGCTACCCTGCACAGTCTTGCAGAGCAACTGAGGGATTTAAGTATCCTATTTAATGATGTGCTGTTGGGGACCTCTGGCTCTGATGCTGTTTCTCTTCACATCATTTATTACACATTTGGGGCAGTCAGCTAACGCACTTGTTCAGAACTATGTAATGAGAATAAGAGTAAAATACTGTTAGCAACTGTTGTTTGGGTCCTTGGAGTCAAAGGAGAGGACGATTAGAGGAAACATGCATTGACAGCATCCTTATGACCCAAAAATGATGTCGCAGCGCAGGGACACAGGCCATCTTTGAAACAGTAGTACTGTAGACTGAACATTTATTTTGATCTAAAGATGTGGAAATGGAAGATTTACTGTATCTGGGGTTGATCTGAGTTTATCTTGGAAGACGGGGTGTGACTGTGTGTTCTGAGTGTAAAGTGTCACTTTGGTATTTAGTTTGGAGGTCTACATACCCATACCTGCTGAAACCATAAAATGAGTCACAGTTTGTTCTAGATCATGTCGTTTTTTTAAGACTTCATATGGTATGAGAGCAAGAGTGAAGACAAACAGGAAATAGGATTTTGAAAAACAATCCTGCAAACATGGAGTAGAGTAGTGTTCTTTTCCAGCTAAACATCACGTCAGTAGCATCACTATTGGAAAATGTATTACAGTTGTAAATGCGATCTAGTGTTTTTGCACCGACTGCATTGTTTTCCTCACTCAGTTATGAATGCCAATCACCTGTGTAGAGCTTAGTTCCACTTTCTTGTCAGTGTGCACAGGAGGTGGAAAAGCAGTAAAAACTTTAATTTCTAACTAGCTATATTTTTACCTACTGCCTGCACCATTTGTCTTGTTTCACAGATGGGCTGTTATTTTTATGTAGCTGACATCTTTCGTTTCTTTACAGAACCACCTGCGTAGTCTGTTGAGTTTTTTGCTGTGAAATTGTACTGCAGGGGCACTGGTTCATTTGGAAATAAACACCGTTACATCATTGTAATTGCTCAAAGTGATATATAGCAGTTGGGAAAAGTGAATAACATTCACACAATACACTAATTGCTCTTCTATAGACCCGTCACACCACCTACTGTAAATAAGCGACGTTTCATGTGATTTGTGAGAAGCTCTAAATGCTTCACAGCGTTCACCAAGCCTCCTTCTGAGACACCATTTGTTTTCAGTCTCAAAGGCAAACCTAATGAGAAAGAAAATATAAATAGGAATGAATACAAGGGAATTAAAACTTGCATGCTCTTGTCCTTTAAAACAGCTTCTCCGACTTCAGCTTGTTGCTTAAATGTCACAGATCTGACCTTTGCTTCCTAAACAGAAAAGTGGTGTTTGGTTAGCCTATTAAACACTAAAACATCAACTAAAATAAGGCTTTCACAGGTTGGAAATCGAGTAATTAGTGGGGTTGCTGACACGCAATCTTGCACTGGCCATGTCTTCATAGACAAGTGTCAATGTCAGTGGTTAAATGTCACAACGTTGGATGTGTGACTCGGTTCTGAATTTAATAATGACTCAGTCGCTCATGAAAATGCATGAGAGATTTTGCTAAAAAATTAAAGATAGAATTGTTCACAGCATAAAACATCCTGAAACAAAATAAGCAACAGGTTTATGATCTTTCCATTTGGTAATTTCAGAAGTGGCTGGATCTATTGTATTAAACCTGAATGAATGGCAGGTGTGTGACAAGCTGCTTCCCACTCTCTTCTGTCGCACACAGTGACAGAAAACAAACACCAATTTGGATGGAAAAGCCTACTCCTTCCTCCACTCTGTCAATATGTGTATCTGCACTTCCTCCGCTGTTTTCGACTCTGCTGTGCATTCTCGGAGCTGAACCCTTTAGATTTCTGTGATGAATGTGCCGTCCTGTATTGCTGAGCATGGACTTCTCCAGCACCGGCTTATCTGTGTAATGAGAACTATGAGCTGCATCTCAGGGCTGTGTCAATGTGCCACACAGAAGGTGATGCAGCCATATCTTGTGGCGACTTTAAAATAAAACCGACTGAAGACGGTGCTGAAGAATGGTGCTGGTCTGTTATTTGTGAACAGTTTCCATTACCGGCAACATGCGTCTCAGTCAAGAAGTTAGTTTTCTCGATGAGAAAAATAGGCTAATGCAACAAAGCTGTGTTTGTATCTGTTCCTTTTGCAAGAAGAAAATGGGTCAGAGTGTTGCATGATCAAATCCCTGTTTGTTATGCAGTCATTTGTCTACCTCTCGTTAGCGGTAAATCTGGATCATTACGTTTCATTTCAGGCTGTAACAAAGACTTGCGCACATGAAATGGAAGATGTGCAGAGAGTTATTGGAGACTCAGAAGATGATTTTTATTGGGGGGGGGGGTGCTCTCTAGTGGCTATGTTAGTGTAAGGAGTCAGTAATGAGCAAGCAGCATCACATACAGCATAGATGGAGTGAAGATAGAAACAAAGTAACAGGCAGAGATTGATGATGCTGCTCTTCATCTCATTTTCCTGCACAAGGACAGATACGGTGGTGGAGCCCGCAGCCTGAGGTGCAGTAGACTGATACGCTCCTTTGCATCAGCGTAGTTACAGCTTGAGCGGCAAGAATGTGATCTGAAATTATACTAATCATATTTCAAAGGTTTTAGAGGATGTTTTAAGTGGGTTTTGCATGATTAATGATTACTAAAGCACTTTATTACCAGGGAAACTTTAATTACTGTGTAAAAACCTGTTTGAGTTTTATTTTTTATTCAATTTTAGATTCCTATAGCTTTCAGCATCAAAAACAAGTGTTTGAGGCTTTCTCTTCCCACCAACAGATTGCTGAACCACTTAATTTAAAGGCATAATCTGGTTTTCTATATGATTAAATAGGGTTGGATTTGTGGTTTATATACAGTACTGTACAGTGTGCAGAAAACACGCTTCTTCTGAGTAAGGCAGGTAATTAGTCGAGTGACATTAAATTAGTATTTCTTTTCATAAAAGCAGGCAAACACTATCTCCCAAGCTGCCTCAATTTTCCTGCTTCTATTACTTTGTTAGCCAAGGGATTTGCTGTGTAGACTCCTTTTGATAAGAATAAAAAAAACTGAGAGTACCTTGTTGTGTGAGGCTGTGACAGACATGACGCCACTTCTAGCTCTGGATATTTTTTTGTTTTTTTGTTGTTTTTTTTTTTCAGGCACAGTCTGAGGCTCTAAGCTTTAACTGTTAAAGCAACTGTGTTCCTTTTGTTGTACTATAACTTGTACAGCCTGTGAAGATGTACAGCATGGTTCTGGCAGTGCATGTCATTTTTCCAGTAGTAATTATCCTGTGTCTGAAACTCCTCTCAATCTGTCCTGGCAGTTAGCAAATCCCCACAGGCAAAGCAAACTGCAGGAGAACTAAAGCTCTGATTTTGTATCTCATTAACACATCCAATGAGATATTAATCTCCTTCAAACATGGCGCAACCCTAAGCACATTGTTGGGGTTCAGTCAAGAGGAAAATGATGTGCTATCTCTGCTGAAGGGCATGTTGAAGTTGTGTGTGGAGCGAAGCAATGTGACACATGACGTGTGTCAAATCCGCAGCCATCACGCAAATCACAGAGTCACTGTGGCATGGTTATTTTTAGACGGCAGGAAAAAAGTTAACCTGCAGCTAAAGACGTGTTAGCCGCTATTGTGTTGTGTGTAATTTCATAAAAACTGGGATTCATGTTCACTCACAATCCTCAAAACACTAAAAACTTCTTCCCGCTTCAGTAGAACATAGATGCCATTATCCTCCATTTCTGTGTTTAAAGACGCTGTTAAATTGAAAAGAGCGGAGTGATGTGAATGCGCTCTGGTAAACACTCAAGTGCCAACTGTCTCCTGTAATATATAGGCAGTAATTACCGCTATAATTCGATTCATAATTCTTGCAGAACCAAATGTTTTATACCAAGGTCTCTAAGTGGCTATTGTTGTGCTTTTCATCCCCAGGTGAGTGAGAATGCGAAGAAGGATCTGAAGGACGGGCTTGCTCTGTACAACTCAGAAAACAACATAGGCCTGCGAAACGCCTGGAACATTATCCAGGCAGAGGTAAGCACTCTGTCGCACCACCACATGTTACATCACAAATTAGAAACATCATTATTGTAATCGCAATACTAAAGAGGTTACATAAATGTAAAAATGCTAAATATTTCAGCTAATGTATTTCCTGGCTTGTAGCCTTGGCATTAATGCGGCATTAAAAGTCAAAACTGGCTGATGAAGTACGTTTCATTTCATTATTGTAGTGTTCAAATGCAGACTTCTAATTAAAATATATGTTAGTTTGATGTCTCTCTGAAATGCCAGCAAGTATTAACTAATTCTGTGTGCGTGTGTGTGTGTGCGTGTGTGTGTGTGTCACAGTGGAAGTGCTGTGGTGTGATTGCATACACTGACTGGCACGAGGCCTTGAAGGAGAAAGTAGTTCCTGACCGCTGCTGCCAGGAGCATTACCAGAACTGTGGACGGAACTCCACCAACATGTTCTGGAATAGGGTGAGTTTTCATCGCCAATTCTATTATAGCAATGAAAATGCAAACATGTTTTCCTCTATGTACGCATATATACAATAAGACACAAGTAGAATCCACCAGAATGTCATTGTGCCATATCAGGTCATTTTAAGTATTCATTATGCTGATCTATGGTACTGTGACTGATAATAGTACCGGATTCCCACAGGCATGAAAACCCTAAATCTTATATCTTTAACCTTCAATCCGTCTGCTCAGTAGTTCCGACATCCCACCGTTGTATTTAAAGGATTTAAAGTAGCTTTAAAGTTTTCCTCTTATTGCTGAATTCCAATCACGCTGCATTTTTTTCATTATGCATGACACAACAGCGCTTTTTTTTCCCACTCAAAAACCTAGCGGAATAATGTTCACCAATTTCTCCCCATTACAGGTCTAATCTGCTATTGGTCTGGCATGTGGTTTGTTAGCAGGTCCAAAGTAGAGGATTAAAAGCTGTAATATAATTGCCAAAATGAGAATAGGCAGACACTGAGCTGGCCCACTGGGAGAACATAGCTCCAAAGGCTTGTGTGTAATCCTGCCTAAAGGAGACAGTCACACACTACATAATAAAGACTTATATATGCTGCTTCAGCACACACACTTAGAGAGGGACACCACTTTGCAGGACCCAGACCACCATTAAGTGTTTCAGGTACACTTCTACCCACCGAGTGACCTCGGATTGAACCCACTTACAATACGTATAACCACTCAGAATAACGTCACCCATGCAATAGATACACACTTCTCTATATATGGGCCTGGAGCTCTACATGCATCACCCAACACTCGACCAAAAGCGGCGAAAACTGAAAATGCACATTTTTTGTGGCAAATTTACAAGCCTGTGTTCCATTTCAGGGATGCTTTGAGAAAGTGGAGGAGTGGCTGGATGACAACAAGCACCTGCTGGGAACCATAGGCATGGTCATCTTGGTAGTGCAGGTAGGAGGCTTAGTGATATATTGCTTTTTCACTTTCTCTCTTTGAAATCCTTTTGTGCCTGGCTGCATTTGTATCTATATGTCTGGTAACTTGTTTAAAACGAAAAAAAAAATGTAATTAAAATAATTAAACTATAAATATATATA
>JAPQRQ010000023.1:5751606-5772086 GCA_037367365.1 Apogon talboti
CCAGACACACTGCTTTTGTGGTTTTGAAGGTTAACATACACTATATGGACAAAAGTATGCGGACACATTGAATTCAGGTGTTTCTTTTCTAACAGGAGGTCTGGGCTACAAAAAAATGATGACAAATATCATAATATACTTTTAGATGGTGATAAATATCATTGCATTGGTTAGTTTTACTTTAATTGTTGCCAAAATATCCCAGAGGTGGTTTTTACTTGATTTCTCTCAACATTGATTTTGTTTTTTTATGCCTTTGATTAAACTTTAAGGAAATATTGATGTTTATATCTCAAATCAGGATGAACAGGACATCTTATGAGCTGTAGCTAGGATGTGTCCCAATATTTTTGTCCATATAGTTTATAAACGTCAATATTTCCTTAAAGTTTAATGGGTTCTTCCTAAGTGAGATGTGAAGAAAGTAGATGGTTAGTTATAGTTGAAAAGTTGATTATTTACAATCAGGGCACAAAAAATGTTTTAGAAATTTAGAGGTAGAACATTTAAAATCATAGTCATGGAAAAAAAAAAACCTCAATGCAGGGAGAAATTAAATAAAAACCATCTCTGAGGCATTTTCGAAGCAAAGATAACAACTTAACCAAAACTAACCAATGCAATGCAATGATATTTATCACAATATAAAACTATAATATGACATTTGTCATTATTGTTTTGTAGCCCAGACCCCTGTTAGAAAAGAAACACCTGGATTCAACGTGTCCCAATACTTTTGTCCATGTAGTGTATCTCATTTACCTGGACAAAGGTATATGAGGCTTCCAATAGGGCAGAACCCTCGCCACTGAATCCCTCATTGGCACCTGGGCTCCCATGTAGAAGTAGGCATCGTGGGCAAACTTCAGCGCCAGCAGATCAGTGGGATGATCAACCAGAATGTCCTCCCATACATCGGCAGCTTTGGGGAAATTTCTACAAGAAACACAGCAGTCCCGGTTAAAGGCGGAGGCAGCTCTGTGAAGTACTTCAGAGGAGTGTACCATGAGATTCACAAAGACATCAATATGCCTTGTTCTAAGACGAGGAAATGAGACACCCTTGAAAAACACAAGTGCAAGATAACATTGAGAATCAGAGTTTCTTTTCAGCGTTACAGTATATGTTATTTTACCACAGGGAAATAAGACAAAGAAGATAAAATGCTAATAATTGCTTACTCAATGAATGAGTGTTTGCCACAGAACAGAAGAACACTGTGGATTTGAAGCATGTAAATGCACCACGCAGGAACAGACACAGAGGAACTTAAGGATGAATTAATATCATCTAACAGATTAAACACATTCTTGTAGCTTCTTTATGTGTGAAAAGGCATCTTTCTTTCACAGCCAACCCATTTCCCGAGGCTTGCTGATAAACAAAACTCATTTTTCGTCTACTGGGACTTAACGCCAACTGTAGTTCAACCTCCATTTAAAAGCGCGTTACGTTAAATGAGTGGAAACATCTCGTTATTCAACAGTTTGATATAGTGTAATGGGCAGAAAAAATAAATTAATATTTCATCTAAAAAGCGCTGAGCGTGATACTTTCTATTATTAAAGCTAATACGTGTAGAATTTGTTTTTTAGAACGTCTTAATTGTCTGGAGGACAGTTTTAATGGAGTTTTTGTTCTGTTTGCACTGCTTTTTAAAAAAAAAAAAAAAAAAATCTGACTGAACTTAAACTTAGATATTATTAGATCCCATTGTTTTGAATATACAACCAACAGAGTCTGACACTAATATAATCTGGCTATAATTTTATTGCCCAGCACAACTTGAAATAAAAAGTTTAACAAGAGTACAAGTGTGTTGCATGTGTTTAAATGGCACCTGGTCATAAACAGCGCTGTGTAAAAGTGTGAGGTCACCTTTACCTGTGCAAGGTCGTGGTGACCTGTCATAGTCTCTTTATTAAGGTGCTACAGAAAAATACATGAAATACTACTGTATGTGCACAGTATTGAAAAAAATGTGAGGGGAAATTAATCACACGTAAATAGCATCTAAAGATAAAGGTCAGTGTTATTTGTGACTCTGCTGACAGATGCAATTACCAGACAGTATATTAATGCAGACATGTCAAGTGTAAAGCTGTTATTGTGTTGAATTCCATGAATATCAAGTATTTTCCCTCATATAAATGTTCATAAAAGCTCACAGTAAACTCAAAGGTTCGCAGAGAAAACTGATGAAAACGAGACTTCCTTTTTAAAAGAAATATCATTAACTTACGTAAAAACAAGCATCTACAACCACTGGCATTTGTCACACTATGTGGGTTTTATTAGTTAATCAATCCTGCAAAAAAATTACAGTGTTTCCACATTCACTATGGAAGCTCTGAATATCTGCTGCCACTGAAAACCTTGGGAAACTGTATTTTACCTGAATTATTTAAAGGCATTGACAGGATTAGCGTTTCAAAAGTTATTAAACATTTAACATGAGTAGATGCTTTTGGTCACCGGTGGCTGTTTAGGTTGTGGGTTAAGTCTGGGTTAATGTTGTTGACATATTTCCTGTAAATTCGCATTTGCATCACGATACAGAGACTGAGAATTGTAGATGTATGGGCATTAGGACACACAAACCTAGACTTCTGCACAGGAGTATACTTCTTATTAATGCTACTGTTCCTCTATATTATTAGTATTGTTTCTGGTCAAATGGTCTATACAAGTGTAATTTTAAGCTTATAGAATAGAATAGAATAGAATAGAATAGTCTTTATTGTCATTGTGTGTACAATGAAATTAGGATGTATTATTATATTTCTGTTTATAGGGTGAGCCTAAGACACCAGATAAAAACAGGCCTGTTGTGTAACTGTGGCGCATTTACAACAGTTTATTAGTGCGCCCTTTCCCAAAATAAAAAAAAATAAAAAATTCAAATAAATAAATGACTGGCTAGCTTTAGATGTACAAATATTCAAAGATGTAAAAGATTAAGATGGACTACTTTCATCCTCAAAAAGAGAGGTTTTTCATGTTTTTACAACACTAGACATGATCAATAATGCAAATAATGGCGATGTCAATTTAGGACAAACGTCTAAATTCAGCTATTTGTTCTGCCTGCATTACCTGCACAACAGTCTCTGCTTCTTACCCATGTGAAAACAGTTCCATGGCTTTGACATGGAGCTTTTCTCGCGGCGTGATGTCCTGGCTGTCGGCCAGCGCCACCGTCCGCCTCACCGCGCTGGCAAGACGCTGGTTCAGGCGTGTGGAGCTGGTGGTTCCCACCAACTCCAGTCCCGTGCTGATCACGTGGCCCATAACTGCAATGAAAACAGATCACGTGTGTTTTCTTTTCGGGTGTTTTTACTGTGGTTTTGTCACCTGATCTCGGATGGATGGCATTTAATCTCCATGTTTAACAGGATAAAACTAAATTATGTCAACATCAAGTGTCTCAGTCATAATAGCCCCATTTCTTATATTGTATTTATTGTGTTGTGAATATTACTGCTGTATAAATTAACACAGGACAACAAAGACAAGTCTGGATAGATGAGTGTAGGCTAGACGCCATGTCTCGACGGATCATCATCATTAAATACATTAAGATGAAGTGTTATAAAGGTCCATAATGTATTATGAGTTAAGATAACGTCTCTGATATTGGACTATGTAAGAGTTGACGCCTCAGTCAATTAATTCAATAAGTGTGCTGAAGACTTGATATGATTCAGAGGTACCATGAGGCCTGAGGGCAGCTGGTGTAAACACAACCTCCAACTACAAGTTAAGATTTTACAAAAAATTTTAAATATGCATAGAGGAATAGTTATTCTCCTGAAGCAAAGGAAAAAAAAAACATTTTAACAAGACTGGAACTGCTTAAAAATATTACTGCAAGTCCTGCAGTGAATGTAAAGATCACAAATGTTTTGTTTTATGCAAATACATGAACAAAGCAACTGTTTTATTTACACATTCAGAGGGAATACATCTGTTTAGTATTCATGTTAGAAATTCTACTGATGTTAAACAACTGGTGTGATGTTGTTTTCATGTAGTTCAGCATTTAAACATGAAAAGGCATATATTAAACTGTTACAATAAACCATTAGAGGGAATCGGCATGTGAAGTGGAACTGGTTGGTTTACAAGGGTTACTGCCATAAATTACAGTTTATGGCTATTTATTTTAGCTGCTTTTATTTGTATTCTTATATTGGGGTTTATATATGATGTACAGATTGGTTGGCACTTTTACATTTCATTGTACTTGTTATAATGACAATAAAGATATTGTATATTATTGTATTGTATTGTATTATATTGTATTGTATTGCATTGTATTATATTGTATTATATTATATTGTATTGTATTATATTGTATTGTATTACATTGTACTGTATTATATTGTATTGTATTGTATTCTATTCTACATAACATTCATCTACAAGTAAAATGCCTTTAGAATAAAAATAGTGACATTTTACCATGTTTGAGACACTAATAAAATAATACAATAAAAATAAAATGCTGGTTGTTTGTAGTTCCCAAGATACAGTCTTGGGTCAAAATGTGAAATCCTCAGAATTAAGGAGAGAATGGGTTTTACTCAAAAGGAATGTTTGAACTAAAACACTGTCTGCATATTCCATACATACAGTCACTTTTTAGGTTCTTTCTAGTGGAAGATTTATAAATCTATTATATAAATGTACATAAACTACTATATGTGTAACACTTTATCATATATGATGAAAACTCACCAGCATTTTTGTCATTTCTTTTCCAACTATCATCTTATTACCGTATGGAGGATTTAGTTCATTTAAACTGTGAGGCAGATCGTTTCTAAAACATTGTAGACCAGTATACAATTTAGTTTTTTGGAATAACAAAAAACAAATGCTGTTGTTTGATGAAATACTTACCAAAGTTCGGGTCTGCTGCCTGGATAGCAGAAACACAGCCTTCGAAGCCTCCCAGGGTTTCATCATTACGCCATTTCACATACTAGAAGCCAAAACCCACAAGTTAGTGGTGATTTCCTTTTCTTCTTACGTAGTCTACAGCAGTGATTCCCACACTTTCTTTCTGGGGACCAATTATTTCGCTAAAATGACAAACCATCGTGACCCAGTTTGCAATATCTATGACCATTTTTACAACCTTCTCTGTATAAAACCAGCCTTTTCACAGACATGCATGTTTGATAAATCAGTCCTTCATTTTATGCAAACAGGCACATTTTAGAACCCTGAAAATAACTTCAATTGGACACAAGAAGTGAATTTAGGCAGAAATAAAAGACATTTTTCCTCTCAACAGCAACAAAAACAGAGTCTAGACTTACCTTTTTTAGTCTAGAAATTGTTCTACTATTATTAGAATAATAGGAACATTAAAAACTATCAAAAACATGCCTCTTGTTCCTAGTTTTTCCTCCTAACTTTTCCTCCCTTCACTGTAGAATGCAGATCAGTTTTGACTCAGTCAAACACGTTCTCAGGACAACTATCTCTAATCTAAACTTGTAATCCTCAGATCTACAGAATACGTAACATATGTGCTGTGAATAAATGGGTGGTCATGTCTTGTGGTTAATGTTTCACAGACTGTTAGGTTTTACACAACTTGCTTATGGGGGAAAAAACTATCCACTGTGGCAAAATCATGATCTATTTTTACTGAAGATGTAAGAGCAAGGCAACTCAAGGTCTCCAGAAACAGAACGGAAATAACACAGAATATATTAAAACCAAAAGAGAGAAAAAACTACAGGCAGAGATAACACGGGAGGATTGGTGATCAGTGTGGAAAACAGCACTCATCCACTAATCTGTGGTAAAATTGTATTAATTTCTTTATTGAACCTCAAATTAAGAATAAACTAAATCCAAACATCAGTGCTGGAGCCAGTGTGGACATATGGACGCCAATCATTCACTTATGCGTCAAACATTCTGGATACAAGTGCGTTTAGCTTTAAAAAATAAATAAATAAAATGATGCTGGGATAAGAAACTCTCCATGACGTTAACACGTTTTATCTTAATAAGAGGGGACGTATTTATAAAAAATACTGGTAAAATCGTTTTATTGCGAGTAAGAAGGGTACACCTGAACCTCAGAGCCTCAAGCAACGGATGGATATAGTTAAAGATGGAAAATATGACTTCACTGAAATCCAGAGGGGCAGTTTTTCTCTCGGATGGACCACATACACTGCAGAGGAGGACGTCAGCTTCTTGGGACTTTGTTAAAAGAACATCTGAAGTAAATTTAATGTGACTATTTCAGTGAGTAAACAGTCAGGGGGGTTGTTTATACTGGCTGCAATTCCTAAATAGTTAATGCAATAGGTTTGTTAAACGCCTCAAATTAAAGCTGAAAGTCCACACAAGTGGGACTGTAAAGAGGTAGAATTACAACTTTTGTGTCACTGCAAATATTTACAGACCTGTCTGTATTTTATGGACAGTAAAACCACTCTGGTCATATGTGGCCTGGATCTTCCAAAACTACATCAAAATTTGTAGAGCCTTTTTATAGTGCACCTTTTTCCTTTTCTTTTCTGCACCTTTTGGATCGCTTTATATAGTTGTTAATCTTAATTGAGCAATCAGTCAGTGACTAAATGGTTTAAGGCAGGGGTTTCAAACTAATTTTAGTTCCCACGCCACATATATTCTAATATGATCTCCATCAGGCCAGACCAATAAAAAAATAACATAATAACCTATAGATAGTGTCAACTCCAAACTTTTCTCTATGTTTTAAAGTGAAAAAAGTAAAATAACATTATGAAAATGTTTACATCTACAAACTATCCTTTATAAAATGTGAATAACATGAACAAATTGAAATTTCTTACAAAAAATAAGTGCAATTTTAACAATATTATGCCTCAGCTTATCATCGTGTCTGTATGTTTGTGTGTATTTGTCTGTGTATTTGTGTGTGTGTGTGTGTTGGTGGTCTACCTGAGTGAGTAGGGCATCGTACAGTTTGCAGGCCTCATTGCTGCTGGTGGACATTGGTAGACCCTCTGCCCTCCAGGCCTGGAAAGAACATAGTGTTTCCATATGAGTGCATGTCATCAGCTGTGCACCCTGGTTCATATCGGCCACACAATAGCAGTCCAGTCATTCTAAGCAAAAAAATGCCCAAACCCAAAAGCAATGCAATATACTTTGTATTGGTCTTAATACCCTTCTACATCATATATTAAAGGTTTACCTTCATGAATTTAGTGCAACATACTTTTTTCAAGGTCAAAAGCAGTGTTTTGAGGCTTTAGAATGGTGCGGTCTTAGTCGAATGGTGTTAAATTTCAGAGGGTACAATTATCCAACATATTTGCTGTGTTTTCTTATGTTTTTGGGGTCAATCTTTCCCATAAAACACTTTTAGAGATGATATTTTAATGTCTGATACTTATATTTATTGTACGACCACAACACCTGATATTTTGCCACATTTGGGACTTAAAGTTTGTGCCATATTATTCATGTGGGTGTAAAATGATCTAAACCTGGTATAAATTGATCCACATAGACATAGTTAAACTGTATATAAAGTTAAAGGTGTGTCCCCCTAGAGGCCACGCTGTGAAACAACAACTATTGAATCTGTAACGGGCTAAACAGCTGGACAGACGACAGTTAAGGTTTTCAGGACACAACATCTTTTTTTTTTCAAGCTGCTTGCCATCACTTTGGTGTGAACTGTGGTCAGTAAGTTGGGTATTTTTTTTCCTTATTATCCTTTTTTGCGATAGGAAGCTTTAATTATTCAGTTAAAAGGAAAACATATAATACAGTGTTAAGATTTAACATTTTCTTCACAAGAAATGCTAAGTTTAAAAACGCTTGTTAAAATACAAGTACAAAATTCCACTTCAGTACAAATTAATTGTTGGGTTTCAGAGATAATGCTGATATTCTGATTGTTGCAGATGAACAATGTCTGAGTGTGTGTTTTGTGGGATCCAAACATCTGATGGCGTCAACTTAACCAAGACAGGATGTGATGGTATTCTCAAATCTAATGAACAACATAATGCATGTATAACTGTTGTACCTGGCCAAGTGGTCCATGATAAATGCCAGTATCAACCAACATGAAATCAACCTATTTAAGAAACGGCAGCAAAATAGTGATGCAGTGGAAGTTGGTTGTAAACGGAAATTGTCTGGACCATCACTTTCATACAGAGATCACTGTGTTGTGGTCTTCCTGACAGATAGTCAGGGAAGAAAAAAAGAATTCAAAGTGATTCCTGTCAGGACCAAACATTTTGAAACAAATAGAATTGATTGTTGCACTCTGACCATCGGTCTGATATAGTGAGAAGAAGACCGGCCTATAGAAATGACCTTCATGCTGCTGATGCACTATATCACCAGTCATAAAAATGTCAATTTCAGAACTGGAAAACAAGTTGCAAAGTGTTTTCAAGATCAAGACAGTGATGGCTCAAATAGACAGAAAACTGGGAGGCTCCAGTCCCTCTGTCTGCTGACGCTTTTATGAAAGGGGCAAATGAACTGCGCCACAGCAACCAGGATTAACAAAGAACATACTGTATCAGATAAGAACATACACTATCAGTTCTGTGCCTCCTATATCTCCTCTATATTCTGGGTCTCCTATATCTCCTCTATATTCTGGGTCCCCTATATCTCCTCTATGTTCTGTGTCTCCTATATCTCCTCTATGTTCTAAGTCAGGTTGTGGTTCAGAGTGCAGAGATATGTGCACAACAACGTCTGAACAAACCTTGAGGAGGATCTGGATTGAACAGTACTGACAATGTAGCCTTCAGTGCATATTCCATGTAAAGTTTAATTCTGTGTGAAGCAAATGTTAATATTTTATAATGTGCAGACATTTCTTATAAATGGTTTATAATGTTATTTGCTTGAATTTGTTTTCATTGTTTTGTCCGAAAAACAACATTTTGTGGTAATGGTTCCTCCAAAGTGCAAAAATACATTGACAATAGATCATATCATATCTGATGGTTGACTGTGGAAGAGCACCCTGGAAAACCTAGACATGGATGTAAATGATATGAAAATAACATGTTCAGAAGCAGAGATATGCACTTCTTTGTGTGACGCTGACAAATCAAGGCCCGAAAACTTCAACCCCTGAATTCTTTAAATGTTATTAGGATGGCCCTAAGGATCATAAAAAAAACCTTGACTGATTACTTTTGTAATTTATTTTGAGTCAGATCACATAGTGACTGCACTATAGCCTCTTTGTTTATCACGTGATGAGCTCACATGATGTACTAACCCTAAAACTTACCCACATGATGAGCATGGGTTAACTTTACTTATATAAACTTTTAGTCATTTCAATTCGTTCACAAATGGAAATGTCTGCAGCTTCCAAACATGCAAACAAATAATCTCAGATCAGTTAAGATGATACTAAATGACGCATATGGTTTTCCTCTCTTATGTTTGATTTGATTCTCATCACTAACCTGACAGTCTCTGAAGCTTGAAGCAAGCATGTTGAAGTCTCTGCTATTCCAGTAACACAAGATAATCTGGCTTTCCCCAAAAGTGTGCAGCCTGCAGGACTTCCAGGTACCGCCCACTTCTGTTCTTAAAGGTGTCCGACCCTCGTGCACAGCCCAGCTGACTTCTCATCTGTTGCAACTCGGCTGCAGACTTGAACTTTACAACAGCACTTCCGGTGCTGGATCCGGGTCTGCCCACGTGGTTACAGTTCCACCAGGACACGCAACAGCATCAACCACAAGAAATATGAGGTTCATGGGGTGTGCGGTCAGATCAGGAAATGCAAATCCTACAAAATAAAATCCTATTAACGCTAAGTAATCTAAAAGAAAATGCTGTTGATTTTAGATTAATTCCTTAAAAACTGCCCAGCATCATTTATTGGTTTAGTGTTTTTGTGTAAATACCAACATCAGTTCATTATACTAGTTATTTCTAGAAACATAAAGTTCTCAAAACGCATTCAATAATTGTATTGTTTGATTTTATAAAGAAATAAGGAAAGTCTGCTGAAAAAAATCAACGTTGAAAGAAATAAAGTAAAAACCATCTGAGGCAATTTGGAAGCAAAGATAACAATTAAAACCAAACAAATCAATGTAATGCAATGATATTCATCACAATATAAAACTATATTATAACATTTGCCATTATTGTTTTGTAGCCCAGACCCGTTAGAAAAGAAACACCTGAATTCAACGTGTCCCAATACTTTTGTCCATATAGTGCAGATAGATAGATAACAACTGGAAATAGAAACTAAAATTATTGCTGACTGAATGAATTCTTAAAAGACAGGTTAAGAATTTATTGTATTCATTTTTATTTTATCAGCATGGTTAGAGCAAATGTGATCTGGTAATAGCAGGTTTTAGTACACTTTACTTGTTTATGTGACTAAAACACTACTTTGAGTGATAATTGTGGAATGTTCTAGTTGTTTCAAGATGAGGGGTCGAAGTTAAAAGTCACAGCAAATGTGGAGTTAAAACTGCAGAAAAAAGCATGAATATACACCTGAATAAACACTTAAAAATATACTTATTTTGTGATTTTTATTTTTTTTTTTTAGTCTGGTGTAGACTTTAACTGTGTGAAGAGAAAGGTCAAAGTAAACATTTAATCTTAGATGTCGGGGAGCTTTGCCAAGTCTGAAAAAATAAAAAAAATGTGTTGTTACTGTTGTTATCTGAGCCATAAGCTCGGACATAGAGACTTCCAGACTGGAGAGAACAACTGCATTGTTTTATTGCCGTTTGAGCATACATCCATCACCCCTATGCATTTTAGCTACATGAAGCATTTACATTACAAGTCATGTGTCAACAGAACTTCTTTAAAAATTAGGATTCGTTTTCTTTACATATAATACAGTTTGCACACATGTTAATAAATATCAATACAATCATTTCAAACTTATATCACACACCATCTAAAACAACACCCCTTAAAATTATGTTAACATTTTTATATTCACAGCTCATACCAAGTCTTAAATATAGCCTAGGGTTCGTATGCTGTAAAACAGTGACCTCCTGGATTTACAGTCGTCAAAAAGGCTATTAGATTTGACCACTCACCAGAGAAACCGTAATGCTCCCGTCTGATGCAAGTTGCTCTTAAAACACTTTGCATTTTAGATTTTTTGTTGTTTTTTATTTTTTTGTTGAGCGCCCTGTTTAAAACCATGTAATTGTTTAGGGACCTGCTGTATAAAAGTATCTGAAAAAAAGGGCAAGTAAAAATCTCAAGTTCCAGTGGGATACACAGATGCGACTACCTCGAAAAAAAAAGTAAACACCAAAAAATAAAATATAACTTAAGTAGAGAGAGTGAAAATCAAAGGCATCTTGTTGAAGGGTGTGATAATAACACTGCCGTATATAGATGTAAGTAAGCCTTGTGTAGTGTTCTTGTGGTTTTCTCCTTAGATATTGCAACATCTCCGCTAACAAAGACAGTCCTGTGGCACAAAATTGGAGCGTCTGAGCTATACTAATTCATTAATATCGTTTAAAAACAAAAACTGACAGTGAAATGTACAAAAAAAAAAAAATCATTAATTTCTCGATGACGACAGCAAATGTTAAACACACAAATATGGCGGGGAAACGTGGACCTGAAAAGACAGTTCCCTCCCAGGTAGAACATTTATTTCAACAGTTGTCTTAACTTGCTACTGTTCGCCAAAGTATGAAACACAAAAACCCAATAGTGAATATCGACAAGTGTTTGTAAACGTTAGCCGTTAATACGATATGCAGGCGTCTCACGGAGAGGCCCAACACTGTCAAGTCCTGTGAAATGCTCAAGTGTTCGCGATTTGCTATTCTGCGTCTAGCTATAAACACAATATTCGTCTATGTGCCTGCAGCCTTCATTTCTGACGTGCAATGGCTCACGGTGGTGCACGGGAGTTTATGCACAAGTGCAAGATAATGAGATTCCGGGCACTCTCCTGTGAATGCAGAGTAAAAAAAAAAAAAAAGTTTAGCTGTTAAAAGCAAACAAAGGTAATAAATACATAACAAAACATGGCCATATTTAATGGATTCTACGCCTTCACTCACTAAGCACTCGGCGATGGGGAAAGAAGCAAAGGACAGAAATGTGCCTTTCGTGGTGTCGTTGAGATTCGTCGGGACGCAGAAGTCAGTTTGTCACGGGAGGGAAAGGCGGCTTCAGCAGAGGATGTCTTTTGTACACAAAGGGAGAGTGTGAGATTGTGACTGGACACATCACTCCAGCATTTAAACAAGCCCCCATAGTGGTCCTTTACAAGGGAAAAAGACCACCCTCATTTGCAGAAAATGTGACTTGTACTACACATCTATACACAAAAAAACACAATTCTTTACAATTCCTTTACATCAGCAGGACCTAACTGCACTCTTCCCTTTAGATAAATGTGAATGAAGCGAGTCTTTTAACATTCTCCCAAGCCCCCCCCCTCCCCACCTTCCCTGTTCGAGAGGAACTGTTCCACTTCAAGGCTGTGATGATAAAGTTGTGAACGTACTTGCCTCCAGACTCCCACAGAGAGAAGAGGGCAAGTCAAACTGCAAAGTGATTAACTAGGACTGCCTTGGGGCACAGGATATGTAAACGTTGCGTCTACTGAACTGTCAGCGGCGGCAACCTTGGCGGGTGTGTTGGGTGGGGGGAAATCTGTACACATTCACTGCTGCAGGTGTGACAGTTTGAGAAGAAACTGCTTATGTCAGTGTTCAGCAGACTATTCAGATCAAAAATGGCCGTGCAAGGCAGACGCTGCTTGAATCTTTTCCGGGAGGCTGCGATGACAACGCTCCTCCTAAGCCCAGTTTAAGTTGAAGCCTTTGGAGAGCATGACGGCCTCCAGGTCCTTATCTTCTTCCTTCTCCCGAAGCCGTTGCTCCTCCAGGAGGGCTACCAAGGCGTCTCGCTGCTCCACCACCTCCAACATCTCGTTCAGGATCTGCTTCTCCTGAGTGAGCTCCTTCTCCGACTTCAGGTGGTCTGAAAGGAGCGAAGGATTACGTAAGTACGACCCAACAGGCACTTAGAGCTGGGATGATTAGGCTGCGAGCTCGTTAATATTCTTACTCTCACCTTCCACAGCCATTCGCTCCCTGAGTTCCTGCTGCAGTCGGCTCTGTCGGTCCTCCAACTCCAGCTCTCTGGCACTTGAAAACAGAAGGAAAGCAATTAGACTGGTGTATTTAACTGGCGGATTATAGCATCCAATATTTATAGTTTGTTGCTTCACTAAGCTTTGATGCATCTTTAAAAAAGATTAGTCCTCGGAAGAAAATGTAAACAGTTACACTGAATTAAAGGCTTGTGTTGGTGTGTTTTGTGTCATTTGTTGACATCAGTTAACTCCATTACTAAGGTAGCAACAATATTGGTAGGATACATCTACGGTAACAGCCACAATACTCTCTGTAGGGGTTTGAAGCTGAATTTCTCTGGATATCATGAAGATTGTTTGAGTTCTACGTTGCTCCGCTACGGCAGCAGTCAGAAATCAGTGTACAGGCTGTTATCATGGACGCAAGTAACAGAGACTGGTGCTAGCTTTGGAATGGACGTAGCTAATAGTAAAAAAAAGATAAGCTCAAAGTACTAAACAAACCTGGTGAATCTTCAACACAGAACCCTTAAGACTTACAGTTACAAACAATTTCACCAAAAATATTCATTATAAAATAAGATGACTTTAACACACGACTCTTTCGGCCATGTGGTGTCCTAACATCGGTTGACTTTGCGTTTCTCACTATGCCATGAAGAAGCAACTGTGACTGAATTTGCACTTTTCTACGTCGATGTCAGTGAATCGACTCCGAGCAGTTCAAGCGAAAACTAAATATGAGTTTTGTTGATTGCACTTTCCTGATCTGATCTAAATGCAAAAGGTAAAGTATTGTATTGTATTTTCACTTTTTTCCCCGTGATACTTACCATTTACTTTAAGATTTGATGTTGCCTTGTAAAAAAAAAAAAAAAAACTCAAAAAATTCTTTAGGATGTACGTATTAGACTACGATTTTAAAAGACTATTAATAAGATTTTTAGAATGTCTTCCAATTCCCTCTGAGCCCTGGATGTACAGCAAAATAAACCTTTTAAAAACCTCAGCTTTCACTGTAAGCAATAACTAAAATGAGCACATCAACCATATTAAATATGCATCTTTATGCTAGTTTTATGTGAGGGGGAGGCTTAAATAAACAAATAAAACAGTTTTATTTCCTGGTATACTGAGGAGCTGTTACACAGACTAGAATTTAAGACGCCACCACTGTGTATAAATGAGGAAATAAAAGACCAAACAGGATATATTTCTATGTAGCTTCTTGGCTGCTACAAATGTTGACAAAGCAAGTATTAAAAACAGCTCCCTTCCATTCCAACTGAGAGCACCTCCCTCACGTCAGTTGTCGATTCATGCACTGATATCAGCAGGTAAATACTTACAATATCATGAGTTCCGACTCATAGCGGACCAGGGCGTTTTTCTCCTGCACCAGCTTGAACCACTCTTGCATTAGTTTAGGATCGTCCTTCTTGCCCATGCCTGGAGAAAAGGCGAAAAACAGAGGATTGGGTGTGAGAAGCCAGGTGGGAGGGGGGGGTGGATTATTGACACCGAGGTCACGCAGACATGGACTGACAGGCGATGCAATGACAGCCAAGCCAGGATGTCCTTGCTGAGGAATGGTGAGGCGGGAGGGATGGACATAAGACACCCACCTAGTCAGTCGGCCATTCTTAGGATGGCGCACAGAAGATGGCGTGGAGCTACTGCTTTTAACCGTTGCCAGTGCATACACACACACGTACACACACACACATACAGTACATACACACAACCCCCTCATATACAAAGAGGCAAACCCTGTTGTTGCAAAGCTGAGAGTTGGTGTTACCCAGTTTGGACTTGTGTCAGAAACTACTCCCTCCTATTATTTTTTTCTTTTCCTTTTTCTTTCCGTCGTGGGTGGGTAGTAAAGAAAACACAAGCGCACCAATCGGTAACTAAGACGTTCGATGGAAGTGAACCCCAGGACTTGCCATAGGAATTCTTCATCCTCTCCTGCCCACATATTGACCTACTACAAGGAATAAAATCCTTTGAAATCCTGTTTATGGTGAGCGTTTCAAGAGTGAAAAAACAAACAAATAAAAATAGTACTGCCTTTACATTGTCAGTTACAATATCATATGTTCACTGGCTGGCTTAATATCGAGACCAATAGGGAAGTATTCACTCCACTATTAAGCCTGCTTAGGGGAGTAAAAGCATGTTCGGTGCTGCTGGCGTCATGCATTACAATTGTGCTGTTTTCTTGATCAGCACAATCAGAGCGCAGAACAGCTGCAGACTTTTCCTGCACATCTACTGTGGGCAGAGACCAGTCTATTGTATACGGCATGCTTAGAGAGGTCTGCTGCGGGAGTGATGCATCCTTTTCATTATCTGACTGCAGCAGGTGGAGCTAAGCGCTTTCAATGAAACACCAGAAGGCAAACCTCAACGTAGCGTGACATACTTAGCTGGGGAAGAGGAGGCTCTTGCAAAACAAAAAGAAAAAACATGGTACACACATAAATTGCATGGCTGTGGTCTCGGGGGCTGGCTTTAGCTAATTAACAGACAAGGGACAGAGAGAGGAGAAGCTGGAGAAAAGTTGCTCACAGTAGACAACTAAAAAATGTACAAAAAAATAAATAATTAAAAAAAAAAAAAAAAAAAAAAAAAGGATACAAAGCTGAGTTATCACAACTGAACGCTCTTGGACTATTTCAACCTGCTTCACCACCACCGCCCCTCAGCCAAAGGCTCCAAAAACAAAAGAGGCACCAGTACGAGAAAAACGGCAACGGAAAAAAAAAAAAAAAAAACAGATCACACACATACACACACAAAAAAAAAGCATGTTTCTTCACATTGATTCAAAGCTCAGGCAGAATCTCCACTGACAGGTGTTAGAAACCAGAACAAACCAGAAGAGCCATTAATTTTAACAACTGTTTTGAGTTGGAGTCGAATATTTACATCAAATCATCACACCATGCAAGTTTCTCACTCCTTAACCCACAAATTTGCCCACAAACTAGCCACATCTCGAATGTCCATCACAGTACATTATCATTTTAGGACCACAAATCCTAAACAAGACCGGAAATTTTAAGTACCAGAAAGAGCTATGTGGCTTTACAAATTTTGTTCAACAGGAACCAGAACACATGCGGTTAAGGTCACACTACAGCAGAGTAGTTTCCCCTTTACGTTGCTGCACTGCTACCACTTGGAATTATGGGAGGAAAAAGTCAAATGTCAACCTCCATTTTTTTTTCCGGGTACTACATTTTCTAATTATTTACACCAAACTAAACTGTAAACAGGAGGCTCAATAGGAACAAATAAAGAAGAATAAAGAACATAATGCGATCACTGGCCATTATAGTATTACATAGTAATAGAGAATGAAACTTTACTGACACTTGAATAAAGAAATCTGAGCCATGGATGATTTTTTTTTTTTTTTTACCCATAAAAAGTGCCATTTGTCATGAGAACTGCTTCAATGCTGGGTTAAACTTTCTGGGGAAATCTACTGAGCCTGATTTCACACAAATGGAGAGGACAGGAGAAAGGAAGAGGACAGGGTGGGAGATGAGGACAAGGAAGGAGGGGGGTGGCCCGGTACTGTAGATCCTTTACGGTTGCCAAGGTAACCCGCCACAACCGTGAACAGAGGCGGCGAGGTTACGTTACCTTCCGGCGAACAGCAGGGGCAGAAGGAGAGAGGTCTTCGGCGTGGCACCGTCACAAAGGGCTCAACTTCCACGAGACAAAGGGAAAGAGTTTGAGGGTAGATGGGTACATCGTCGGACAAGAGAGAGACAGAGTGGTGGAAATAATGTAGCAGGGAGAGAACAGAAGTTAAAGAGGAAAGAGCAGTAGACATGGAGAGTGTGTGTGTGTGTGTGTTTGTGTGTGTGTGTGTGTGTGGGTGTGGGTGTGTGTGTGTGTGTGTGGGTGTGTGTGTGTTTGTGTGTGTGTGGGTGTGGGTGTGTGTGGGTGTGGGTGTATGCGTGCGCGTTTTTTTTTTTTTTTTCTTGATTAAGGGTGAAAAGGGGAAGGAGAAGGGCGAGGTGGGGAAATGGGGCGTGATGTGAAAGAAAGAGCATCGAGAAGAAAAATCAAAAAAGGGCTGGAGCGCTGTGATAGGGAGAGAAGACAAATCACCTAGAGAGAGGAGGTGGGAGACATCAGCTGTGTGGTGTGAAGGATGATAAAAGGTGTAAAATAAATAAATAAATAAATAAATAAATAAATAAGGAAAAGGAAACAAAAGACGACCAAAAAGCCTAGTGCAGAGAAGGGGAAAATAACCTCTCTGTTTGACGCTGCATCTGCCGCTCTTCACTTACCCTTCAATTAGGAGACATCGCACCGACTCAGTTACTATGCATGGTAAGGGAATAAAACGGTTCGCAGTTGTAATGCTTCTAACAGGTCGCAAAATGGTTATTAAAGCCATTACTGATCGCCAGGAGATAAAACTCAATCACAGATGATGATTGCTTCTTCTTTAACGATATTTCGAGGTCCTTGTAAACACTACTTGAACATGTTTATATCAGCCGTCTCAGTTTGCTGCCAGTGTGGTAGTTTTTGAAGAACAAAACAGTGTTTTTCCTATTATCGGCAATAGCTGGTACTCTCACAAAAGATCAGAAATGTTGGATGCTATCGAAATAACCTTCAAAATACTGGAGGATATGAAAGTGGAGGACAAATCTGAGAAAGTAAAACAAAAACTTCAGTGCAACATGTGTATAATGGCGAGAATAAGATCCCAATAGAAACACAATCAATGTATTTTTTTTATATGGAATAAAATGAAATACAACAAATAATGAATATTACTACAAGGGACTATCACAGAGAGAATGAGTAACAATGCATTTCATATTTGGAAAACTTACAAACTTGGTCTGACTGATAAAATTCAACGGCTTTGCCAAAAACTGCAAAAAATGGCAAATGCATTGACACTCAATAAATCCCTAAAGGTATGATCATCATTAAAGAGAGCAGAGCTGGGTGATATGGACAAAAATAAAAAAGTCAATATTGATATTTATCACAAAAAAATACCAAGCGGTATTTGCTGCTGTTTTTAACAGCTGACTTTTGGGTCCTGAGTCAAAGTACAAGGAACCATTTCGGTATCAGTGGTTTTAATACTTTTTTTATTCAATGGTTATAACATTTCATAAATCTAGAGGTATAACATAAAAACACACACCAATGAGCAAAATATGTAACACTGTAAAATTCTGCTTTAAATCTTCAAGACAAAAAAATATGATAATTATCTTGAAGTGAAACTATACGGAAATAATCACAGCCACTGATGTATAAGGACAATTATCATTTTCATATCACTTGATCACCCAACCCTAAGAGAAAAGATTTAAAAAAGGAGGAAAACTAACTTTAAGTCTAAGAGTCTTAAAAAGCAAAACTTGCACACTTTGTTGGTGCTGTGTCAGTGTTGTAGATAGGTCTGGCATCATCCACTATCACTCTGGAACAGGGTAAATGTTATCTGGGTTGTTTGGCTAGTTCCTGAACAGAGGACGCTGCATCAGTGCATTTGCAATATAGTGTCGAGAGAGAAGTTGTTTTGGTAGTAAAAATGACTAAAGCCTGCTACATACTCCACGAGAACAGAGAAGTTTCTCCTCGCTCCCAGGGCTGTAGCTCCGGTTTTAGAGTTCTCGACACACTGTCCGGGCAGAACTGTTTTCTCGTGCAATGTGCGAGAACTGTCACGTGATTGGTCAGGTATTCGAAGTGGGTGTGGTTAATGTGGAAAAGCGGAGGACCTTCCACGAGTTGGGCACTTGAATTTCTCATGAAGTATGAAATGTACTTCTTGCCATCTTGCAGAGTTTGCTACATACTCAGGTGCCAAACTCATGGGGGGGGGGGTCCTCCGCATTTCCACAATAACCACGCCCACTTCAAATATCTACCCAATCGCGCAATAGTTCAGCGCGGACGGTGTGTCGAGAACAAGCTTGGAGAACTCCAAAGCACTGGGAGCGAGAAGAAAATTCTCTGTTCTCGCTAGCATGTAGCAGGGTTTACAATAGGAAACAGGACAAAACAAAACAATGCATTTGTCAAAACTTTTTTTTTTTTTTTTTTTTTGGAGTTACAGCTCAGAGGTTGTTGCTCTGTCATGTAGCCAGGGGGACTTTCAAAGCGATAATGCACAGATAATGCGCAGAGGAAAGGAGAATACCAATTCTGCAACTACGCTACAGGAATATTCCCCTTTACTCTAGCAGAGGAACTGTTTTCAGCAAGATTAAATGTATAGTTTTCGATGCCCTAAATGCAACAAGTGTCAGAAAATAAGCTACACATGCAAATCTAAATCTGGTTGGTCAAAATTCAGTAAAAACATGTTTGAAAGCACCGTCACTCTTCGTAACACACCCAAAACATTGCTCAAAAACTGCACCCAGCGGTAGTGAGTCAAAGTGAAACACCATATTCCAGCAGCTGTATGAGCCAACTCGCTGCATTTGAACTGAATGCACGTCATGTCTCTGGTTCCTCTAGGAGTTTATTTTATACTTGTGTTAACATCAGAACTCCACGCAATCTCCTGTCTGATGAGTGACAGCAAGACAGAGCCACAGGGAAGCGCAGGCCTTTCTCAAATATGCGGAAATGCACCTTTAATCACTCCTACTGAGGAATCCAGCTGTCACTCAATAACGACAAGACAAAGGAAACACGGCTTTCTAATAACAAAAGATGCATTTCACCAATATTTAAACAAAGGCCACGGTCTAACAGAGTACAACAGATACCACAGGACGTCTCACCCATACACAGAGATACTATTGATCAGTCACAGTGGAGACTAAGCAGCTATGGGTCAAGTTACAACACTGCCCATTAGCGCATACTACACAAACACACACACACACACAAACACACACTTTGGGAGTTATGCAACTGAGCAGGTATGAGAAAGTCAGGGATGCCATTACTTGGCATTAAGGACAGAACTTCAGCAACACACAGCTCAGAGGGGAAGCTACGAGCCAGGCCAGCAAATTAGTATGAGTCAGTACACAACAAATTAGAGTACAACACTCTTATAGAGCTCATAAACGTTTCTTGTCCATGTAAGGCTTTTGTGGGTGTAAGAGATTTTTTTGCACAATGCACAATTTTAATGAAGATGTTCTAAGACTATTACTACTATTACTGAACTATTATGTTCATGTAAGAACACAGAACTGACTTTAAATGCAGTATTTGGTTGTGATATCAGAATTAACCAATAGTCTCATCATCATTTTTAATAACACAACAATATTTTTGCACACTTATTTATGTATATTTCTTTAATTATCATATTGATAATATATTGTCTAGTACA
>JAPQRQ010000023.1:5772977-5789063 GCA_037367365.1 Apogon talboti
ATACACACATATATATATATAAGTATTCTGATTCTAATGAACCAGAAAGGTGCACATCTAACCAAGTTTCTAGACTGTTGTGTTCACTAATTTTGCAGTTCATTTTAATTAGACCTCTTTGGACTACACCTTCCATCATGAATTTGGTGATATCCACCGTCTAATTTATATTTAAGCCCTTTTCACACAGGATAAGTACTTCTTGTGCACTTGCAGATCCCCTGGTAGTTTGGGATATTTGCAGAGGTAGTCCCTGAATTCAATCCCCTGAGAATCTGCCATGTCTGTAAAATGTGAAGTACAAATGTCACCGAAAGCGACCACACCTACCATATTTCAACAAGCACAGAGGTCTGACGTTAATATTAGTCCTGTAGGGGTCAACATTTTAGTGATTTGGTATGATTTGGCGTTTTGTTTTCATGTTTCATGTTCATGTTCTCATGTCCTGTTAGACGACCGGCTGGTGATGATAAATGAAAGTTTCAAGTGTTCTGAGTGTGAAATCATAAGGCTCATGTCATGATACAGTGAAGACATTCACTGAAAGAGCAGCCTTAAATCCTTCAGTGGAGCGACATCTCAATATGGAACATTTTTCTGTCTTTCAACACTTATCTATTCATGGTGTGCCTGCCCTTGACATCAGAACAGGGGACGGATGTCAGTGTATTTGAACAAAAAACAGACTTTGCTTAACTGCAAATGCACCAGATGAAAATGCAGACGTGCATGATTAATATCCATATAATCAGAGGTCTACAGGTTAGTCCCATGTGAATAGGGCTTCAATCGACTGTATATTATTGTTGAATTGCAAATGACCGTACACATTTTTTAATTACTAGAGAATAAATACATTTTGAAGTGCAAATTTTTTTCATTTTTCCGTCTTTTTCAGGAGCAGTGTGTGTTGGAATGAAGTCATGTATTTTTGCGGTTTGGACTGCCCTTATATCATGCTGCTGTGTGTACTCTGGAGTGTACGTGTAAAGAAGTGACAAATAAAAGTTACTCATTAATTTTTTTTCCATTTATCATTCATAAGTTTACAGAGATCAAAGAAGATCTTAAGGGGACAGCATGAGGCCAAGTGTCTGATCTCTGCTTGATGTAAAGAGTGTTTGAACTCGAAACTCTGTAAGTGGGGAGGGCAGGGAAATGTGGGGAGAGGGGAAAGGGAGGCAAAAGGCACAAAGTTTTGCAGCGAGGCTATAAGCCAGCCAGCCAGCCAGCCAATTGACGTAGATATGAGGGGTTCAAAGCTCAAGTAGTAAAGACAGATTGGGGAAGGACAGATTGGGTTAGCCATTAGGTTAGTTTAAAGCGACAGATTTGAAATACATACCGCCCAGATGCAAGTCCAGGATTTCACTGTAATTAGAATCTCCCCAATAGTCTACAATGACAGGGATATATTAGAGATAGGAGTTACTTCACACAGCCCCAAACTGAGAAAACACACACAAAATTCTCCAACAACAGCAAGTCATGCACGTTTCTTGCAGACACAAATGCCGACACACACACATCCTCACACTGCAGCGAAACTCAGAACAAAGAGAGTCCATCAGTACTCACCGAAGTTTAGAATGCAGACAGATTCGGCTTGTGCAATATACATGGCATTTCCCAAAATAATAAGAGAGTGCTACATAGATTTGCTGTATTGCTGTTGACTGGCTTAGTCTGCTTATTTTATACACAGCCTCTAGTGCAGTGTTGAGTCACGTGTGCAGACTTGAATTAGCATTTGTATTAAGTGGATTCGACAAAGGGAGAAGAGTTCATTGTTTGTGTTCTGTTATAATATTGCGACAATTATTTCAAAATAAAAGAGCAGCTGAGTGTTAAGTGAGACCTTTGTGTATGACATATGAAGTCAAGTAAATAGCTGGATTGTTGTAAGTCATTTTCGGCACCCAAACAACAAAAGCAGGATGTGTTCGTAGATAAGATCTCAACAAAAATCTTTATAAAGTCACTCAGCCGCAGCAGATATTTACAAAAAAACATAATAAAGATGTCACCCTGTTGTGTGTTCTAAATTTGATTTGTTATATTCAGATTGCATTTAGGAAATGTAACGTGATCGGATTTCTGATCAGAGTACGGAAACTCTCCTCATTGAGAGGCAGTGAAGGAGACAAATAACATCCAGAATGAGCACACACAAATCTATGTCGGGACACACATTCTCCTGGTCGCATGCAGCTTGGACTGACGATGGCGGACATGTTATGAACGGACAAAGGTCAACATGTTCAGACATGGAGAACTGTTGCAGTGTGTCACCACAGATGGAACCTACATAACAGTGTCACATGTCATCAACAGAAAAAGGAAACTAGGGTAAATCTAATACCTGATCTTCTTTTGTGCTGTTTGGGTAATGTATAAGTACCTTTATACAATCCTTTAAGAGAGTAGAGTAGTAAACAAGTTAAAACATACTTATAACAAGCGATTGGACAAACAGCTGTTGGAAAAATTAGTGGGAAAACGGCCAAATTTAAAGAAATGACATGTACTTTATCTTCTTTGCATCTACCGTACGTGCATGCATTTGGAGGATAAAGGTTTATTCTGTCACCATTAAATCAACTAGGATGAAATTACACTTAATAGCTTACATTCATGCAAAAACCATCTCATTTTCATCTGCTGCTAAGGACTATTCATGCTTCACACGCCTATAATACAGGCACAAATGAAGAACTGAGCTTTTTTTTTTTTTTTTTACAAACGTTAATAATGCATTCCTCATTTTTTCAACTAGACTGTCTGTGATAGTCCCTTGTAAGAACAATTTGGGTTTATTACCACCCATTTGCGCAGAAAGTCTCCCTTGAATTATGCTGCATCTTAAATGAATAAATAACAAAGGCGATTTCAACACAGTCCAAATGAAAGCGCAGGGACAGTTTTCCTGAGGTAATGCAATTCGCGGTTACATCATCCTAATCATCGATATTATTATTAGTCCCATCGGAACTCTATAAATAGCCGAACCCGTATCTCATAAAGATAAAACACGGTCTCATTGGCGACAGTAAAGCGGAGCTGACGCAAAAAAACAAGATTTAATTGTCAAACACAGTAAATCACTTAGAACATTTTTAATAATAAAGCAGTTACAACTGTTACGAAGCGACGCGCTACACTATCTCACCGAATATGGATGTTGTGTATAATCTGCAGTAATGTACTCAATGCCACATGGGATACAACAGATGAACGTATAAAAGCTCGTTACCTGCTTCTCCTCGCAAAGCTTTCTCCACGGCCACGCCCCTCTCCTCCAGCTGCCTCTGCTTCTCCTCCACCTGCTCCAACTGCCTCTGGATAATCTGAGGGGCCGAGCAATTTCGGGTCACACAAACATGGAGAAAAGCCCTTTCTAAGCAATCTCAGACGGGATCCTGGGAAATGACATCTACCACTAATTACAACTGATGTGACTATAGTCCTTTCTGAGAGAGGTGTCTGGAGAGCTGACTGTACCTCTGCTGATGAAACAATTTACCCTCATTATGAACATAATATCCAGTGGTGCACATGGACAGTTAATTAAGAGCTCAACTCCAGCATCAAAATAAAATTTCATAATTTTTTTAAAGCAAAAACCCTTAATAATTTATAGTGTTTTTACCACTGCCACATTCCTATTTTGACACTTTTATTGGCAGCATCTTTTAAGTGATAGGAATGATGGAGATGATGCAGCCTCTTAGGATTTTTGAGCAGGGCCCACTATCCAGTTCCTATTCCTCAGTGATGCGAGTCAGTATATCTTAATAAAAATACCTGATAAAGAACCATATACTGTGCTACATACTTCTAAAAGATGTGTGTTTGGTGGGAATGTTTTTAATTTCGCTTTTAGAATTCACCATGTTACTTTCAGGCTCATGCTTTGGACTATCAAAGATTTAGAGTAATTATAAATCCTTGTGTATTCCCAGTGCATACAGATTATTAAACAATAACACAGGACCTTATTAAAACTTAAGTTTTTAAAGTACACTGAGTTTTTAAATACACTGAATGTATGTATTTATTCCTATATTTGATTCTTTTATGTCTTGTTTCTTGCACGTTTATGTGTCTTGCTGTTGTGCTTTAATCAAACAGCCTATATGGGTTTTTAATACAGATTAAACTGAACTGAAGAGAGCACGCTTAGAACTAGTTAGACATGTTTGTATGGATTATTTTTCTTAAAATGTTAAGAGAGGCCTTTAGTTAAAAAAGGAATTGCTACTGGTATTTTCAAGTGTAATGCATTGTTGTCCATAAAGTTGGTATAATTTTATTTTCAGACACATTCCTCTTTATACACATCAGTAATAACCTTTGACCGGGTGCAATAATTACAATCATGGCATTTTCATTTTTTTTTTTTGCTTTTTTGACAAATTTCATTGAATACTTTTCCAAATCATCTTGAAAGAAACCACTTAATTCAAACTCGTTTTTAAACTCAAGGTCCTTGTCCTTTGGGGTGGTCAACCATGACATTTTCTGTTTCTCACGAGTCCCACTTAAGCTTTATTTATTGTCTATTTATCTTGTCACAATAATTTCATGAAAAGAGGCAAAGATATTTTATTCCAACTTATATGCAATATGTACATGACAGGAGACATAATATGTGAGATGAATATACTTGTGTTTATATTGAGGACTAATGGTAAATGCAGATAAACTACGTCTATTAAAACATGCTTATTTTAAAGGCATTTTTGTATTGTTTTTTTATTTCAGGCTCTAACGTCCTCTCTTAGTGCTAGACTCTATCAGTAGGAAGCATGAGCTACACAAGAAACACGGTTTGGGCTCTGCAAATAGCGGCTATAAAAAGAAACAAAACTCCAGCCAGCTAACCACAGTTCTGGCTTAGTGCTGAGTCAGTAGACTGGGAGTCTAACTGCAGAGCTACAACACCAATCCCAGTGGATTTCCTGACCAAACGATGAATTTAGCTCAACTCCAAAGCATCTGAGTCATGTTACAGTGGCCATATGTTAAACTGACTACATTCTGTGATAATGTTTCTATTCTGTACATAAATCCAACCGACAAATAAATATCTTAACAGCGAGAGTGGAAAGAGTGCAAAAGGGTGTGAAATAGTCATATTATATGTGCACTAAATTTTGCCCGTGACGGGGGTTATTAGAAAAGGAATTTGCAGGTCACAGACGGGGTAATGGTTTATAATTAACTACTCTGTAATATGTGAGCTGATCTGGTGGACTGTGCTCTGGGTATGAATGGAACAGTACACCTTACCTGGGCTCGGTGCAGCCTCTTGAGCTCCTCCTGCTTGGCTTGTCTCCTTGCTGCTTTCTGGACCCTGCGTGTCAGCTTGGCATTCAGCTCTTCCTCTGTGTAGGTTTTCTGGTACGACAACAAAACCAAATGTCAGCGATTTCTTATTCCTATGTCCACAATGGCGGTACTTGGCACCATGAGGCCCTTTAGTAACACTGAATGGGAGAGAAGTGGAAAGCTAATTATAGACAACATAGACTAGCTCTGTTTATTGTATTGTAGCTAAGAATATCAAGACTTTACCACACAACTACAGATTTCACAAAGTCTTTAAACAACAGTATCAATGTAAGGGGTGTCCACAAAGTATCTACAATTTAAAACATTTATTACAAAAGCAATTGATGAGATATGTTGATCAGATTTGTTCTATCAGAGTTTTTTTTTTTATCATATTGTGGGATCATGTGCAATTGAGTCGTTGGTTTAGTTCTCTTCAAACGAGAGATCAGTTACTGCAAATGTTTACCTTGACCTTTTGACTGAATGACCTTCAACCAACCATTATTTTCCAGGTAGATGGCGCACTACCCCATTGGGGACTGCATGTTGGTGGGTTCCTAAATCAAACATTTCCAGACCGGTGGATTGGAAGGGATGGCCCAATTCCCTGGACACCTCGTTCACCGCATATCACTCCCCTGGATTTCTTTCATTGGGGTTTTATTAATCCTTTAACAAAGGCAGTCTCTCCGGTGCTGCATTTTGCACTTTACACCGTTCAAATTACTGTAACTCCTGAACCGTTTGTGTTATCCACAAAATTCAAACGGCATCGGAAAGCTGAGATCCCGAGCTTTCTGCCGCTATATAACACTTTACAGCAGCAGCGTGGAACTCTATTACAAGTAGAACGGAACTGTTTCAGAGACTTCCACACAGGCTAAAAAACGCCTGGAAATAACAAAAACTATAAAGCCACAATATGGAAACTGAATGTTCAACACCAAAAAGCATGTTTGAGCAGATGTAAAATAGTTGAAAATGTATTTTTGCTATCTCAAAAAGTGTCATTATGGACATTTGCAGGTGTTTCTGATAATAAATATGCTAAAAACCTCAAGTTTGTTAATTCTTTTTTACTAAAACACACTGTTTTATGCATTTAATTTTTATAATAATGATAATTAATTAGCCAGTTAAGTTCTTCCTGAAAGCAAAGGGGCAAAAAATTGGCAAAAAATAAATTTTTTGCCACTTTTATTGCAAAGAAAACATGAAGACACCTAGGCAGCCTGTTATAATGGCAGTCTTAAAAGGGTTAAAGGTATTGTGTATCTAACAAAGACCTGAAGCAAAAGATCACTGCGAACATGGCAAGAAATCCAGTACCGTCTGGATGTAGATCATGCAACTACATAGAGGTGTATTAAATGAGGCAAAACACTTCAATATCTACTTTTCATTTTGTAATAATTTACACAGATTTGTCTATTCATTTGCTTTTGTAATAAATTTGTTGAATTGTAAAACGACTCAATGGACACCCTGTATGTTCACATATAGAGAATCTTTGACAAAACTCTGACACATGTAGAAACGTTAGTGTAGCTCTCATATCTATTTCACATCTTGCATAATTTTTCACATCATGAATTCTTCCATAATTGGAAATACAGCGTATGAATGAGCAGGGACGCTCCCCCCGTTAACTGACTTGTGAGGGCATAGAAAGCTGGAAAGAGAGATCAGTACTGAGGAAAATGTGTCAAAAGTTTTTCCAGTTGCCACGCTGGAGTAAAAAAAAAAAACAAACAGCGCCATGTTGACAGATGGGCAGGTTAATTTCATACCAGTCAGAGAGAAACAGCCCCTGATATCAAGAGATGGAAAGTAACCATTGTGACCAGAAAGGTGAGCGTGTTTCAACAGAGCTGACATCCAGCAGTGAGTGGGCGCGACGGTCCGACTGTCACATGCATCCACGGAGGATGGTAAGTTAGTTTGAGGCCAGACGCACAGAGGGTGTTATTACAGTAAACTGGCACATGCGCAGATAAGTGGGGGTTGGAGATGTGGGGTTTATCAATGGGAATATACTTTATACTACCTTTGTGGCGTATGATCTCTTGAACGCCAGTGCATGAGGAACATAAACAGACTTGGGGAAGACAAAACAAAAAAAGGGAGGAAACAAACATGATACACATGACATGATTAAATGGGTTAATGATTATGTTAAACTGGTAAAACAAAAAAGTAATAATTTAGCTGAATTATAGGAACAATCAATCAAACAGGCAATGTTAATATCCCACACCAAATCCAAAATATGACAGGCAGTGACATTATGTAAATCTATGTTAATAAAAATTAGTTAAAAAACAAAAAACTAAGGTAAAAATCAGACCAAGGATATTCTGTTGGTTTTAACACTAATTTCTATTTGCTCTACATGATAATCGCTATTAGATTCACACATCTATAGATCTATACACACCACAAAGGTCTTCAGACACTAGTCTATATAGACATATATTCAACTACAGTTGGCCTCACAGGCATGGAATAGCTTTGATATCCTGTTACTGTAGGTATGTGTATACATATAAACAAATATAGACTCATGATTAAAAAATGTGAAAAATGTATTTTAGTCTCTGTATATATTGTCAAAAAAATGATGAGACTGTGTCTAAATTTCTAAAATGTGTTTACATTTGTAATCATTTCATGCCTCTGGCCCTGAACTCAGCTGTATCTATCTACACCACCAGAAACACACACAGAATGAGCAGCATTGAAGGCAATAATTTTGAATTTCAGCCATAACATAATAAATGCAAATTTATGCAAATAAAAGAACACACATTACTAAACTTTAGGGTTTTGTTTGATGAATTTCTGCATAGTCTTAATACAAACTATGCCACCACCATATTTAATACATTCAATCATTCATTTCCCCCTTATATTGTAATGCTGAAGGCCTTGAAAATCTGTTTTATACTGTGATCTGAATGCATGATTTGTAATGAGAGCCCCTGAGGGGGGAATTTTTTTTTTCTCATGCTCCTGCTAGATGCTTTAAAAAGGGCTCAGTTAAGTATTCATTTGAGGTCAGCCTCAAAAGCCAGAAGCCAGAAGCAAGCTTTAGCCCACATAAAATATTACTTTATTGGTCATATTTATTAAATTACGGTGATCTGGAATTCAAAATCATTAAACCCCGCGCTGAACAATACCTCCTCATCATTATTCTCCTTTTCTCGAGCAACCTCTTTTTCCAGTTGTCTTCGTTTATGCCTCTCTTTTACCCTCTGTCTTTCCTTTAACTCCCTTCTTTTCTCCTTTTCCAGTTTCTCCTCCTTTATTGCTTCCTTCTGCATCCCTGACACTAGGTCAAAGATGTCCATATGTTGCTAGGAGTGGAAAAAATTATTTGAAGGAAGGTGGACTTAAAAGAACCCAAAACAGATAAAATGGATGTGATGATGACATTGCAAAGCCTCTCTGCTAAATAGGGGGGGAAAAATATTTAGGTTGGCTTTAGAAGGTGTAAATACAGAAGATATTACTAACAGGGAAACTTGTGTATTGCTACTTACATCTGCCTTTGACCTCTGGGAGGATCTCTCCAAAACATCATCACAGGACAGATCTGAATCTTCAGAAAAGCTAAGGTTTCTGCGAGACTTCAAGTCTGTAAGGCAAAACAACATAATAAAGATCAACTTTTGTCAGCCATCTTAAATAAAACAGACAGACTTCAGAGGATAATCCCAACCCAAGCCCCTCTCACCTGATGACCTTCCAAGAGGCGACATTTTCTTCTTACCAGAGTCCTGAGTGGTGGAGCTGGACGACGGCGTGCTCGGACATGATTTGTCGTCCTTCTTCTTTTTGTCCTTCTTGTACCCTGAGAAGACGGCCTTCCACAACGACTTGTGTTTGGGCGGGGTCTCATCTGTTCCAGACAGCCTGCTACTGTCGTTCTTTGCCTTTTTCTCCTTCTTATTCTTGCGCGGTGAGAAAAGCGAACTCCTTTTTTTGCTCTTACTCGTCGAAGAGCCGTCAGACGAAGCTGCCGAGCTGTCCAGACTCTTGTTGCTACTGAAGAAACGCTCGGGCAGAATCTCTGCCCTCTTTGACTCCAGAGCTTTCACAGCAGATGTCTTTGGAGATCCACCTGACTTCTTACTTTTGCCTGCAGCTTCTGGGGTCACACTCCAGGCCACTTTAGGTGAGGCACCCTTGTCTATATCAGATTCTTTCATTTTATTTAGTTGTTTGGCCATGGCATCTTTTAGGGCCTGGCTTTTGACTGATTTTTCTCTGGCCCTCATTCTCTCTTCAGCAATCTCCTTGGCCTCTGGAGAAAATTGAGTTGCCCTCTGAGATTTTGAGGCTGGATTGACTGGGATATTGGGTTTACCGTTTTCCATTGCTAAGGCCAGATGCAGGGGAGGTTTTTCCCTGTTAGGTTTGCTGGTGGGTGGAGTATAGAATCTGTTCATGCTTGTTTCCGGTGTACGCTCATCATAGCTCTCCTCCACGTCGTCAGCAAATGGAATCTCTTCCACCGTTTCCACAAAGGACTTCCTCACTTGCTCGGGCCGTGGTTTCTTTTTCTCCCTCATGACAACGACCGGAGCCGGTTCTGGATCTGCAGGTGGTGATGCGATTTTTCTTGGGACGGGTTTGGGGGCCGATACTGGGCTGAGCTGAGTCCTCGGCGCGGGAACAGGGGTTGTGGTTTTAGCTGGTTCTTTGGCACGCTCAGATGGAGGATTTTCTTTCCCGTTGCTCCAGGACACCTGGTGTCTCTGTTGCCTGAGCACGGCTGGAGACTGATTGGCAGGCACTGGCGGTGGTGGACTGGAGGGCGGGGTGAGCATGGTGGAATCTGAGGTGTTGTAGCTGTCACTGTTTACTGTCTGACTGGTGACCATGCTTCCATTCAACCCCAACCCAGAGCTGCTGCTCAGGTCTCTCTTATCAGAGCCGTTGCTCTTGGGCTCTGTGGGAGTAATGGGGGTGATGACCTGGCCCTCGAGGGTGATGTTGAGTCTACGAATGACAGCACGGCCAGTAAAGGCAGGCTTCGGTTCCTCAACAACATCTGGAGACTTTGTCTTAACGACTATTGAGTCCTGTGGCGGAGTTTTAACAACACTTTTCTCTAAAATTTTACTACTGCGGTCCAAAGGAGACAGACCCAGGCTCTTCCTAATCTCTGCACTCTTTAACCAAAATTCCTCAATGATATCTGTCTTTTTAGTTGGAGTTTCCTCTATTGAGGAATCTGTAGACTTTGAGGGCTCAGGTGTGGCCTTTTCCGTTTTAGCCATGGGTGTTGATGTGACTGCAGGAACCGGCTGAGTTCTGACAGGAGAATCAGAAGTGAGGGGTGACGACGGTTCATGGCAGGGCAAAGGCTGGGCACAGATTGGTGAGAGGGGGTTGCCAGTGAGAGGGCAAATAGAGCGGTGAGGGTAAACCGGGGATTTGGGTGTGCGAGTCTCTGGCAGTGGTGTGGGCTGGGAGCGGATAGGAGAGCCAATTGGTGATTTGACAGGCGATCTGACAGGCGACTCAGCGGTTGGTTTGACTGGAGAGCTGATGGGTGATTTGGCAAAAGAACTGGAAGGACAAGCAGCAGGAGCACTGACGGAAACAGCTGAAGTAGGAGATAGATCGGAAGATGGATCGTGGACGGGAGCAGGTGAGGGGCAGATTGGGCTTTTTGCAGCTGGAGAAGGAGATGAAACGGTCCTGTCAGGCTTTGTTTCTTCAGGTATGAAAGGTTCTGAGAAGAACTGGGAGCCAGGAGGCTTTGCCAAATTGGGAGGAGATGTCTGATTTTCCTGAAAAGAAAAAGCAAAAATAACAAAGGGTGATTACTATTCACTTGACATTTTTTTTGAAAAACAGCTTTTAGAAGACATCAGCATGACTCACAATCTAAAAACAATTTATCATAAGTCACAAAGGTTTTAGTCACAAACTAAATGATTTAGCAAAGACTGGGAATGTTTCAGGGTCACTGTTTGCTTTGCTTGTTAAGTTTGAGCTCTGTGTAATAGTAAGAATAAGGACCATCAGACATGCTCTTCTGCATTTAAATGACTGTAGTACTGTTGTAGTTTTAGTGCCTCGTGAAGACAAGATTGCTCATTTACATAACACATTTCTTCTTTTATTCTTTGGAGTTAGGAAACGAAAATGGTGTAAATTCAAACTTTTATTCCCTACATCTAAAATCTGATGATCTTAATTATTAATCAATCTTAAACTGAGTGAAAAAACAAACAAAAAAAAACATTCAATATAACAAACATCTCTCATACAGAACCTAGTTGTAGTGTTGTGAATAGTGGCCCTGCAAGATTTCCAATCTTTGCAAAATCTTCTAGTCTGTAACTAACAGAAACTTCAGTCTTCTAGTGTGTGGGTATTACACCCAAGAGTCACAATGACAGAAACACACCTCATCTCTAGCAAAACTCTCATCCTTTTTATTCCGACAGTAGAAATGTGTCTGCGCCAGAGAAATTGTGTGCGGATGGCTTTAGTTGAATCCAAAATCTCAAACTTTCAATTTGATAAGCGTTATATTATTTTACCTGCATCACAGGCTCTACAGATGGTTTGAGTGGAGAAATGACTGCATCATCTTTCTGTGTAGGACTGCTACTGGATGGCTCTGAAGGCACAAAGAAGGGCAATGTTTTTATTCAGCAAAAAAAATAAAAAATATGTGCCAGATAAAGTTAAAGGCAAGAACTGAGACATATACCAATACTGGAAGCCATTTCAACACTTTCAGATTTTTTGTCTTCCTCTGGAAACCCTTCGGTGTGCTGTGACTGGTGCAAACGGGCTTCTGCTTCTGCATCTGAAGGGATGTCATCTGGAATTTAAGCATAGCATTATTACATCTTGCGCTGTTAACAAATTCCCCACTTTCATTCTTTCCAGTCTTTTTATTGAGGTACTGTAGTATTCACATTTCAGTCTAGTGCTCATATTTCAGTGTAGTGTTCGCATTTTGCACACCTGAGAGAATTGGTGGTGATTCATTATTTATGTTATTCTGACTGCCTACCTTGATCCATCTCTGTACCAGGCTCCACATCCGGACTGTCTGCTTCTGCTTCCAGCTCATCATCCTCACAAAGCTCTGACATAACACAGAAACAACCAGAGATGTGTCAGCTGCTTATTACATTCTCCAGTTGACAGAGAGACAACATGTTTTCAACTCCATAATAACCTAACCTTAATTAAACTTTTCTCACAAATTCAGGCATAAGTCAAATAACGGCACATTTCAAAGATCACTTAATATCTACTTATCAGGACCAATTTTGAAGAGGTGAGCAGTTATAGAAAGAAAATAATGGTTAAAAAAGGGAAAAAACAGCATCAAAAAACCAAAATCCTTTTTTCCTTGAGAAAGCCTTAAGAAAGCTTTTCAAGCAAAAAATATTGTATTGTTTTTGCATACAAATTAAATCATACATAGCAGTTTTATTGATAAATATAAATAAAAAGTATGAGCGTGGCATTAGTAAAAAGATAGTGAGCATGCAATAAAATTAGCAAATGGATGACATTTCATATAGCCAACTGCAAGAAAAATCTGTTAAAACTGAAGTTAATGATAATATTTATGCTAAATGCACTAAATATTCCATTGTTCGTGTGGCGCACATCCCAAAGGAGCTCAAATTCTTGTGTATCCCAGCACAAGGAGTTTTTATACTAAGCTATTAAGCTATTACCAAGCACTGCCCATTGTTCCATTCATTTGCTACTGTTAGTGTCAGGCTTTTTAAAAGCTGATAATGTACCTCAACAGCCTTTTTCTCTGAACTTTGTGCAAGAACAAGCACCATCAGGATGTTAGTACAAAACTATAGTACAAATAACAGCAAATTCTCAATACCTCACACATTACACATCAGGGAAAGAAACGGTGATGTGAAGTGTCTGCGGTAATAGCCCATCTGTCTATGGCATACGTTATAGTGTAGTGCAATACAGTGCAGGTAAAACACATACTTTGGGAGTTAAAAAGGGAAAAGAGGAGTTGGAGTGTAGGAGTGAGAGTGAAATACAGGTGCTGATCAGACCCTAAAGAGCAGAACTCTTTAGAGTGACAAGTTGAATGCATGCATACTTGTGAGTCTGGTCCCTGTATGTGTTCTGCATGCCACAGAAAAAGGCCAGCCGTTAGACAGATAGAATACAAGTCTAAGGCGGGATGTCATGATCCCTTTTAAGTCTGTGCTACCTCCAGACATGGACTCCAACCAGACTCTCACTGCCTCGTGTCGGGCGGATGTGTGGGCAGGGGCTACATTCAACCAGAGGATACAGAAAAACGAGGGGATAGATGGCAGGGACATAACAGTAAGGTAATTAGACACATGAGAAAGAACAAAAAGCAGAACACAAAAGAACAAAGCAGAACAAAAATCAAAAGAAATCACAAAGGGGTTATGTGGTGAACTGGGATGTAGTTGAAGAACTTTATGTTCACCCCAGAAGACCAACAGCAACTCTGAATGACAAATTAAAAGATTAAACACAAAATTAGACATTCCAAGAAAATAGGTAATGTGACAAAAATGTACAAATGAAGAGATAATTACAAACAACAGGTAGGTTAGTTGGTTCCTTCCTGTTCCAGACACACACACACACACACACACACACACACACAGAACAGCAGCAGCCACACTGGTGAAATGACAAACCCTGGCTCCTAACCCTGTGAGGCCTAAAGCCTGGGACTCAACCAGTGAAGCCTTCCCAGGATTCAGCTCCTCTGGGTGGGTTACCTGTGGGGGAGGGCTGCGTGAGCTCAGAGGGTTGGGAGAGTTGGGAGGCTGAGGCCGGCTGGCCATCCTTTTCTCCCTCAGAGTCCAGGTGTGTTCTCACCAAACCTGGAATGGCCTGGGGATCCACAGGCTGCAGGACTTGTTGGATCTGAAGGTTCCTGGCTAAATGGGAGTGTCGGCATTTTGTGGAATGTTGTGTTTTTTTGCGGGGGTGTGGTAATATGGTGCAAATCAAATAGAGCAGAGGCAAGAGATGAAGATAGTTGAGCAAGGAAAGGAGACAAACACAGAAGGGAAAAAGAGAGAAGGCAGAGAAACAGTTAGATACAGTGGCAATGAAAAATCACCAGAAGGGCTTAGTAAAGGCTGCATGCACTAAACTGCAAAAAAGTCAAAACATATAAGCAGCAAAGAAGGTTAGAAAATAATAAAACAGTTTTGAAGATAACTACTCTGCCACTTATTTCCAAACCACACCAGTTGCTTCAACACAGAAAACATAAATAGCTTTGACATTTATCAGATTAGTCTCTGAAAGCCATAATAGAAAAAACAGGTGTTAAAGTTAAAGTGTGTTAATAGGAGTTGAGATTTTACTCTAAAAGAGCACACTTGAAAAACACAATCCTTTAAAAACACAACTGCAACCACAAACCGGAAAAATAATCAAAAAGCAAAGCCACACTTTATTTTAAAAATGCTCGACAACGAAACCCAGGCCGTTTTATATGAGGCTATAAGGGACTGCAAACACAACCGCAGGCACGTCTTCTGCTACCTTTAAATGTACCAATATCGTCTTCATCTGTGAGGTACTTCTCCAGCCAAAGGCCTGACTGGAGCTCCCTGTCCCAGGGGCAGTAATCGCCCTCTGCCAGCAGGGGGAGACAAAAGCCCAACCAGAAACAAAAAACATAAAAGTACATAGACACACGCACATTCACATGGGGGTAATGAAAAGGCAGAGGGGGACAAAGAGGAAAGAAGGAGAGAGTGAGAGCAGTGTTTGAGACACACATGACACAGGTTGAAGTAAAAAGACAAACGGGTTCTGATCACGTCCAACGGAGCCGGACAGGACATAAACATACAAGAGGAAACAAACAACAAACTCAAAAGTCGCAAAACTAATTTACCATCACTTGATTCCTCCTCCTCTTCGTCCTCATCTTCATCCTCCTCCTCCTCCTCCTCCTCTTCCTCATCTAATTCCCCGTCCCTGCTGATTGCGTCGGCCGGAGCTTCACCCTCTCCATCCTCGCTGCGGTCGCCCCTCAGTTTGGCATGAAGCTCCACCGCCTCCTTCCAGGGAACGCCGCCAAGGTCTGAGGGACTGAGAGGCTGCTGCTCTGCTTCCACCTCCTCCTGATCCTCCTGTTCATCCTCTTCCTCCATGTCTGAGTCTGAACTACTGTTGGAAAACAGAGTCCCAGCAGAGTCAGAACACGTAGGAGGGAAGTGAGTTTGCAGACAACACTGTATCATTGCTGGAATGAACTTCAGCTTCTTTTTGCTGTGTGTACAGCAAGTGACAAATAACATTTTTACCGATAAAGGACATATTTTTCTACTAAGAAAAGTCGTTATTTTCAGTGCTTTTTTAACGAATAGGTAACTGTATTAACCCATGAAGACTTTTGTGTCAGTTCCCAAATGAAATTTCCTTTATTACTAAACTTTCTTCAGTGATTTATCACCATTTATTATAATATTATCCTCTATATTTTGTGTTATATCAGTATAAACCATGTATTTTCCTACATTTAATTCACTGATCATGTAGATGCTCATTAAAGCTCGGATTAAAGTTGAGAGTTATTCTATCAAAAACAGAGAAAATGTGACTTTTTCAGTAAAATCTATCATTAACTGAACATAAACACTGTGTCCATCCACTGTCACTGATCCAACTCCATGGGTTTTACTGGTGAATCAGTGTTATAGAAGATGACGGTGTTTC
>JAPQRQ010000023.1:5826241-5836600 GCA_037367365.1 Apogon talboti
GGACTAAATAAGTGTTTACGTCTTCCCACTCCTAGAAACATAACGTGCTGCGCACTAATACCCCTCGGCCAGAATGGACAGACAGACGACAAAACGATTACAATACCCCTTCGGCCCAAAGTTAGCCGAGGGATAAAAACTGTATTTATTGCTCTCTATTAATGTTATATTTCCATTTTCTTTATTGATTGATCCATTCATTGAGTTCTCAACCTTCCTACATGTTCAAAATAAATTAACAACCTCAAAAAAGAATGGGTAGGGTGTAAAACATACAAATGAAACTTTTTGCATTTTAGTCTAGTTTGAGTTTGTATGGAAGCATTGAGCCTCTTTGGATAAGGCTAGCATTACCTGTGAATATCTGGTCATTTGTAGAATATCTATGATCATAACACTGTGTGAATGTGCCGTGTCTGAGATTTGTAAAGTAAAAATTCTACCACAAATTCGTGAACGTTCAGCTAATATAGAGGTCCCGTGATAATATTAGTCCCAGGCAAATCGACATTTCTGGGATTTCTGAGGAATATGCAACACTTTGTGTCTTTTCCGTACATTTATTCTGCCTATTTTCTGGTTGAGGACTATGTATCACTGCATTGATGATGACGAATTAAAGTTTAAAGTGGAAATTCAGGGGTCTCACTGAAAGAGCAAGACGACACACAAGGACCATTTTCCTGTATTTTAACATTCATCTGTCGGATTCCGGAGAATAATGTCATTAAATCTAAATAAAAAACAGACTTTGCTTATCCTGTGTGAACACACTGCATGAAACAGACTTGGGGGGGGGTTAATCTCCACAGTTTATACAAGTCCCGTGCGAATGGGGCTTTGTAATGAACTCAACATTTCAAAAGGATCAGTTGTGTTTTCATAGTCCTCCATAGTCCAAACAAGTAGACTTAAGTTTCTACCACAATATCGCCCACAATAATTCCAATATGACTTATTCCACCAGTCCTTGCAGCCTTAAGAGGAGCTATAATCGACATAATACAAGAGCATTTTTGTAACTTTTCATTGATTAACAACTGCATTGTGTTTATAATAAAACATTGACTAAACTGCAACAGGTCATAGGAGCTTCTGTCACTCAAATCGCACAATACAATGATAAATTACTGGACAGAGCTTTTAGTATAAAAAAAATAAACTGAAAATAAATTCCAGTATGCTAACGCCATACCAGCAACAGATGAGCAATTCAGTGCTTGTTTTAACAGCTTGGCACCGCTACAACAGATTCATGTGACATTTCACTTGGCAAGTCACCTATGTTTATTATTACTATTGTTATTTAACAGTCTTCCCTATTACTGAAAAACATCCACATCCTAGTTTGTTGTTTCTGCAAGGTTGAAATGAGCATACACATTATTTCTCATTCTTTTTTCTTCAGATACAATAAGAAAATACAGGAAATATGCACACAGCCTTAAAAGACACAAAAAAAAACTGAACTAAATGGCTTCTAAAGGTTAAAGTGACTATTTAGTGTGACCCCTGACCCCATGAGAAAAAGCCAGACAAAGATTTAGAAATATCTGACATGTGTTGAATGAAACCTGGTGTAAAACATCAGAAAATTTATGCACTGAATCTCATATTGTAAAGACATGTGAAGTTCTGAAGGTCACACTAAATACTACCAATTTGGTTTATAGAAGCAGTTTTTTTCCCTGAAGCTTTTGTTTTTACTGCTGTACATACTTTCCATGCATCCAAATTGCATCTTAAAACAGAAATTGAGAAATGCATAGGTGTGGACGTTACAACTTTACTAAATAAACAATGTTTGGTCAAGAACTTTTGCACATGACTATAAATGATGATCAGTCTCTGATCAAGTTGAAAATCAGCTGATTCGGTCAATCAATTCCTGCATTTCTGAATATTAATCTAAACTACTTTTAACTGTAAGAATATCATGCTCAACTCCAGTTTTGTTATAGCGTTAATTTGGTACATTTTTAGTGTATTATTAAGTGAAAAGAAACCATCTGGGGTGCTTCACTTGTTTTGATTTATTGTGTCTGCGGCTAATTCCAATTTCACTCTAAAATCAAAGACACTGAATTTAAAAAAAAAAACAAAAAACAATATGAGTAGACACAAAAGATGCTATTTTCTTGTTAATATAATGGAGAACAGACTTCTGAGGCATTCAAAAGAATTTGGTGCAGGATGAAAAACTGCACAACAGTAAAAGCAACACAGAGACTCTGAGGTAAACAAGCGCAGCCAGTAGCTCGACCGGGTGTAAGCTTGTGTTGTGTTTATCTTTAAACATCATGTTATCCTCTGTCACTGCCTGGCTGTGGGCTGACCGGTGCTCAGAGGACACCCTAGAGATGAAACTAATATCTGGACCCGTCTCCCGCTTTCATCCATCAGTGGACGTGGCAGAGACAAGATGCAATCTGACCCTTGTCCCTGAATGCTGGAGAACTTCATATTAAATACAAACACTAAATGAAGTCAATCAGGCTATTTAATGTAGTGCACCACACCCAATTCAATCATGTGTTCATTTGGCCCATGTTGTGTATTCCTTCCCCTTTTGATGAATTTTCCACATCATCTTTGTTCTTGACAGTTACTGATCACCTTAATATGTTACTTGTGCTCATTAGGATTATCACTGAGATCATTACATTACAGATTGACTATTATTGTAATTACAGAGCAATGCAGCAGCAGCAGGTGTGGTCTATTCTGGGGTTTGCCCTCAGGCTGTAAATAACTCATTCTCACAACACGAGTTCTACTCCTCCATCTCATGTATTCACTTCCATCTGCATTGTACAGGAATAAGCTCATTATAAATGGAACATTTGGCCATTTTAAGAAATATGTTGAGACACCTCCTTGAAGAAAGTTACACAAGATGACTGATTAATTATTTGTATGAAATAAAATTTCTACGAGGTTGTTAGCATAGCTTAGCATGAAACAGCTAGCATGTCGAGCAAACCTTTCTACCAACCGTAGCCTTTCTATAATTAGTAGACGGAGTAACATTAATGCCACCAAATGCTTTGCATTTTGACCATTACTATATTGGCTTTTTGGAGCCAGAAGTGCCCACATTTGGACAAAAGCAGCAGAACTACAGGAGCCAGAGAGGTAAGAGGTAAGGTAATGCTAAAGGCTAGCTTAGTGACTCAGAAAAGGTTGAAAAGTTTCGATTAAGGTTACCTCGTTTTATTATCCCCCTAGAGAAATTCTGCATTTTATCCATCCTAATACACAACATACCTAATATTAGCATTAGTGATTAACATTAATATATAGCACACATTAGGAGCAGTGAGTTGCCATTGAAGGCGCTCAGGAACAACTCCAGATCATCAGCAGCACCATGGTCAAAGGCACCAACAGGAGAATTAACCTCTATGTACCCATTTTAAAAGCTGGCGGAAACCTATGCAGCACACAAGGGAACAGGCAAACTCAACACAGAAAGGCTCCGGTCCAACTTAGAATCAAACCTTGAACCTTCTGGCTGAAAGGCGGAAATCCTAACCATCAATTTAACATCTTCATGTTGTTACTAGAACTGATGAATCATAACTACAGTTGAGCTTTCTGTCAGGAAAAAACATGTTATACTAAATAAATCGAATCTCTAAAAGTCCAACTCTGCAGGTGAGCGAACCTGTCACACAGACCTGTTAATAAAAACCAGACATGGCAGATGTCAAAGACTTTTATTTCTCCTGAGATCTTATTAATGGTGGAGAAATTTAAGGACAGACCATCAGATCACTTACTGGATTAAGTTACTTCTGCATCAGCTTCATTTGTGAGCCGCAGTCCTTGCTCTCACTACCAACATATCTAAAATACTTGGAATAAGTAGTGGCAATATGGTCCAAAATTAGAGATCGATTTGTGATTTCCTGATTACATTAACTACTCAAAGTAGTTTTCTTCATTGACTCTGCAACAACAAACAATAACAAACAAAATGCACTTCCAAGAGTGTCAATCTGCTAAAAAAATGTAAATAATTGTAATTAAAAATGAAGCACCAATGATAAGCAATATAAGGCAAAGTATACTCACAGATGTATTACAACAAACAGATTTGAATATGATTTTTTGATGAACATAAATAATCTCGAAAGAAATTATTGATCTCATTTTGCGATTTAGGCATTTTCCAAATTAAAAGTTAAACGTAATGTGAAGCTGCTCCTTTAGGGTTTGGAAAAACTATGACTAGTTTAAATAACAATAATCCTCCACTTTTTTTACATAAAATACCTGCACGGTCCAAATCAATATGTGATTTTTGAGAAGTTTCTCACCAGCAGTGAACTTATTCAACCATTTTATTTTACTCCTTCAACCTCCTTCTTCCTTGTTAGTTTTCTCTGACATGCTCATCATGTCCAGCTGTAAACTGCAGCTGTAACCGTCAGGTCAAACTACAGCGGCTGTATGATGGCAGAAGCGTCACGAATATAAACACCAGTGTTTGTCTTAGCCAGCAGAGTCAACAAAGCATATGAACAGCTAAAGCTTGATGCGTTATTGTCCAAATAGACTGTACAGGACTCATTATGACTCTATTGCAAACCACTAAGCTCTGTTCTGTTATTCTATTCATATTCACACATTAGGCCAACAGGAATGGAAACAATTTACATCAGCAGACAAAGCCTCAAAGCTCACCGGGTACACAAACATTTGTTGACTAAAACTCAACTTGCTACTGGCAGAAGCCGTGTCCTCGCCATCTGGTTTTTGGATCAGGTCTACCTCTGACAGTCAGGCTGTGGTGTGCAGCTGAGCCTACCACGTTAGATCCTACAGCTGATATAGATTTCAGATAGCTCCGGCAGATCAGCCCTAAAGCCAGAACATGTTTAACATGTTACTTAAACACTAAACAGACATATTAATACTCAGCAGAGAAGTGGAAAAACATGATGTACTCAGCGAAATTCATCACTTCTGTGGTGCTCTGAGACTTACACAACATCCAAGAACTGCTGCATACTTAAAGTAAAGGATGCTCTGTGCTGGTTTATGTGTAAAAACCTTTGGGTAGTCCCACCAGAATATTCTACCTAAACAAGGAAACAAAATACCTCACAAGCAAGAACTGATAAAGGTGTTCATTTAGAATATACAGAATAATATACAGCACATAAATTACATAAATGCAGCCCCCGCCACCTTTTTACTGGAATAGAAGTGATAAGACAGTGATGACCAGTTGCACTTGATCGTCTCATATAGGATATGATCTAACAGGCTAAAATGACTGTTAATGAAAAAAATCTACTTTAAAATGAAGATTAATGCTTGTACTTGTCCCAGTGCGCTCAGCTGTGCCGTCAATGCAACCATCCATTCTGAGAGTTTATCTGAACCTGACCCTGGTACATTTTTAATCATTTTAATCTAGTAGTCTACAGTTTATCAGTCCCATTCTAAAAACACAAACAGACAGCTGAATGGATTGGTCTGCAAATAGTGCAGTCAATAAGACAAATGAACAGAAAAGAGCTCCATCCTGTCTGCCCAAGAGAATATTTACTGACAAACAAAGGGTCTCTCTTATGAAATTCATATTAGTAATGGCTGCGGGGCAGTCTGAGCCTGTGCCCAGACAGCTTTCTTATGGCTGTTAAACATGGTCGATTACAACTGCCTGCCAGCACTTGCCGCAGCTATTTGATTTAGGAAGCCTCCCGGATCCCAACTTGAATGCGACTTCTCCCACCTTCGTGCCTTTCATAACAGGAGTAGATCAGGCACCGCAACTATGCAGCCATAAACACAGACAACCACAAGAAGCACAGAAGAAAAATGTAGGATCATTGTAAAGCTCTGCTATGTTCTTATTAACGCTACGCTTGTGAAATTCTTCATGGTTTTTGACATTTGGTTATCTTTATTGTTGATTTGCATGGTTCAAACCAGAGAGTACAGTAAGAGGTTGGTACGTATCTGGTTACTCATATACTTCAATCCATCCTTCCCAGGGAACTAGGAAGCGTAATCCGAGACCAGCAGGCGAACCCAGTCAACACAGACTGGTCTCAGAGGCTTAGTTATGACCGTTGTGGAATGGAGGCATGAAGGAGAAAGAGGCTGAACGCCAGAGAGAGAAGGAGAGGATGCCACTGTTATTGGCTAACTTGGGCAATAACAGGTTTTGCCATATTTGTCATGGAATTAAGGGGAAACCAAAGGGAATGAAAATAAAAATACTCCAAATCCTGGTTGAAGGAATCCATGGATGGACTTTATGAACACTAAAAAGGAACAAAACATGACACCCACTGTTGTTTAGCTACTATGTTACTGTTGTTTTCATTTATTTTTTAGTTTTTTTATTATTCTGTTGTTTAAAAAAAAGGAAATAAAAGGATAAGAAAACAAGAAATGAAGGCACTGGAGATATACACAGGAAAATAATGTACAGGTAGATTGTTTTGTTCTTTTCTGGAAAGAAAAGAAAAATAGATAAAAAAACACTCTAAAATGTTATTTATATATATATATACACACACACACACACACACACACACACAGGTGAATGTAAAACATACAAATTGTCCATTACAAAACCAAATAAAAAATTTTAGATATAAAAAAAAATCCTGGTTGAAATGCAGTTGAAAAATTCAACAACAGCATTCATCCGGTAAAATGTAATATTCCGGGGCACTCCTTTTTCCTTGTACCAAATTTAATACATCAAACTGATTATTTTGTCTCTCTTGTGTTTTGACACAAATGATGATGGACGTGAATGCAAACACCAGGGCCAAGACATAAAAACGAACCCTCACGGCCTTCTAACTCGACAGTACATTCAATACACAAAGTATTACCCGTGGTGTGTTTCTTATCCTAGCGGACCATGGGAAACAAACTGTACAAGTCCGTTGACTGTTGTAGCCGTTCCTCTCTTCTCCATATTAATTACAAAGCTAATGTTTAAACTTCCAAGAGCTTCAGCAAACAGAACGAATTCCAGCCTGTGTGGATGACCGCTGAATGTAACAGCCAGGCCCGGAGTGGAAGTTACAGCAAGCGTCAGAAATGAAGAAACGCCCCCGCTGATATTCACTATTTTTCATACAATACAGGATTTCCAGATTTATCAAGATTGATTCTCAGACGGTGAATCACTTTGACTCACGTGTCTAAAATGCTGTTAAGTACAACACAGTGTGACAAGACTAAGGATTTCATCTGTTCATTTTCAAAGCCCTGATGGGACATTCAACAGCGAGCCGAAGCCAGCACAAGCCATAATCCTGTCACATCCACACTTACGTTCTCTAATCTGTGCGAGTGGGCACAACAGTGAGCGCTTTAGACGGTAAACAGGCAGCCGCTGAATGAGAACTGGTAATGAAAGAATGAACTACCGGTGGTCGTCTCTGCACAGACTTTCGACCCATTTATTACTGCAAATGCATTGACCTATTTCAATGGCGCAAACACCCTCAAATTTGGACTTGTGACAGCCTGTCAAGGTGGAGTAAAGCAGTTGTGGCCAGCTCTCAGCGCTGAACGAGCGTTATATTCTCACCGAGCAGAGATCAGGATACCTAATAGGATGACTGTAAAGTGAGGACTGTGGAGAGCAGGTATACAAGTATCAGCAAGATCCAGATCTACCCTTCTGGTACTGTATGATGATTAGCCGGTCAGGACATACAACTAATAGCAATTATTCAGTGTTGGATTTCGATCGAGAGGTACCAAAATGCGCCATGTTCACAGATTCCTTAAGGGATTCATTTTTACGTGCACGTCGAAGGAATGATTTATGGAGTGCGCAAAGAATTCTCAACAAGGAAAAAGGTCACATAAAAAAAAAAAAAAAAACATCCACCACCTGTATTTCCAGCTGTGACAGCTTGAGAAAACCATAAGGCAAATCGACTGTGATTATAACTCATCTAGAAGCACAGACTTAAAGTTGTCAAAAAAGGTGAGATTTGCACAGATATGCACGTTGAACAGAGTACAGTAGTGTTGGCAAGAAGCTGGCAATACGATACAAATCACAATAGTAGGATGACGATACACGATATATCACGATATTTTTTTGTTTGTTTTGTCTCTTTTTTAAAAAAAAGATTATTTTCTGGAGAAAATTTAATTACAGCAGAGATATGCACAAATACTAAACCTATTTATATTCGATCAGAACAGGATCGAATGCTTTGTCACAAAACTTTTCTCTGTAAAAATTTAGTGCAGTTGTAAATAAAGTTGTAACATGGGCTTTTACCAGTACAAAAAACACACAAAAAAATAAATTAATAAAATTATGTTTTACAAACATTACAGTTTAAGATCCTGCTCAAAAACAAAAGAAAAAAACCAAACAATAAAAATGAACTTCCTCCATGTCTGCATTTGAATAAATACCTAAAAATATCGATACAGTACTTTCTAATATTGATATAGTATCCTGAAATGTAATATTGCGATATATTGCGGAACCGATATTTTCTTACACCCCCCTAAGTGAGAATATTCAAAAGTGTCTTTCTCCCCATCCTCAGCCTCCCATGGCTCAATCATTTCATCTCCTCTTGTGCCAGTTTCACTAAATAGTTCAGCACATCCAGCACTAGAGGAAGATCAGCCTTCCTGTGTGAACTGTGCAGGGAGAGCTGCAGGCTGATCCACTCGGAAGGTAACTCAACACCCACACAGAGGCGCAGAACACGCTGATAGCTTTAGAGAAGAAAGCACGAAAACAGATTCCTCCCAAATTACACTGTAATCCCTGTCACATATTACAAGATTCAGGCGGTAGCTGAATTAAACGTCTGGCAGTGCAGAAGTGCGGCTACACTGATCCCATTCAGATACCAGATAGAGAGAGGAGATATTATATAAGTCAGTGATTCTCAACTGGTGGGTCGCAACCCAAAAGTGGGACGCACACCTGTTTTCAGTGGGTCTCAGACCTTTGCCTGAGCAAAAAATAATGCTAAGAAACACTAGTTGCACTTTATTTATTGAATTCATTTTGCATAAAAACACCAAGTGTGTTAAAAATGGCCGTCATTGAAATGTTCTGATTGTTATGTCAGCTTTATGATTAATGCTTGATTAAGTGACTGAATTTTTGGTTTTGGTTCAAATGTACCTAATTTAGTGTTAAAGGGAATATTTTCCTCTTTAGCATCCCCACCTGCTGGGCATTTTGGTTTATCATTAAACTTGTCTTTTGTGTTGCCATACTATGATATTCCATATTATGTGAGGTTCAAAATGCATCATCTTTCGGTTAAATAAATTTAAGAAGTTCAACTTTTAGCAATTTGGGTCATGGCTTGTCATTGAGGGGTTGACAGTGGGTCCCAAAGCCAGATCAGTTGAGAACCACTGCATTAAACCATGAGGATGTGAAGGCGGTCCAGGCCGCCACTGTAGAGTCCTTGGAACAAGTGTCAGGTAAGCATATCTTTGTTAAGTTGTTATGATTTCATTGAGCCACATATGGAACACTCTAATGAAAAGAAAAAAGCCTCATGTCTGACTTTCGTAATATCACCTGTAAAGACACTACCACCTGGAAATGCCTCCCTAAATGTGTTCCTTCATGATTCTTCACAGCCAAACAGTTCACAGATCTAGATTTGGCCTCATCTTGGCAACTCTAGGAAAAAAAACAAAAAAAAAACACAAGAGACACATTGCTTGTGTAGGTTGCTCCGCTTCCTTGTGGGAAAGAACATTCGGTGGACTTGTTTCTCCATCAGCCTTGCCAGAGAAGAATTTGTCTCTTGTCCAGAAAAGCAGATAACAAGGCCCCGGGGCTCCTTCACACACAGCCACAGAGTGAATGTGAAATATGATGTGGTCTCTGGAGGGATGAACACTTTAACTGGAGTGAAAGGGCCTGACTTGAGGGCCAGGTTAAGAGCTATAGGCTGAGCAGCTGTTAGGTGCCTGCTGAAGCCTGATAGCTGAAAAAGAACAGGCTGTTAGCTACAAACGTAAAATGTATGTTTCAGGATATAAAGTTCGGTTGGAATAAGACCTGACTGTTTTCGCTGTGGCCTAAATCTATCAGGCTACACCACTCCTCCCCTTCCCCCTCCCCCTCCCTATGGATTATTAATCACGTGGATCCCATCTAGTCTTCAACAGGTGAAGATGCATTTCAGAACTGCGAGGGCGTGTAACATTAACTGTCTGGCGAAGTCCAGGCTGCCACTGATAAATGACGACCGCTATCTAGGCGCCATAAGGACGACAGAGGGATACAATTGGACAAACAGCAACACAGAAGACAAATTGACCTTCATGTGATTCAGAAGTCAAAGAGCATGACAGAAGGAAGCCACATGACAG
>JAPQRQ010000023.1:5836700-5847475 GCA_037367365.1 Apogon talboti
ACAGCAACACAGAAGACAAATTGACCTTCATGTGATTCAGAAGTCAAAGAGCATGACAGAAGGAAGCCACATGACAGAAATAAATATTAGAGTACTTAAGCCAATGACATATGTGGTCCCCATTCTGTAACCTAATTAATTCTTTAGCATACTGAATAGGCACTTTGTTAAGTGTCACTACAGACTAGGTGCAGGTAATACACTAAGGAGTAGGGATGTGTGTTGACAAGAATCTAGCAATACGGTACAAATCCCAATACTAGGATCACGATACGATATATCGCGATATACCATGATACTATTAACAAGGCAAAAATTTTTTTGTTTTTTTTGTCTATTGTTTTTTTAAAGATTATTTCCTGGAAAAATTTAATTACAGCAGAAATATGCACAAATACTAAACTCATTTTTTGGATCAGTACAGGATCTAATGCTTTATCATAAAACTTTCCTCTGTAAAAACTTAAAATGCAGGATTTGGATAAATAAAGTTATAACATGCGGCTTTACCAGTACAAAAAAACACACACAAAAAATAAACAAATACATCAAATTATGATTACAGACATTAGAGTTTAAGACCCTGCTCAAATGTTCATATTCTATTAGTTGTGAAAAAATGCAGTGCAGAGTCCCTGAACCATCCAACGTCATAACATTATTTTTGTCCAATTCCAACAAAGGAACTACCATCTGCCTCTATCAGACATTAAAAAGTGCTTTTAGGATGCTTGAAATAACCGTTATTTAACAAAACAGTGTTATCAATTTCAAAAATCTACATGTATGACCTGCAATATCACAATACTATTTTTATAGTATGCCAACAACAGAACAAAATACCCATGTGAGTATGTAAATAAAAGAGCTGGATAAACAAAAGAGAAAACAAATAAATAAATAAATAACTTCCGCCATGTCTGCATTTGAATGAATACCTAAAAATATATACAGTACTTTTTAATATTGATACACTATCTTGAAATGAAATATCACAATATATTGTGGAACTGATATTTTCTTAAACTCCTACTAAGGAGCACAGATAAAGGATAAAGGATAAATTCTACCTCTGTAGGTGGCTTACCTGGACACCTCTTCACTGGAATTTTGATAACTCTGATTTCAAGCATGACAGATATCACATTGATGAGTAAGCAACCTATGAGCGGTGATTTCCTACAACACTGCTTTACAATTCACGAGAAAACCTAACCGACACTCCTTAACTTTGCAACCCGGCCGTTCTCTAGCACCTGCGTTCACAATCCATGCAGTCCTACATCAGCAGTGTCCTTACCCCACACAGGGGGGAAAGACTGTGCCGCTGTACTATAATGTTCAAGGGTCAGCAGAATAGTGTGATGTAAACAGCGTCACAGTCATAGGCCGGACCTGTGGAACGCACTTGTCATACTGACCTACTTCTGACCTGAGAAGTGAGAGAAACGGCCAAGAAGTTACTTTTTAATCTTCGGCTGTGAAGAATTAACAGGGAATTTAAAGTCATGTAAGTCCTACAGATTCAGCGAGTGCCATGTTACACTGGTAGACGCTGGTTTTTAATACCACTGGATCAGCTATCTCTTACTGTACATCTATGCCTTACAAAAATAAATACAGTGAAAACTACAGTGCATTCATTACAGAAGAGGATAGAGTACAGAATTTGGGTGTTATGCAGTTAATGGTGAAAATTTCAACATAATACCTGTAATGACATCTTAATACAGGGTTCCTAAAGGTTTCTACAAGTTAAATGTAAGAGTTTTTAAGACTACTTAGAACAGAATTTAAGGCTCATTTCACAGCCTATTTAATGGCCATACTGGAAAAAATTCGTAACTCCTAGAATTTAGAAAAATGTATTTATTTACACTAACGCCTCAATTCCCACCATTCCAAGTCATTTCTCACTGGGGGCTGCAAAGTTAGCGATAATTGGTTCCTAATTTCAATATAAATTGCTTGGTTGGAACAGGTGGATCTGAGTAAAATAACACTACTTTCTTTGCAGCTTGGACATTTAATAGACACAGTGTATGGCAACATAACTTAAGACCTACCATTTCAAATGTAATACTTTTTACAGACTTTTTAAGGTATTAAATGCAGATTTGTAAATTCAAAACTTTTTAAAACCCTGCGGGAGCCCTGTAATAGCTTTTATCAGGTTGTTTTGTTTTACAGTGATGTATGACTCAGTACTTAGGAACATGTTAATCATCGTGGCTTCGTTCAGTAAATGACTCCGCTGGGAGGGCAACAGGTTAACTGTCCTTTAATATAGTGATTTCCTGACAGCAAACGCTTGATGCAACACGTCGCAAGCTTTAAGCCGTTAACAAGAGGCCATCAGCGTCTAGTTACAGACGTCTCTCCTTTTAAGGACACACTGCAGACTAGATATACAGTACATTTTAGCTTGGCATCATCAGGGGCCACGGCGCTTCTGATGAGTCAACTACAGCAACAGAACTCTGGGCCAAACCTGACATTTGGGATACATCTATCCGCTCATGACACAGCCGGAGCTGCCTACAGACGACTTCCTCTGCCCTGTTCTTTCATCTGGCTGTGTTCTAAAGAGATGGTGTTCTGCAGGGCCAACGGGGGGTCAGGACTAGACAGGAACGCACTCTCTCCCCACCAGTGGGAGGCCAAACTGACTAACCCTGCTTCTCTTTTTATTGGTTACCTCAACATTACAAAAATGTGGAGGAAAAATTGTGCTCTTAATCTAAATCATATTTAACAAGTAACATCCACACATTAAAAATGTATTAGGGCAGAGCAATATTAAAATATATGATGTGTGGCAATAGAAAAATGTATGTTTATTGTTGTGCTCAGTTGTTTATATTGTGTTTAAGGTAATATTCTTGTCACTCTGGAGCTGTGCATTCTTCCACATGCAGATGCAGGCAGGACATTTGCATGAAGGCCACACAAACAACTGGAGGAGAGTGAAGGTGACACTGAATAGGGTTTCTCTGAACAGGCATTATTTATGTTAAAGTTAATAACAGAAGAAAACAAACATCAAGACACATGGCATAAATTTTTTGTCTAAACTAGATTTACAGTACAATTACTGTATCATGACATAATACCGTGACCTATACCACAATAGAAGATTTTTACTAGATCGCCTACATCCGTTTTATAGTTCCATTATATCTAGATGTTTCACATAATATTAAAATTCTAATTAATGGCTATTTTCATTTTGCTGCCTGTTTGTGGTGTCATACAGTTACTGATGAGACTTGTTGCTGTTGCATTATGATAAGGCGTAACATGAATATATGCCACTAACATACTGTAAATAAAACCTTACTGTAAAACTGATTTCTTTCCAGGTTACGACAGATACATTTTCATCTGCAGTAATGATGAAAAAAATATTCCTTACACGCAACTGTACTACGCATTTCATTAGTGTTCTGCAAACATTTTTCTGTCTGTTTAAGGTTATTCCAATATATTGACTATCTGTAATATCAAGGGGTTTCACCACAAAGCAGTCTCTCTAGGTAGAATACAACATATCCATTTGCACAGTGAAGTTACCTCAGTGTACAGAGTGTGACAGTTTTCTTTCTACCATTACCTCAGTCTGTGACACTGTGCTGTGATTATCTCACATCTGCCCGCTGGAGATGTGAAACATGAAAAGTGTTGTGATTCTCAAGTGCAGATTTCTGGCAAGTCTGACCAACACCAAACATCTGCTTATCAGGAGGACTGAATCAACAGGGAAACAACCCATACTGCAAAGGATGCCACACAGCAGAAAATACTTATACTAGTCCAACCAGTCTTCTCCTCTCAAAGTCACACTGCAGCCTTCTCCACTTCTTGCGCTGAGTCAGCCACCGAGCAAACATCCACCTCCGTCTCCGCTCTATATTCTGATCTCTTGAGAGGGAACCTGCGAGTTGCGATAACACAGAGCCTGACAGAAGTAGCACATCCCCAATTAAAAAATCTGGCAGCTCCGAAACGCCCCGTGATCTCAGAGAGAGAGAGAGCGTCCAAAGTCCATCAAGGAGGTGGATGAAACACAAACAGACAACAAAGGTCAATATCGCTGATCAATAATACAAATACTAATCACTCCGCAGAGACAGGATGAGAGTCTTTGTCCTGGAGAAAAGCCTGTCAGGTCAGGACATAACTGCTCCATTTGGCAGCAGACTGACTTCTGTCGCTTTGTGTTGATGGATGGATCAATCTGGGTCAGCTGGAGTGATGCTATTGTTATGGTTGCTGTGGTCAACGTGTAGCCGGTCAACACAAACAGATGTGCCGCACAAAAGAATTCATCAGTAAGGAAGGGTCAAGAGAAGACTTCACACTGAGGAATGAAGATCAAAACATCTTCATTATCATCTGATATGAGATACTTAATATAATCCTGAGATCTATTTTCTAGCTTGACTTCATCTGTCTGTGACTTCTGCACTTAGAAAAGACGTTATTGGCACATGTTGGTCCTGTTAAATAAAAACTAACTACTTTGGAGGTACAGTAAACATTCACATTTTTAATTATGCGCAAACTATGAGGTTTTCTTGTGCAATTTCTTTCATATCCAAGCAAATTTAGACTGAAATATGCCACACTGAATCAATACTGACTCAAACTGAATTAGAGCTCTAACCAAATTGCCCAATGAATGAAGACATCCACCTGTCGTTGCTAATCTAACACCTAAATACTGACATGAAACACCTCTGGGTATATGTTAACTGTCAGTCTGCATTATTGGGAATCTGTGCATTGCTGTGTCCTGATCAAAACAGTTCACCCTCAAACTTGATCACTGGTATCCTATCATGTCTTAAACATGTGGTTGAGTCAGACAGAAAAGGAGACATTAAATAGAAAGACAAAGGGCACTAAAATAATTTTAGTTTAGAAATGGTCACAGTGTTTTCAATAGGGGACTATGTTTTATACTTTATATATGGAGTAATCTATAGGAAGGAAACCAAACCTCAAGACAAAGACAAAATACTTTCATAACAACAGACACACTGCACTGAGATTTACATTGTGGCTAAGGTTTGTAGTGACTGTGTTACTACTTCAAGCAAAAACATGTCAAAGTTCACACAGGCTCGGATGTCAAGGAATGTGTGCAGATTGTGAACAGCCACTGCTCCAATTGCACCTCGTATATCTGTCTATTGGAATCACTCAGGAAAACATCAACACATTGGAGGAAATTCAGGATATTCCCCTTGTTTCTGAGGTGTCGCCACCATCCTCCACATTCCTCAGGCTATCCCATACCCGGCCAATGTGCAGAGGTGCCAGAGGACCACCGATGCATCATTACGACACAGCGCGTGCAATGTGCAGATAAATATGTCATATTTATTGCACGAGCGTGCAGTTAAGTCGTTAGTTGCTCTATTAAAAATCGCCAGAGCGTGACATTACCAGACGTACAGAGGTGCAGTCCACGGATTTCAGGGCAAGCGGTAAGAAAAAAAAAAAAAAAAAACATGCACCGTGTTTGTCAAGCGATCGGGATTCGGAAGGAATGGCCCTTCTTACCTTTGAAACCTGTATGTTTACGATGCGTCCATATATGTCGGGAATGACTCCATGGCTATTTGTAAACTCCAGATTTCCCCGTAAAATCCACGTTATTGACTGGTCTATTATTTACTGGGTGATACTTGTTGGTGACCAGAGCCAGGGAGCGGAGGAGAAGGCGCAACTTGAAACTGACAGAGAGGGATCGGTCCAAACCAAACGGTGGACAAGGAGGGGCAAGTAAGCGCGGCTATAAATTAAAAAAATATCACTGAAACGTTTAACACCCGCTAAATACACTGACATTACTTCTCACACAAATTTAATGTCAATTGTTATATGAGTAAACAGTGTCATATTGAAACACACTTGGATTGGTTGACCATTGGAGAAACAGGCACCCCCGCTGCTCCGTAGAGTGAGCCTGCGTGTTTTAGCTCAGTTTAATCCGATTGGTCTCTTCCAACGTGACGCAGCAGTCCTGGTGCCTTCACATGCTGTCTGCTGAGACGTTCAGGACTGGTTTATACAACTGGAACAGGCGGGATAGGTTGCAATATGTATTGTTATCGTTTGTAGAGGACATGAGTTTAAGAAACAAAACCGTCTACAGGGGTAAAACCTGGAGTGCTGCCATTTCCAATCATGTTTTAAGGGCTCAAGAATAATGTATCCAGATACTTGTGTTTAACCCTCAAAAACCCAAACAGTCACTGGCCACCAAAATCACATGCTGATTTAAAAATATTTAATAGCTGTCCTATCAATAAATGTAAATTGATTTTTGTCATCTTTTCATTATCATCAGATATGACCCATTTGGAAATTTAGACTCTGCAGAGAACGTGGAAAACCAATGTAGTTTGACAATTGACAGTGGTTGGAGACACTTGTTATGTTCAGTTAATGATATATTTCCGGAAAATGTTCACTTTTTCTTCTGTTTTACCATGATAACCCTCAACTTTACCCTGAGCTTTTATGAACATCTACATGATCAGTAAATTAAATAGAAGAAATTACCCAATTTTCACTGATAAATGCAAAATACTGAGGATAATATGATAATAAATGGAGATAAATCACTTAAGAAAGGTTAAATAGAGAGAAAAATTCATTCAGAAGCTGCCACAAAAGTAGCACTAGGTTAATCTTTAGTTTAGCTGTACATGCATGCTATGCTGCGGCCCAGTGGAAAGGACATTCCTTTAAAAAAATGTTGCTGGAAAAAATAATACAATAAATTGTGGTATGCTGTTTTCACCCCAGACAATTATTTAATGCAGACAAAAATTTAAAAAGCAGAAATCAGGAGGATACATGGCAGGCTGAACTGCTATAATTTACTTTGACTTATTCAAGTGTTGATAGTTACAATACACAATCAAATACAAGACTTGTCAACCACATATGTTCTAAAGTACATTTTGTAAAGTAACACTAAATAACTAAAAGAAAATAAAAACAACCAGCTGCATGTAACCTATGTTTTAGGTTTAGGTGCCCCTGAGTTTACACAGTAACTGAGTTATTTAACTGAGTTATCAATAGGAACGGTGTTTGGGGCCCATTGTAGAGGGACTCAAAACCAGATATAGCTCCTCTTCTATATGACTGGACGAAACAAATGTAACTGCTCAGTCTGAGTTACTCCGCTGTCTGCCCGTCTGTCTCCAGTTTTCAATGTATGGGATCTTGAAAAATATAACTCCCAGTGAATTCCAAAGCCCATTTGTTTGTTTTCAAACAAAGCACAGACTCAGATTGTGCAGTGGTTTTAGAGGGGCTGAAGTTTGCCTTAGTGGAGAACCACCAAGATTACAACTTGGGAAAATTATAACTTTCAAACAAATGCTTTCAAATGGAAGGCATCACATGGGAAACAGTATAGACTTACTAAGTCTTCAGACGTTTCCCACAGGCAAAAATATGCATCACTGATACTGCTTTGTTCTGTTTTTAATGTCTTTACGGAGTTGCTGCTACAAAAAAAAAAGTTAAAACTTCTAAAAATTATGTACTTAAAGGGAAAGATCAATGACACGTATGTTTCATATGAAGTCCAGCACTACCAAAACATAACCATAGCCTAAAGGAAAGGACAGTCTTAAACAATGACAGTTTATCTGTGTGTTGAGCTCTTGCAAGTTAACAGTCACAAGCTGTGAAGAGGAACCTCTCTGCTATTATCAGCTCTGTGCACACAACAAAGTTGGTCTCCAACAGCATCCAGTGAGCAGACACCTTCTTATCCCTCCTCTATCTGGACTGATAGACTTATGTGGCTTTTTCTTTAGAGCACATAAAGGCACAGAATTCCTTATACTTGCATGTGGAAGTTTACTACAATAATTTTTCATTCATTCAACAACACATATATTCATGAATAAAAACTACAATTAACTTAAAGGTATAATGGTGTGTACAGTTCTGGCCCGTCCAGTTTATCAATGGATAGCTCAAATAGTGATAGCAGTGACATATTATCTCTCGAGAACAAGTGTTGCTAAGCACACAGACAGTGCCTGTTTTTTGCCCTTGTGGGAAATAACAGTTGAATGAACATTAGCGTAGTTCTTAATGACTTCCTTTAAATGCGTATCATGACAAATATGTATTGCCTTCTGCTTGCTCTTTTAGGTAAAACCTGATACAGTTTTTGCATCAATACCAAAAAGCAATAGAAAAATGAATTGTTTTGTTGAGGACTTGTACTCTGGAAGGCTTACAGTCTGCACAAGCACAAGGACATTTTAATATGAAGACGCTGCCCTAGTTGGAATTGCACAGATTTGCTAATTAAATAAACCTCATAGGGACATGGGATGTCGTCAGAGTCAGAATATGCAAAAAGGGGAGATAAAGAAAAAGACAAACAGACTTGAGGAGGAGGAAATGACTGATGAGCAGAATGGCTCGCAGCTGCTGCTCCACAACGCATCAGAGAGAGTTTCGCCACATTATGAAACCTCCTCTAATTGTACTGAACACCTTGGTTCCCACCACGCCTCTGTTCGCCGCTGAGATTTGGCATGAACCATTCATTGAGGATCAATGGATGTTGAATCAAGCATGCAGACAAAGGACTGTCTACCTAAGGTGAGGCAGGCTGCACACATTCTCAGCATAACAAAGGAATTACACATGATGTCATCCCCAAAGTCTTCAAAGACACATCTGCCATATCACATTATCAAAGTCAAATGACAATGGGATCCATTAAATGTTCATTCATTTGCCCGTGATGAACCTGCTGAGAGAGGGTAGTAAAGGAAAAGTACTCACTGTACTGTACTGAAGATTCAAGGAAGTCCTCCGGCTGGGATTTATTCTCTTTCTATTTTTTTCTTCCTCCCTTTCCTCTCTCTTTCTGTCTCTCCTCCTGTCTTCTCCCCCCACCTCCTTCTCACCACAGCAAGATGCTGCCTGGACCAGTGCTCGTTGTCATGGTAACCAAGACCAGGGGGATTCTCACGTGACTGGGTCTCCCTGGGCTCTGATTGGTCAGTTGCACTGAAGTGGGGAGGGAGGGATGGGTGGGTGGGTGGGTGATGTCACATGCCCACTGGTTCACAAATGGGAGGGATCCTCACTTCAGCTGCCTGCAGACACACACAGACACAATGGGCGTCATTTTAAGGTGGGGTTAAGATGGGTGACAGAAGTAGAGCTGTTAAATAGTCCAGGATGAGTCTCCTTGACTGGCTTAGTGGCATGCTGACTGACTTATAGGACTTCTGGCTTGCTGATCTGAGATGTTTTGGCTCAAAACTGGGGCTCATCTGTGAGCTGCTACTATGAGCCATCCACTAAAATGAGCTCCAGCGCTTTAAATTGCCAAAGGCTAGAATGCACAGTAATAACACGACTGTTACAAGACATATGAGAACATCCATATGTAGCAGCTTGACCTTTTGAACCACTACACTTCTATGTCTCCTACAGGGGCGGCAGGAGCTATTTATAACCCTGCAGAAATCAGACAGATCCATAAATGCAGCTAAGCACTGTTCATCTCAGTAACATTGCAGACCCCATAAAAAGGGCAGTGAAATATTCATACACCACAATGTTATTATTGCTCCTGTCGCAATAAGTGAATTACTTCTTTCTATTTCCTGAAGTAAGAGGTTGGGTTGACACACACAGAACAGTAAAACACTAAAAATACTAACAGCACACCATGGGCATGTGCTGAATTGCACATTGTATGTGACATAAAGCATAACAAAAATGGTCTGTCATACATTTTCCTGGATTCATTCTATTGTGTGTTCATCAGGGCAATAAAAAACAGAGCTTCTGTTTTTTGAGGGAAAATATAGGCCTCTGTCAATTTCATGCTCATTCCTAGTGATGACATGAATAATCGTGGTCAAAGCTAGTTGTCCAAACTGTTGTGTAATACCTTGGTATCGGTCCAGCTCTGCTAGAAATGAAAAATGTGCTCGTTCTGGGAGACATTATTCTCTGATCTTATGTGTAGCCTTTGCAAGGTATTGCACAAGTCAGAATTATCTTGTTAGCATTTCAGATTAAAAGGGAGTTTTAGTAATACACAGCAGGCAAAGTCCTGAGAGTCATACAATTTTTATTTTTGGTACATTTTTAAAGTGCAAATGTGGATAAATGTTTGTATGTGCATATTCTGCTGGACAAGCATTTACACAACTAACCTGTTATTTTAGGATGTATAAGTAGCTGCCTTCTACAAGCTATGTAAAATTAGTCTGCCAGTATTTACACTATTAATTTTTTTTAACACATAAAATGAGATTTACTTCTTAATTATCCTATCAATAGCAGAGTCTGTGTCAGAAATGATCAGAAATGTAGTTCAAGCATCGTACTCCACAGACATCCAGGACCATGCATTATGCAGTCTTTTTTCATCTAATGCTATAACTGGGCAGTGAACTTTATTAATAAAACATGCACTGATGTCTCCACAGCCTTGTGTTTCTGGAGGCCACAGCCAACTCCATAAATGTGTTATTCACCATTTAAAAAAAAACAAAAAAAAATCAAGAATTTCTTTTGTTTTTTTTTTATTCATTTTACTGTGTGGCAGATGTGTATGTATTCAAATTACTATAAATTATACCCTTTGCAACAGATGCTTATTATTTTTATGATTTCTTTCCAAAAGGAGTTTGCATGTTCTCCCCGTGTCTGCGTGGGTTCTCTCCGGGTACTCCGGCTTCCTCCCACCATCCAAAAACATG
>JAPQRQ010000023.1:5847575-5861482 GCA_037367365.1 Apogon talboti
AGCTGGGATAGGCTCCAAGCGACCCCCGCGACCCTAGTGAGGATTAAGCGGGTTCAGAAGATGACTGACTGACTGATTTCTTTCCAAAAGACCTTACCATATAGACTATATAAAAATACCTTATAGTCTAGTGTTACTGTATCCAATACATATAACTGCATGTTTAAGCAGGCGTATATAAAGCCAGGAGGTCTGAGTTATGACAGACTGTTGGATGAAGCAGGTCAACCCAAGCTCTTAGACACAACTAATACAACACCAAAGGATATGTAATAAATTCCAGATATGGAGACTGAAGTTTATTTAAGTCCTTTTCCTCTGCACAGTATACAGTACAACCCCTGTTCTTCGTCATCTCTTGTGACCATGAGATGATGAAGAAGATGATGAGCGCAGTGATAATAATAGGTGATCTCATCATGTTCATGGCCTGCCATCAGGATAATGTTATGGGCCAGTGAGCATCAGGCTGCAGTGGAGAAGAGGCAAAGAACAGGAGTAACACTGCAGCGACACCACCTATTTTACAGCCAAAAACTGAACGATCCACCTTACCAGATGTGGAAATGAGATAATACAATGGGACAGGATTTCTCAAGTAAAGTACAGAAAACTGCAGATGAAGCAGCCTGTCCTGTCAGAAAAAGACATTTTGACACATCATGGTACAAAAACACAGGTGTAAACAATCGTATTGAGGATGGCTGAGTTCCATTTTGCTGCTTCAGGATCTTGATGTTGTGATCTTGATGTCTGACGTACTAGGAGATCACAATCATCTATGCTTTTCCAGCTTTGAGAAGACATAATTTGTATTGTTTAGAAACCCATAAAACAACCCTGACTTATTTTCTTGATCAAGTGTTGATTAAAACCATTAAAACAAAATAATTTTGTGACCAATTTTCAGGATTTACTGAGAGCAATAACATAATGGCAAATCTGATACTTTCTTTACATAAATATAAAAGGGGAGACAGGAAATATGCTTTCATAAGATGATGTCATAGGATCGCTGTCTTAATAGGCGTTTGTCAGAATGGTTATTTAATATGCAGCAACTAAAAAATAAACCCAACAACCTAAATTAAACATCCATCCTTCCATTCTCTGAACCTCTTAATCCCCTGGATTGTCACCAGTCGCCAGTTCATCACAGGGTTGACATATACAGACAAACAACCACTCACTCACACATTCACACCTAAGGGCGATTTTAGATTGACCATTTAACCTATTAGTGCATGTCTGGATGATGGGAGGGGGAGAACATACAAACTCCACATACACAGGCCCACGCCGGCACTGGAATCGACCCCAGGACCTTCTTTCTGTGATGACAGTGATGAGTGCCGCCCACCTAAATTAACCAGTTTAGGCTTTTTGTGAAATAATTTATAGTTTGTCTTTACATTTTTATATTTTACCATTGACCTTTTAATGAAAAATCTGATTACTGCCAATTCTGCTTATATAGGTCTCAGTGTGTAGTTCGTAGCTAAGATGGCTAAGACAGAAGCTTTGTCACACAGTCTATTTCTGATTTTCTATCTATTGTAATGTGAACTGTATATGAAACACTGTCTTCACAAATCCATTAACTGTATCCCAGTACACGTTGGCATTCAGGAAATTAAAGGATTAATTTAATACAGCAACAAACACCTGGAGGTCTAAAATTCAAAGCATGTGAAGTAAACAAACAAGGATCGAGTATCACTATTCATATTTTAGCAGATATGTTTTTGATCCATGTAAGAACCTTAAAGGACAAATAAAATAAGCATGGGCATATCATTGCAATACCTTTTAGTATACATGATGACACAGTAAGTCACCTAGAACCAGCATCGATCTAACGGGACAGCTACAGTATTTTGTGCCAAGTTAGTGAAACAGAATCAGAGGATGATGCGCTGTAGCACATAAAGAGCCAACGCTCACCAAACTGATGATGATGTATGATGTCTGAATTAGCTAGTAGGATGGGTTTGCAGCCTCTATACGGATAGTAATTGTTTAAACCCACAGATAACACAATACAAACTCCCTTAGACCAAACCAGAGACATTGAAAAAGGTCTTCCCAGAATCCTATCACTATTTTAGGTAACATGAACCCGTCCAGGGCTGCAACTTGAACATTTAATTTCCTCCAGAACCATAAGGACTAACCCTGTAAAAACACTACGTAAATCAGCTCCAGTCCAGTGCCCCTGAGGATGATGGGTAAGACGGAGAAATGGAGAGAAAGAGAGGTGTCTGTCTGTGTGTGTGTGTGTGTGTGTGTGTGTGTGTGTGTGTGTGTGTGTGTGTGTGAGCATGGAGGTAGGGGTCCGCGAGAAAAATCAGCGTTTGTGACCTAAAGGTAGGAGTGAAAACACACTGGGCTAAAAGAGACGGAGGGGAGGGAGGGCAGACAGTGAGGTCAGGTTTCTGGAGGTCGTGCTGTGTCTGTGGTCAGTCCGGGCCAGTCTAATTTTAACTGTATGTGTTTAGAAGACCTCAGACCAGGACTGTGTGAGGACAGAAACAGCAGCAGTGGTCTGGGTGCGGCCACACTGGACTCATTTCTCGTTTACTGTGCATCCGTGAACTGCATCCGTGTAAGGCTATAAAACCATGCTGTGTTTGAAGCTGAAAGGGTTAAATGTCACTGCTACGACCGCTCGACCCTGACCCCCTTCCTGAACCATAGTAACATAGATGCTCCTGATCTAAGTATGGCCGTGTATATAATGACTCCAGGTGCTCAGGGGTTAAAGGTAACCTGCTTGTAGATATCTATATTTGATTGGCCGTGAAAGTTTCACAAGTGGAGTAGGCTTGCTGGTGGATAAATACAAATGAAAATACATCAAAGGTTGAGTTGACAAATTTTCCAACCACTTAATCCTCAAGAGAGTTACAGGGGTTGCTGTAACCTATCCTAGCTACCAATAATAAAAGAAAAAACAGTGTCCTAACATGCATGCTTAAAATAATAATACAATCTTTTATTTTATTATGGTTCATTGTTTTCATATATACCCACATTATATGTATGATTGATGCTTTGTCCCCACAAGTACTGTTGTATATTGTAGTCACTTTCTTTGTGTGTCCAGTATATTTGGACTGTAAAGCAGGATGGGATATAAGCATCAAAAACAAAGTAAGCTGAGGTTCAGGGGAATGTGTCCTTATCCAGCCACAAACCAAAACATTGCATAAACTTAGCCTGATGATGGTGCCAGACTAAACTGTTTTATAAAAAAAAATAAAAAATAAATCAGTCCAAAGCATTTAATTGTTGCAGTGCATCTTGAGGAGACAATTTGTCTATAACACACACAATAATGTCAAGCTACAACAGTTTGCGTTCCTTGAATATAACAGCAAGATCTAAGTCTGGGTGTAGAGCAAGTTTGACTGGGATGTTGCATTCACTTGCGTTATTTTTGTCCCAAATGGCACCTGAAAAGGACAAATATAACACAGTAAGGTGCTATCAGTGTGCACAGGAAAACATCTTTAATGAATGGATAAAAAAAAAACTCAATATGTTCTTGATTTGTTCATATTAATCTTTTCTGTGGAACATTTTTCATAAAAACCTAGTCTGTCTGTCAGCAGGAGAACGGAGCTGAGACATGGTTTAACTGGAAGACAAACAGGACGTACAGAGACTTATTCACAAATCGAATTTCTGACTCTCAGTGTCAGTGTGAGGACTGTAAAGGTAAGGCAGCCTTGAGTGGATTTCTAGAGCTCTCTCCTGGAGTCTCAGGCGACGTTCTGCATGCTAAGCAGCAGTTTAACTCCACTTAAGAGTCTAACATGCTAAAGAGCACCTCACTTTGTGTTTTAATCAATCAATGAAAAATCTATTGAAGCAACACCAAGATGCTCCTCGTGAGAGCTTTTGTCGTTTTTGTTGTCGTTGTTTAAGTGTGTGTCTTCGTCTAAGCCAATTTTCTCGACGACAGACCTACATGGACTCACCTTAAGTAACCGATCCCTGACTGGCAGTTCGTCTCAGATCACTGCACTTACCCTTGAGATTACACAAATACCACTTTAAACATGATCAGGTTTCCATGGCAACAACATTTTCCTCCTGTCTCGGCCAATAAGAGAATCGAGAGTCCTGTTTGTTATAATATTACAAACTGTCACATTTCCAGGTGGGAGGACAGCACCGGCTGGAGGAAATGTAATATAGATAGACCTTAAAAAGTAATGTGTGCGCTGGAACCGTGTCTAATTCAGGTTAATGTTTATATCACTGCATATATCTCTGAATATGTGTTCTGTTTCTGTGGGGGCCTCAGGTGTTGAATTCATTGTGGTTATATTTTTCCAATCATGCATAAAAACAGTTAAGAAATAAGCAGGTAGCTCTTATGCTTAGGTTTATATACCTGGTAAAGTACGCTAAATTCCAACGTGCCATATCCCTTTTACTGGCTTACTTACTTACTTTGATATAACATAATCTTTATGTAATAGGATCGACCATTAAGCCTGCTGTGCTGAAGTTAATATTCTGGCAGGGGAAAAAACATGCTAGCCACAACAGAGCATGGAAATGTGTAATTGCATCTAAATCCAAGGCATTAGTTGACTTATTATGATAAATTATTGTATACTCCAAGGTTATATCCAGCCATTAATATTTACTTGATGGTTCACTTGGGCTCCGTAGGCTGTGCTTTACTTAAATAAACAAAATAAATGCATTTGTAGGTGAAAAATGTAATAAGGAGTTACAGAGAGACATGCAGCTTTAATGAAGTCTAAGCTGCGTGTTATCCTCATTTCCACACTTCATTATTTATGATAATGGACTTGTTTGAGACACATCACAGGTCCAGTTATGTAATGACGACTGATTGAATTCTAGCTTGCATGCTTTGCTTCAGGGAATGTTTTTATTATATTATGTTTATGAATTAGACATATTCTGCCCTTCATTATTTCCTAATGTTTCCAATCACCGCAGAGTTGCACAAGGCAGAAATAGGACAAATAGAATCCAAATACATCAAATTACTGAATAATAATAAAAAAAAAAGAATGTTAGTTTTAGATTTTTCCCTTTCCTCTCCATTACATTATTAAAGAGCCTTCGGCATTACCTGCCAAGCTCTGTAAAGGCCATGTAGTTAAGTTACCGCCTTATCATACTGATTCCAAACAGTCTGTGTTTGTTAACAGACCAGAATTTTAATTGCGCTGCGCTCTGCCTGCACTGCCAAGGTGCCCTCTATGACTCAGTCCTGCTCGCTGTCTTTTGCCCCCTTTTCCCAGCCCTCCCTCCCGCCACGAAGCTGCTGTATTCGTCTGATCCGACTATTTCCCCACCAGCAGGCAGTAAATGTAATCAGCAGTCAGTAAACACAGTCCCAAGCAAAGCTTTTTCATTAGAGCCAGAGACAGTGCAGAGCTCAGCCGCAGTTTACACAATGACCTCAAAGCTCAGTGCTAGTCATTACACATACACAGTGCACAAACCCACACAGAACGGCCTGTGGTGGTCTGCAGGAGGATCTCAGAAATGGGAGTTTATCACAAAACAATAAAGAGATGTTTTTTGTATCAAAGCCCAACTAAGCTAAACCTCAACTTGACCTTGACTCCAAACTCAAAAAAGGCAAAATTAGATAACATTGTTCAGTCACTTTGTTTTTCAGTCCACAGTTTACCTTTTAATTACAACTCATATGTCCACATGTTGAAGAGCGTATTCCATAACAGACTGAGCTTGTGGTTTTGGTCAGTTCTGGATCCTGATACAAAGAGTTTCACATTCAGCAGTGTCCACAGTGAGTCTGTGCACAAAAAAACAGACTGATCTCATGAAATCGCGTCGAGTTATTGAATGCTATGTGATCGCGTGTTGATTTTCGCTGCAGTGTCTGGTTCACAGGGCCCTAACCCAAACCGGAAACGTTACCCTAACCCTCAGTGTGTGTTATGTGACGCAGTGTGAACATGCACGCGGAAAGCTTATAATGCGTTCATATAACATGCCAATTAAAAGTAGCATGAATTCATGATATCACGTTGAAAAAAAAATCACGGATGACCTAGACTTCATTTCTCAGCTGGTAAAACCGTCTCTGACACACAGATGGATGACAAGAGGAAACAACCTAATGGGAGTGATGTCTTCCAGGATGATGATGTCTCCATCTCCATGCCTCCAGGACATGAGACATCACTGTATGATCTGATGACTATGAAAATATTGTGAATCATATGCTACGGCCTTTACAGTCGGCAGATTGCCAACCCAACACCCACAGCATGGGAGACATTTCATACAAAGCTCTTCACCAGCATCATTACAATCCCAAACAATGGAATATACTTTGTCATGAATGGTAGCACAGTGGTTAGCACTGTCGCCTCAAAACAGGAAGATTCTGAGTTCATGTTGCAGAGTTCAGGACATTCTCTGTGGAGAATGTGCCATGTGGGTTTCCCCCAGTGTCAGAACCATGTATGCTAGGTTAATTCCCCTGTCTGTGCTCTTGGCCAATACTAGCTTACATCTGGAGTTAGTTCCCTGGTGCCTTCACTGACTGCTCACCGTGGGTTAAATACAGACGTTTATTTTCCTGACAAGGACAATAAAAGTGAACTTTAATTTCCTTATCCCTCCAGAGTTCACAGACTGTAGAATCAATGCCAAGGGCCACTAAAACCTAGCAACACAGGTGGCGTGACACTTTACTAAGACACTAAATGTTGCTTTTTCTTTCATTTGTTACCTGTTCCTACATTCCTTATATATGTGCATACCTATAAAGGGTCTCGACTATTATGAATTGCCTGTTGATGTTAAAGGAGGACAACTTTTACAGCAAAAGCACCTGTCTTGTCGCATACAAGGAAGGGGCTAGGGAAAAAATGTGTATTTCTGTACCTCACTTTTTTTAGCTCTTCTCTAAATCTCGTTATAGTTTCTGTAACCTACATTGGAGGCAAACAGGGTTACAGTGGTGAAATACACAGACTGGGAGTGTACCCACATTATTTCCCTTGGTGGTAATTTCTCTTTCAGATTCCATGAGCTGCATGTCCACCTGGAGGTCTCACTGTGTCTTCATTCCTACATGTGTGTACTGTGGCACCATACTCATATTAACATAACTTAAACAAGCAGAAATACTGATGCCACATTTATACTCCAGCTGTAATATTGACAGGTTTAGGTTAAAAAAAAACCTTTACACCCTTTTTTTCTTGTTTTGACTATAAAAAGGTTAGAAAATATGCTGTGAGTGAGTCCATTTGCCCATTTTTCCCAAGCACTTTTTTCCAGATCTTTCTAAATATAGCAGTCATTTACAATTTACTGCATGTTATAATACTGATAAAACGGATTCTAGTACAGACGTGAGTGACCCAATAAAGCCTATAAAGCATAACGCCTCAGGTTTCAGAAACCGTTGGAATTTTTCCAATTGCACAAACAGTGAAAGAGTTACAGCCATCCAAAATGCACATGTGCAGGGTGTGTCAGCGATGGCACGTCAGGTTTTAAAGAGTTAATGGGGCAAGTGAGGAAGTGACGGCGTGGATGGAGCTGTCGATGAATGCGTCTAACAGAGTCCATTACTGCCGTCTAATAGCCGCACATTGATCTTAGTCCAATTAGACACGAGGAACACACTCTGGGGCATGTTTTACGTGTGCACATCACATTGTTCCAAACAGATGACGAAAACGTAGCAATGACGTAGATCAACAACAAAAGTCAAAAGGTAACAGAAGCCAATTCTGTTCTCCTTTCTTGAACCTCTCCTGTTGCTGAACTCTCCACATTCTCACACTCCATCTTATCAAACCCGATCTCTGCCCTCTGTGACGATAGAAAAGAGCAAACACGCTACTATCGCCTGCAGCTGTTCAAATATTGTGACATGTGATCTCTGGCTGGCACAAAGAGCGCTTGTAAAGAACGACGGGGACACAAAGCCTGGGAGAACAGGGAGCTCATCTCTCCGGTCCAGACCCAGCCTCACATCACATCATTGTACTTCTTTAAACTACACTTGCGGGCTTTGCGGTGGCATCTCACACAGAGCCAGCACCTCCAACTGTCCACACTTTACCACCCACAATCATGTAAAACAAACACGCCAATCAGGAAATCAGAGGAAAAGCATTATCTACATGAATCCTGCGCTCAGTCAACACGACACTGAGTGGTGGTTTTCAACAGAAATCCTATCAAAGGACAACAGAGTAATTGAATTCCTTATCTTTATCAAAGAACAAAACAGTTGTTGTGCCGCTGTTTGTTCTGCTTTGTCGTTCCTTGACAAGATGTTCAGTGTGATGTATTCATCCTGCTGCCAGCACTTTGGAGGATCAAACATGGACAAAGCCTCAAGACTGAATCAAGTCACTTCTCTCAGCGCCTACAGCTAATACTTTACAGAGACCTGAGTGAATTATCTGGGGCTAAATGATAGCAACATTCAGTTTACCTCTCCATGCAAATATGGGTAGTTAACCCATAAAGACCCAAAAATACACCGGCGACCAAAATCATTTACTGATATAGAAAGTTTTTGTGTGTTGATCCACTCATTCTATCGATACATGTAAATAATTGGTGCAAAATGCAGTTTGTCGTCTTTTCATGGTCATCAGATATGACCCATTTGGACATTCAGAGGCTCCATAGTTACCGTGGAAACACTGTTATCTTCTACAGCGTCGATTCACCAGTAAAACCCATGGAGTTGGATCAATGACAGTGGATGGAAATGCTTGTTTTTATGTTCAGTTAATGAAATATATTTTATTGAAAAAGTCACTTTCTCCTCCATTTTCTCTGTTTTTGATATAATAACCCTCAACTTTAATTGAGTGTTTTTGGACATCAATCGTAATCAGTAAATTAAGTGTAGAAAAATATCTGATTTTCACTCAAGGATGCAAAATACAGAGCATAATATTAGAATAAATGGTGATTAATCACATAAAAAAAGTTACAAATAAAGAAAAAATCATTTGTGAACTGCCACATAAACAGGACTGGGTCTTTATGGGTTAAATATCACCAACTGTGGTTAATTAAGTTAAACAGTAAAGGTGAAAACTCACAGAATTAAGGAATGTTATGACAATGAACAACACATGATCACAAATATTTATCACTATAATCAATGCATAAAGTTTAGAAAAATGAATAGAATATGGAATATGTCTGAAGTTAATGTAAAAAAAAAAAGTCATTTTGTCAACAAAGACACATGCACTCCTTTTAAATCAGGACAAGCAGAACAATATGCTGAAATTCTATTCATTGAAGGAACTATATGAAGAAAAAGAAAAACATATTGCAATGAAGATAGATGCTGTTTACACATTTACATCTGGCAGATCTGCAACATAAATAGTTCACATATAGTGGTTAGAAATCCTATAAGTTTGTCATGAAACAGTTCTTCCTGCAGCTGGAAGGTTATGCACTCAAAATGCAAACACGATCGCAGGCAAATGTATCTAATGGTGAAAATGAAAAACAGATTGGCAGAGAATGCAGCCTTTCAATTACAGCTAAAAGAGAAGAGAAAATCACGTCAGAGTCCAGCTATTCTGATAATCCCAGAGTTGAGGCATGACCTCACTGAAGAGGCCTTGTATGGTGTGTGTCATGTCCGCTTTTCTTCTGGGCCTGATGAAGCCCCGCAGACTTGGCCCTCCTCGAGGCACGGAGGTATGAAACAATACTTCGATCTGAGGGCCGTCTGGCATACACAACCGATTAACACGGCTCAGTGGAAGTACGGAACGAGCAGGTTTCTGGAGAGAAAATGATAATCACCCTGATGCCAGATTTCTTTTTGATTAGTATGAATGCTGTTCTCATCTTCTCCTGGAAAAATACTAGATGATTTGTGAAAGTATCCTATGTAGACTATTAACTTTAAATACTTGTTGTTCTCTGATCCATCTCCTGTCAAACTCCATTTTGCTTCTTAGAAGTTGGTGGACAAACAACGCAAAATGTGAAATACAACATAAGATGATATCTGGCATCCAATGAAAGCAAACTGGATCATAACTGTGGTGATGAGTCTTGACATATTGCTTTTGGAAGTCATTATTGGTGCTTTTGCAATACTGTATGATACATTTCAGGTATGACTGCAACAACAGATGACAAGCTCGATGCAGAGTAAATCTGGCCCTGTATTTATATGCATATTAAGTGTTGGGAAAGTTGCTCTTGAAATGTCACTGTAAAAAACCAGCTTTCAATAACAAGAAAAAAAAATTGGGGGAATATTATTTAAACTCAGCAAAATTATCTGCCAATAGAACAAGAAAATGAGGCTTGTCAAGACTTTCAAAAACAAATAAATGTATCTAACCTCAATAAACCCAGAAATACCTTAAAATTAGTGTATTCTCACTAATAACAAGTACATTTTTCTTGATACAAATAAAATATATGAGACTTCTTTTCTCAATATGTTGAAAAATATTTTTTAATTAAGTAAATGCTAGTGGCATCATCTTGACACAATGCTCTCTACTAGGCATCACATACAGTATCTTGAAATCAGTAAAATTATACTAAAAATTATTCTATTTTCCTGTATTTTTCTTATTATGTAGGATCATTTTATTAAAATTCTTGAAATTAGCCAATAGCTGTGGAATGATAATATGTTACAAATTACTAGTTACCCTGTGAAAAAGTAATATATTGTATTTAAACTAGTTCATCAAATGAATGTAACATTAAAATTCAGCATATTTTTTAATCATTTATTGAGCTTCTGAACTTTAATCCTCAAGACAGTTACAGGGACGCTGGAACCTATCAAAGCATATACAGATGAACAGACAGTCACTCTCACATTCACACATACACGAGATTTAGGTCCCTTTTCTTGCAAACCAAAAAAACAGATTTGACAAAAGTGGTGCAAACTTAAACAGGAGAAATAATTAAAATAAAACTCAAAGTTTGAGATCATACTGAGCATGTGTAGATGTAGAGACGGAACAGATTTATCTCAATGACTGGGCTGAATCAAAAGACGATGAAAAGATGCAAAGTAGCAGAGCAAAAAAAAAAAAAAAAAACAGAAAAAAAAATTGTTGGATGTGTCTACTTTGTTACGACCAACATTTTTCTTGTAAACTTTTATTTAATACTGTATTACCTCTCAGTAGTTGTATTAATCACAATTACATATGAAAAATTACTTCCTAAACCTGTATAATGATCTAAATCAATTGAAACTCCATGTAAAATATGATGCATTTGATCAATGGTGCATCTGAATTCACCAAAATATCACATTATCAGATATTTAATCCATCCACGTGTACACACCAGACCTCGCCATTCATTCCCTCGGGCCCTGATTCTCTATTTGGCCTGAGTTTTTATTACCCTTGACAACAGTCTTGCATGTGGTCGTGTGTGTGTGGGTGAATCACATTTGGCTCGCAGCTTTCATCCTGACATCAGCTCTGATCTGTGACCTTACGTCTTTGTTTTTTGTTTCCTCCACTTCGCTCCCTCTCCTCTCCTCTCAATAAACCACAGAGCGTCTCATTAAAACAAAGTGAGGAGGGCAAGAGCTGCTATTACCACCTCTTAAAAAAATCCACCTGGGTAGGAAACGTGGTTCCCCCTGAATCTTTTCTAGGTCTGATACAAAATTATGAAATTACATCACAGAAACAGTATTCCCTTTATAGATATACTTTGGTGATTAAATAGAAGCTGCAGGCACACAGACAATGCAGAGGAACATAATTACAGTGCATATGTCTTATATACAAGCTGGATGTCACCCAAAAGAACACTCATGTCAGCTGAGGCAAGCATCCCATAATTTTCCCATCCAGTCAGGGTGCGGAGTGTTAAGTTTGGTAACTTCGAATCCTGTAGTCAGCCTCGCTGTGGTGTGATCTAATGAGTTACTACGGTAACCGTGGACTCTCAGACAGTAGCCCCGTCAGCAGCTCGTCTCCATGTGGCTGCGTTTACAGGAGCTGAGTCTGCACAGCTTTCACTCCACCGTAACCTCTCGCTCTCTGACCTTTATCACACACAGTGAGATAGTGAGACACACAGGTAAAGTGTAGATAGTTAGTTGTGGTAGAAAATTATTGTTTACAGTCAGAGCATGAAAAAATATTTTAGAAATTTAGAGGTAGAACATTTTAAATCATAGTCATGAATTAAAAAAATAATAATAATAATATTCCATATCTGTCCTAGGGCGCCAAAATGCCTACAGACACTGTTGAAGGACTGGATTCTGGTCCTGAAGCCGGTTCTGAAGGTCCTGGTAAGGTTAAGGACTGTGAGGAACAAGAAGAAACAGATAAGGCTGTGAGGGAGTTCTGCAGCTTGACGTGAACCGTATGGAACCACACCCAGAGCACCACACTGAATAGACACTTCAACCGAAGAGGATTCCCACAGTCCATGTGGCGCGCACACTGCCCACAGCTCAACCAATAAGAAAATGGGCATTATTCTCCTGCACAATCCCCCTTGTTCTCCTAGTGAGGTTTGTCCCTCAGGTGTCCAACCTGCATGAGTGCCCGGCTGGAATCCCCACCCTGTCAGACAGGCTTTCTTTAATCCACTATTCAACTCTTCATCTATACAGGTCTACGTTTTCACACAAGTGCCGTCCCTGCCAAGCGCATGCATGAGGCTACCGGCCTATTGTGTCATTTTGTTACTAAGTTACACAAGTGTTTCGTACTGTTTTGATTAACAGACCCCCGTCCAAGAAAAAGACCCAAAAGTTAGCCAATGTTGAGAATAAGTGTTATTTCAATTGTATAAAACGGCACTATAAAGACAAACAATGGAAGGAAATGAAGTGAAACACAGGCATTTATTTCACTAAATTAAATGCTCATTTAATGTGCTGTTGGTCACAAAACTATTATGAGAAGTGTTTTAGATTTATCATGAGAAAACTTAAATATGATCAAATACGGATCATAAATTCTTTGTATTACTTACCAGCGGTGGAATATAACTATCAATATCTAGGTTTGTGGATGAGTACAAATTTAAGCTACTGTTATTTTATTGACTTGTTTCCACTTTACGCAACTTAATACTTCTAACCCACTTATCTCCAAATGTGATTTTAAGTGTTCTGATGAAATGTTAATGGTGGGTTTAGTTAAAATTGTCTTTTTTTTTATTAAGCTACAGTACATTAACCTCTTAAAATGTCTCTAGATTGACAATAAAATATTCAACTAAGCTCAACCTTAAACATGTACCATAATTAAGTGCAACATATGAATTTTATTGCACAATGACTACTTTTACTTCTCATATGTGCATTTTGCAGATAATACTTACATAGGTTTAAATGCATAACCTGCTATTTATTTGATCTGGAGCGTTCTCACTGTGGTTTTAGCACAAGTACTTGAAGATAAGATCTGAATATTTCACTACATACTTGCATACTGATATGTTGAGGAAAGTGCTTGCTGACAGCTTGCTTAGAAGGCTGTTACTGTTATGCAATGATTCGTGCCAAGTTCCATTATTGACCGTGTAATGGTGCCTTTTAAGGAAGGTCATGTTTCTAATATGTCCAGATTTGCAAGTTGTAACATAAACTGAAGAAATGATCATATCCAGCTGCAGTTATTTTTCCATTTTTAAGTTTAGTGTCTTCTTTATATATAAATAGTGAGACTATATTTTCATTGTATATATTTTCACTGGGACTTACGGTGAAGAGGTGGTCGTTGTGTGACTGAGTGACTGACTGACACGCCGTCTGTTTGAAAGTTGATGCCAGTGGGATTGGAATAAGGAACCGAGAGAGAGAGAGAGAGAGAGAGAGAGAGAGAGAGAGAGAGAGAGAGAGAGAGAGAGAGAGAGAGAGAGAGAGA
>JAPQRQ010000023.1:5874804-5921938 GCA_037367365.1 Apogon talboti
GGTTCAGTTAATGATCAGCTCATCTCCAATCTCTGCAGAAGCCTGGTAACGATGTAATGGCATCCAGGTGTGTTGGAAGAGGGAAATATCTAAAACATGCAGGGACTCCGGCCCTCGAGGACCAGGATTGGTGACCCCTGATTTAGAGTGTATGGTACATGTCTTTAGATGGTAGGTGGAAGCCAGAGTACCCGGAAACAGCCCAGGCAGACACGGGTGGACGTGTAAATGCCATAAACTGGGACCTTCTTGACAGCGCTAACCATTGGTAAATTGAAATTATTCCTCTAAAGACTTTCCCTGCCCAAAATGCAATCTGTATAATATATTAACTGTAAATGTGTTTTTAAAATTATTTTGAATCAAGTTTTGGCTACAGTTGAAGTAGCCAGAAAACAATTTATTAGAACTGTAAATCATCCGTAACACAAAAAAAAAAATAAACTGTGTATTTTATTCCCATGCTTCCCAGCTCTAGCAGGTAGTAAACAACTCAGCTGAGAGAGGAGAAGAGAGAAATAACTAGGTCCAAATAACATGGGACTTCTCTGCTTTATTTTGTCATGTGTGTCTAATCTTTTCAAGATGCAGGCAACTCATTAAATCTCCCATCCGGTGTGTATGGCAATGTGGTTGAGTAGACTTTCAGCCCGTGAGAATCAACCATTTGGAGATTGGGGTGAGAGTTAGGGAGAGGAGTCATTTTAGGTGAGAAGCCAAGAAGAGCCATGAATGTTTTTAGCACTTAAGTGGATGGATTGTAAAATTGACTTCTAGAAGGGCAAGGCTAAAACATCTATCTCTTTGCATCTATCGGCTATAGGTTCAATGTCAGGCTTAGTTTCAGACAGTTTGGCCTCAGTCCAGTATTTGATATACGAGGTTAAGGTGCGCAAGACTGTGGCGGGTGCAGATAGAGGAGGTATGAATATCATGAATTTAATCAAATATCTTATAATTTATTTGGCTCTTGGAGATTTCATACACAAACAGAATAAAAGCGATTGTTTCTGTCGAACTCTACCTGGCTGAGATTGAGAGGCTGCTGCTGGAGTGGGTGTGGCCCTGTGCGCTGCTGTCGGTAGGACCCGCCTCCAGTCACACCGCCCGGTACATGATTGCTACCTGCCACAACTCCATTGGAGGATTTAAATTTATAAGATGAATTCTGATGGTTCATTGCATCTGCAAAAGAGAGAACGCATGTTTAGAAACTGTAAAACCCAACAACGCATTAATTAGCAGACAGAGCGGTCGTCTGTATTCGGACTCCTTTACCTGGCATCAGGCGCTCACACTCATTTGGGGCCTCACTCGTCTGGGTTTTGAGAGGGGGGATGATGATTGTGCGGGGGTTGCCGTTATTGTAGTTGTCCAGTATTGTGGTCTTTGTGTCGTATGTGTTGTTATTGGTGGGTCTGGACTCCACAGCGTACGGGCTGTTGTTGCTGGAACAGTCGGACTCAGGTGAATCATGGACCGTTACACAACTGATGACATTCTTCCTCTGCTTAGAAGATGAGCTACGCAAAAAGGGAAGTGAGAGGAAATTTACTAACTCATAAATGCTGTCATTTAGACAAAGACATGACTGTTATTATTTAAAACTTGGCATTCTTATGAATAGCATGTTTTTCCAATATTTATCCTTTTCTGATAAAACATTCTGTCTTTGGTTGGATGACATGCAGCCAAAAATAGCAACAATGAAAGTACGTAGAGATAAAGATAAATTAATTTGTTGGACACAGACATAACAGTAGCATTGAAAGTAAAACATACAACATGCACAAGTTCCATATGCATGATAGCTCAGAGCTTATTGGAGAAGATGTATATCTACTGTTGGTGCAAACATACACCTGGTTTGTTTCAGCGGTGTAGACATCTGTTGCACCTATTCTTCCAGTTTGTACTTGGTGACTGTACACTTCATATTACAGTACAGCTTAACAGACCATAGAGTTGTTGACAGATCACTCTATCAAATAGCTATATATTTGATGGATCAACTGTCGTAAAATAATAACAGCGTAGAAATTTCCAGTGGCCTTGGCTAATCCAGCATTTTATGACTTTATGACAGATGCATTTAGAACTGTCTCTGTTGTCTCTTTCTTGGCTTTTCAAGACGCGAGTACTATGGAAATTTATTCTCCATTTACAGAAGAGTCATCCATTGCCCAGCCTTTTCCGACACTAAAAATCTCTAGCAGCCATTTTTCTCCTTAAGCTTCAAAAATAATTAAAAATGACCCTCTTATCCACTGATCTGATGAATACGAAACACATTCCTTACAACCAGAACTGACCTATTGTTCTGTTTGTGGTCGTCTTCTTCATCTGTGTCACTGCTGATGGTGATGATGCTGACTGCAGGGCTGGGCGTATCAGGGATGATGATGGTCTGTCTGGGGACGTGGTGCTGGTGCTGATGGTCGCGGGTGGTGCTGGAAGCCTGTTCTGCTTCATTAGCCCCCCACCCTCCACCCCCACATCCCTGCGGAGGCGGGCAGTTGGGGGCCGAGCTGTTCTGTAACACGGCACAGCGTGGAGGCGTGTTCTCCTTCACACGCTTGGAACGCTGTGGTGACAGCACCGCCTGAGAGGACGACACCTCATACGTTGACATGTTCCTAGTAGAAGGACAGACATGTGCGTGAGTGGCTTGGGGAGAGCAAAGGACATGCAGACGTTGAAATTCACAAACCAATTATAGCCTTCAGGATGTTAATGTAGCCTTGAACTGCCAAGTTAAAGACATACAATGGGTCTAAAGTCACCTGAGTGTAAGATTACCTGCTAGACATCTGGTGCTGCTTGTTCTTTTTGGAAGAGGAGTTGTTATTGGTGGAGGGCTGCCTCATAACATGTGCTACTCCCACATTAAGCGTCTGGTTGGATGGGAGTGTGACGTGACCAGCCAACAAGGCTGGCTGCTGCATGATGGGATTGTAATGGCTGCCATGAGGGTGGGAATTCCTGTAATATATCACAGTTTTAGGTTACCGAGTAGAAATGTGCAGATACACTACAAATGCAACAAAGACGTGATGTATAGAATTAATAAAGTCTATTTGTAAAATTTAAGTAACAAAGACAGGATTTCCTACAGATGCCAGCAGGTGGCAGCAGCTAACTTTTCTGGAAGGAGCAGAGGGAACAAGTAAGGGAAAGAGCAAAGAGGGAGGGCAGAGGAGCTGACACCAGCAGCTGTGGAGCGATAGCTCTGCAGAGGAAGTGCGACACTTTCCCAATCGTCTCTCTGAGGACAACAGAGCTGCCACTGGACAGAAAGGGAAGCAGAGACGAGGAGGGAGAAATGGTGGCAAGGGGGCGTCTGCTCACAGACGGACAGTTCCAGATGAATTTGAGCTTTCGTGGCCCCAGCATCCTTCCACATACACATTATGTACCTGCATCCTCCTTATCACTCTGCAGATTGCCTCCTCCCATCTATCCATCCATTTATCGTGTCATCCCAGTGACAGGCTATACTCGGCATGATGTCTCTACATGTACATATATCCCATCTCCCTGGGGTAAATCTGCTCTTATAAAAGCGCCACTGTTCACGCAGGGACAGTGATTCATTGAAGATAAAGGACAAGTTGTCAGTTTCTTTGGTCAGTCAGCCTTATGCTAAACATTATACTATAGCGTATTTGAACCTATAGATGTCATAAAACCATGAATCAACTAATCCAACCTGGTCTAAAGACATGTATACCAAGTATAAGCTTTAAAATATGTCACCCAGTTAGATTGATTTAGCCAGCTATACTATCGAATGTATGAAGAAGGTGCAATTCAAACTTTAGCAGATGTTCCCTAGAAGCAGTGTTACTTACCTCCAGTTGGCGAGAGGTTGTGTGCTGCTCATGGAGTCAGGGATGACAGTGGCATGCTGGACTGAGGTGTGGGTGAGCTGCTGCCAAGCTGGAGGAAGCAGGATCTGCTGGGTACCGCTGGGCCAGGCCTGCTGGGGAGGTGAATGAATGGGGATAAACAAATATGGGTGGTCGGGAGTGAAAAAAGGAGACAGCAAAGGAGGACAAAGAAAAACAGTCAGCAACTATGCAACAACAGACTGTAAATTTGATTAACTTGTGATGGGAAGTCTGCCACGGGAGTGGAAATTTACCCATGGTCTATTTAGTATAAACATTATAAATGTATGAAAAAAGGGAAGTCATTGAACCCATCTGATTAATCTGAGTGTGTTGTGATAAATTACAGTATCTTTTCAAAAGTGCATAACAGCTGGTTTAAACTACTGACTGGGCATGCAAAATGAACTCCGCTTCAAGGAGACATCCATCGACAAAAGAGATAAGACCAGGAATTAATAAAGATGTACAGGAGCACCTTTCTTTGCGTGTACGAGTGAGTGTATGTGCGCATATGTGTGTTAGTGTGATTATGTCTTTGACTTGAGTCAAGTCAGCCTATGTACTAATTAAATTCTAGGCCTATTCAAGCTGCTGTGAAAGAGGCTACTTTGTATTTATAATGCAGAACCAGAGACATCAGACAGGCATTATATGCTCCAAGATGCACCAGCATGAGTGTGCGTGAACACATTCCTGACCATGTTTGTGTGTTACTGTGTGTAACCCTAATAGTTTAATGCAGTTGTATTGATTAGCACTTTAATGTCAGGGCTAATGAATTGTTCCTTTAATACCATTTGCACATCTATTTACAATGGCATGAGTATGTGCTGCAGTGCACAAGCATTTAAACAAAGGAAGAAAAGACAGACAAGGAAAGAGAGAGCGAGAGAGAGAGACAAAGGCATGCAAGATGTAATGACACTAATCTGTGCATATAAATTGGTAATAGTTCTATCTCATCTTTTCACTTCATCATAACTTTTACATATGTTTCTTTGGTCTTTTCCGCTATTTTCCAACGAAACCTCAGCTCTGTCAGAACTGTTGTTGTGTAAAGCAGGATGCAAAGTCCAAACCAACAAGCCTGTGGTTGATGTGCTGCAGGGGGCATCTGTAGGCCAGCAGTGCTGCCTTGTCTGTGCACTGATGACTGACGTCTCTAATGGAACATTCTGGTGCTGGAGATGGTCTTTACATCTCAGACCACATCCAAGGCCTTTTATCAACATGCCATTTAGAGACTCTAATACATCCATCCATCTCCTGCTCCTCCTCCTCCTGCTTGCTCTATCTCCATTCCTGGCACTCTACATGCCTCTCTCACTTGGTGTCTGCGTTGTGTAACCAGCCTGTCTGCCCTGAAATTGTAACCCAGTTAAGGGGCCGTTTTCTTTCTTCCCAGAGCCTACCATCACTATCAGCAGCCCAGTGCCTCCCACCTCGACCTACACTCCCTGGGTGAAAACCCTTTGTCACCTAGGGGCTTTGAAAGCCCCAGCTCTCACTCCTCAATTGTTTCCACATTTTCTGCATTCCTGCTCCAGATAAAGGTCCTGCTAGTTTCCCTGCCTCCCTGCTTGAAGCCTTCTTCAGTCTGCTCCTGCATTACTCACCCATGGAGCATAGGGCTAAACTTGTATGGGTCCAAAGTGGGTAAAGTGTGCATGTGTGACAGAGAGCAGAGGTTGAGTGAAGGCACAGGTGGGTAGAATGCAACTGAGCCAAACAACTACCCAGCCAAGCTTGGGAGACCTCCCACAGTAAAGGAATAAACATGAAGAAACACACACACTCTGCACACCCAGTTATTAGGTGTGCTGCTTGCTGCCCTATATAAACCATCTGCTTATGTTAACTATTGCCTGCCTTTGTTTAACAAGTGTGCTGACAGAGGTTATAGTGAATACCTGCAGAGCATGCTATTTACAAGTAATCTAGTTTTCATTTGCAAATTAACATTACTTTAAATTTTCCTTTGCAAGACACAGCTTTTTTTTTTTTTGTCTCTGACAGATCTATTATATCCATGATCTGGTGATGTTATGAATTTTCTGGTCATGCAGAGTCTCATCCAAGCTTACCCTGACCTCCCAGGATCCTCTGAGGCCTGTAATTTGGAGCGCCTGACTTGGAAGCAGCCCTGGAGCTAATCACCATTTGGTATCTGACAGATTAACCCACCATAGAAACAAAGGCGCGCACGCACACATACACACACAGGGCTTTGCTACTTGCCTGCCTGCCTACTGCATGATTAAGTAGAGATAAGGGAGCGCTTCAAACTCCCTAGATTCTCAGGGATATTTAAAGCCTTCATGGAAATTTCCATAGGGAAAGAGGTGGTGTGGCAATGGAAGCAGTCTACAGTGTCTGTGTGTGTGTGTGTGTGTGTGAGGAGAGAGTGATGCACAGCCACTCCATGTTACTTCCAACAACTGTATATTAGCAGCTAAAGCTCCGGCTTCACTGTGCAGGCTCCAGTGAAGGCCTTCTCTGTGTGAAAGGCTCCTGCCTTTGTGTGCATCAGACCGTGGCAGCCTCAGCCTCCAGGAGACTGGGGCAGGAGAGAGCACAAGCGAGCGAGGGTGGGGGGAGTGAGAGGAGGAAAAGAGTGAGCCAGGGAGTAATGCACAGGAGAGCTTGGCCTGAATGTGCTCAGGATAAAACAGCTGCCAGCAGGGGCAGGGTCAAAAACATTGAGTGATTTCCAGCATCCATCGATAGATACTATTCTTAGTGAAGGCTTAGAAAATGAGAGATGCAGAGCGCTTTGTTTGAATGTGAACAGGTCAAAGTTTAGAAATATTTTTGACAGGCACTATTATTGCTAAGACCTAAAAACTCAGTTTACTCTCCAGGTTCTCTTCCTACCTGTGTAAGGAGGCCAGGTTGGATCTGTAGAGGCTGGGCACCAGGGGCCTGCGTCACTATGGGAACAGCATTCTCCATCCGCACAGAGTAACTGGTGTGCTTGGAAGGGGACGCTTGCAGCCCTGTGTGTACATAAAGCACACGCAAAGATAATGTCAACAAATAAGCAGAGCAATAGCCTTTATATCTGCCTCTCAAAGAAAATTATGCTTTCTGGAAAAATTAAAACTAGAGAGCACGACATCTGTTATACGCACAATTCAAAATATCTGTATTCAACAGATGTCAAAATCCTTTTCTTTTCAAACATAGCAGCCCTACTGAGAAAAACAAAAACAGTAGCCATAACAATAGTATAAAATTGCTTTTTATAATAGACATATTATCCATTCCACAGAAAAATAAACAAATAATCTAATTCCTTAGAGCTCTTCTGCCCTCAGAGTGCAAACAGAGTAGACAAAGGGTTTAGTGAGTGAGATCCAAATTAGGATAGAAAATATCCTTTTGAGTGATTCATTGTCATCTCTGTATCACACTGTGATTGATATTTCCTGTGGATTCAAGGCTGCGTTGTGCAGCAAAAACACAAAAATGCTGAAAAAAAAAAAGAACGGCTTGTGCTGAAACTGACTAAAATATGTATGGTAACAGACACATACAAGAACAACTGCTAGTCATCATTAATATTGGTTTCTTATGTTTTAACCACATATCTAGGCTTGTTCCACTGGCTGGTAATATCTTTTTTGATGTAACGTTTATTATATCACTATGCCTATTCTGACCGCTTGGACGTCCTTACCTTGGAAGCCAGGTGGGCAGACAATGAGCGCCTGCTGGAAGGGGTCAGGCCGGGCAGCGCAGAGCTGAGGAGCTCCCGGCTGCAGGGGCATGCTCCTTTGGGCCACAGCTGCCATGGAGGCAGCGGAGGGCTGGTAGAGTGCAGATTGGTAGTTTAGTATGGAGACATCAGGACTTGCAAAGGAAAGGGTGGCATTGGTGGTGGAGGAGGGAGCCAGGTTGGTGGCCTAAAGGATTGATGGGACCAAAATAAAAATCATGAGAGTGGAGGTACGAATGGAAATGACAGGGAAATAAAAACCTCTAAGGCGGAAAGGTTGACTAGCAGGAATCAGACATATGCAAAACAAACACAAAATAATTCTAAAAAAACATATAAGATGCAAACAACCAGTAGGTCAAAAAAAAGATGGATTGGAAGAGCATCTATCATTGATGAATGCAAATGGGAGAATGAGAAAACCAGTCGACTGATTTGAACATCTTAAAATATGCAGATTGTTGATTTGATTAATTACAGTGAGAGACAGAAAGTGAGGAGAGATGCAATCAATGTTACAATTCCAGAATAATCAACCATCAATGTGCAAAATGCCACCACAGATTTAGATTAAAATAAATACATTAAGAGCATTTACTGCCCCACAAGCCTTCTTTAGACTAGAAAACACAGTTCTGTATACCATCAACAGTATATTATGACAAGACATCTCATGCATTTAGTGATGCTTTAAGTGTCTGCACCCCATTTAGTGACAATAAACCACACAGCATAAGCCTCCCTTAACATCACCGTTCAATGATGAATGTTGGATTCCTAATGATAGCATATACATGTCTCTTTAAATGAAAATGTTACAGGACTGTAATGACCCAAAATAATAAGCTGCAAATTTTGACATTTCACATCACCGACTCACTATCTCGCCACCCAATCAATATGCCTGACAGGAGTCATATTTCACAGGCAACAGTCATTCTATAATTATGTAAGCGTAGGTAACTCCAGCATGCCTTGACCATTAATAAGGCATGTGGAATATGAAGACAGCCTGGGAACATCCTAGATACAAACAAATGCTTTTAAGAGACAACGTTTGCTCAGCTTCTAAGTAGTATTTGCTCTGCGAGACACTGTCTAATTTTAGTCCTTTCATTAAGCTACGTAGGGGCGGAGGGAAATACAGAGACAGCACTTTCATTTTTCATTTGCTCTCTTTAGTGTGTTCGATGAACACCAGGGGAGGGAGCATAATCAATATGGCACTGTGGCATTCATCATAAACAAGCACGGAAGTAGCAAAATACAAGCCAGAGATGCATTCCAGCCTTGCAAATGAATTGAGCTGAATAAATCACTAACTTAAGTCTGTCTATATGCCCTTAGAGCCAGGCGCAGAAAAGACAAGCTGAAGGAATGTTAATCCATTTAAATCACAGCAAGATGGGGTTTTTGTTGCATGCTACACAGTGTGAGCTGGCTCGATATAGTTGGTGATAAAGAACTCTGTTTACTAAAGAGAGGGGTGGGAGCGCAGGAGTTGTAGCTAAGCACAATCTGGAAAACCTTGCAACCCGACGCTCGGTGATTCTGGCAGAAGCCAAAAGTCAGCAGTTTCGATTCAGAGACCGTACGGGAACGAAGCGGTAAAGCACCACAGGCTCAACCCAGGGAAATGGGAGGAAAGCAGAGAAGACAGAGGAGGACAGGAGTGAGAGGAGGGAAAAGAGGGAGGAAGCCTGGTGAAGGGATTCTTAAGGCCTGAAAGCCCCAGAATGCAAGGCAAGCAGGAAGTGGGGCTTGTCATGTGTGTAATCAGCACTTTGTGACAATCCCATAGGACCTGGGGCAGAGACAGAAAAGCGGACAGACAGATATACATGCACGAAAGCAGAAAGGCAGGCTGGTAAGCATGGAAACATCCAGGCAGACAGACAGGACGGACAGAAAAAAATAGAACAAAGAAACAAACAGGCTGCTAAGCTGTTCAATTACTGACAGCTGGGTGTTTTAAATACTAATACTTGGATAAGAAAACATCTGACTGGTGGTCTCAGAGAAAGGGAAAATTTATATTTTTGCTTGTAATTTTGTACTTTTGGCTGTGCCTCATACCTGTGATATGGTATATTTAGGCACATATTTATATTCTAATCAATGTTTCAGGCGATAGTAGATTTTTATCTACTTTAACTGCATTTCTTCTCATATGTTACATTCTGAAATATAATATGTAAAATCATTTACTTCTCAAGTTTTCATGCTTTTCATCTGCTGCTGTTTGGTTCCATTATGCACCTTCTCACCTCATAACCATTACCATTACTGCTGCCACTGTAAATAGACTGACATGTACACTTTATATCCTGTTATAGTTTACTCTTTATACTGTTTATTTATTCTTATTCTATTTTTTACCTTTTTAAATGCATGATATTGAACAAGGTGACAGAGAAACAGTATCTCAATTCTCTGTATGTTATGCATCTAGTGAGTTGACAATAAAGAATCTTTGAATCTTGAGCCTTTTATTTACATGCCCCTGATTACTAGTGAACGATGTTTTTACCTGGCTGTGCACAGTGTTCAGCTGGTTGTTGAAGGTCATGGTGAGGTTGGTGGAGGTGCTGGGGGCAACATGGGTGATAAAGGGCGTCTTGCTCTGGTTGACTGTGTCATACATGTTCACTCGACGCTTGCAGATCTCCATATTTTGGAAGCACGACTTCACACTGCACAGGGTGATGAATAAAAGAGAGACAGAAAAGGAATGAGTGCCGTGTCTTGTGACTGGGGCAGATGTTGTTTCACTGTACAAAATGCTAATTGTATAAACAGCAACGGGGCTTGCTGAGCTCGTACTGTGTGCTGTGCGGGAAATCGAGGAGATGTGACATGGTAACAAAGGGGTGGTTGAGCGTTTCAATAGGCGTGATTCTCTTGTCAGCGTCAATGGTCAGCATCTTGGTTAACAAGTCAATGAACTCCCTCCTGTCAGCTTTCTCTGCCAGCATGTCGCTCCCTTCCAGATCTGACGTCATGTTCACCTAGAGGGAGGAAACAAGCACACAAGCGCACATCATTTTAACATTTCAAGTAGTTCTTCAATCGCTCATTGACAAATCAAGGTCTCTAATGGTTCTGCAGAGGACAGAGAAAAATCTCTCCTACAGTTTCTTCCCATAGACAGACTATTAATACTCACAAGGCCTCATCAGTTAGGGTGTTAGGCTGCGTGTCACAGAGCCCAGTGATAACCTTGCACCTTCGTGACATTATAAACATTTGCACTGGTATTCATAGCACCACTTGAAATATCTCCTGGCGCCTTCACTGAGATTTTTATCTATTCCTGAGATGTGAAAACAAACAAAAAACATGAACCCAATAAATGCCGCCATTGGCTAGTCGTTAAAAAACCCTTTCACAAAGGACACCATTTTCTCAGAACCTCCAAAAACGCTGACATGAGACAACTTAAACTAAATATGTTGTAAGGCAGTTCTGGGAAGCAGCCTTGGAACATCGTGTTGCTTCATCTGTATTAAACATTGCGGCTTAGGTTGTGGATAAATACTGGGCACAGATTTCCGCTGTAATGCAAAGCAATTTTTAGCTAAAAGAAATTGGTTTGTACGGAAGGGGACTAAATCTGGGGTCTGCCTGTGTCTGCTCTTTGGGTTGTCATGCATCGTGAGGAATGAAGGAAGTGGGACAAGGTCATGATATAGCAAGTCTGGTTTTAAGAGAACAAGCAGATTGTCAGGCAGGGCGAGGACAGAGACAGGGACAGTGGCAACAGACAGGCAGCCTTGTTTATTGTGACTGCCATGCAGAGGGAGCAGGCCTGTTTTTCATAAAGACGCAGCGCTTATCTGTAGGCCTGCTCCAGGGGCTATCAGATGTGCTGCCAGTCAACACCACAAATCTGATTCAATTCTCTTTCTCTATGCAGGTTATTCAGGCTCCATAACCATTCCTCTCTGCTTGCCATCTCCGCTGGCTGTGATAAAAGAATAATCTGCAGAAAGAGGTGAGAAATAATCACATTGTCCTCTGCTAGTGGAAGAGATGACTTTGGGAAATGTACACAGTTTGGCTGCATATGCACAGTAGTCAGCTGAGGTGCACAACAATAATCACACTGGATGAGAAAAATCTCAAAGACGAAAAATAACTTTGCCATCATACATCAAATTAAGGTATGTAAATTTACTAGATGGATCAGATCTTCGCATGCTTCATTTTCTTTCACTACCAGCAAAACGCATTTCAGAATCTAGAATTAAAATGAAAATGGCCACTGTAAACAAAAGATAACATTGAGGAAAGAGGCTTCAGCTAATCATTGACACCCTTGCATGTCTTACACGTCAACGGCTGTTTATGAAGCCACATCTGTGTCGTGAGGAGCACTAACACGCCACTGGAATGAGGGCAGGGATGGCAGATGTCGAGCAGTGGGACAGATTGGGATACGCCTCAGGAGATGTGGAGCTTGGCGTGCAGGATGCACAGGACAACAACAAAGATTTACAGATAAAATGTATTCCTTGGTAGGAGGAATAGTCAATGAAAGGAAGAGTATATTTGTAAGTGCATGTTATAAAATACAGATGCGGTGAAGGCCAGTGTTGAACACAGTCCTAATTCACTTTTCCTTTTCTCCTCCTGCTCCTCCTGGCAAGGCTTCTTTAACACAGATATTGAAGGTCTACAGACCTTCGATATCTGTGTTTATACAGAAGGTTTTTCAGATCAGTTGAAATCCATTTTTTAGCAGTTTTGGCCCTACATCAGGCCTCTAGTGGGGTCCTATATTTGCTGTAAGTCGGTCTCTGATTTACCTAAATTAGATATACTTGTGACTAAAGCTGCACACATTTCCCACGACTGAAAGGAGGTTCATTATCTCTTCTTGGCACCCAGCCCCTGTGTCTTTCAGGGCCTTCAGCTATATCATCCATTATACACGCGGAGACAGATGTCCACAATGCTGACTTGTTTATATGGTCTGGATAGTGAGATGGGGCAAAATAGGCAGTTCTTTCACACATTAAGCTTGTGCAGCTCTGCTGCATCTCCTATGTGTTTTTGTAGTAAGCTGAGTCTGGCTGCAATAGTGAGAGGAATACGGGACATAGAGCTTGAAGCGTAGGAGACAGAGATGACCCAGGGGATATCATACCAGCACAGGTTGGTTTCATTAAACTCTGTGCACTGTATATGTGTGTATGTGTATGGTAACTGTAAATTCAACAAGCCCAGGCAGCGATACTATCTTGTCTCATCCGACAGCATGTTATTCCAGACAGGCCTGACAGCGGCCCTGGGCACAACTGGACAATCATAATTGTCTCCATCACTTAAGTAGCCACATGTGTTGTATATCCACGCGTACTGTTTCCAGAGGTTGGTTATGTATCACAATGACCGTATTCCAAAACAAAGAATTCACCTGCTTAAGTCTAATCTCTTGGCTAGTCATTATCAGAGACCGAATCGAGAACATGATGACAAGAGGGTACTGCCAGGATTCTAAGGGCTTGGGAAAAAAACACTGGAATTTTCCATCCCCTCTGCCATATCTGCCAGCAGAACCAGTATTTGGTGTACAAAACAACACTCAATATCATCTCACTGTCAAGAATGTCCTATCAAAATGTCATGGCTACATGTGAACTTTCCCAGTGTGAGGAGATGAATTTCCTCTGAGTCACACAGAAAAAGGTGACATTAGATGTTAAGCGGCAGCATTTTTCCATATGTAGAGTATGTACATGTGGCATATATGTTGCTTCTTGGCGTTGCATAAGATCTTCTACAAATGACGTGCAGGTCTGCAGGAAGAGAGGGGCTAAGCAGCTGAGTCATGCAGACACAACATGGTGCGGGTCCTGCTGAGCCAGTCTGCAGAACTGGTTGTGACACTGGAATGTGTGAATGTTTTTATGGGTGTGCATGTCAGTAAGCAAAGCAGATCCAGAGTATAGTGTTTTTTCCTCATGCCATTTCCATCCTCACATCCACTGCAGATGTACAAAGCAAAGACACACAGCCAGGGTATTCGCTCAGGCTTAAGTAAGAAAGCAAACTGTACATATCAAACATGTTAACCAGCCTCACCACATGTTCAGCTCAAATGTCGGTCTGTATCTTATTAGATAGCGGTTAAGCGAAATGAAGAGCAGAAGCAGTGTAGAGGAGGGGTTTCAGTCAACAGCTGGTTTCATTTCACTCAGTAAAACTCTATATAGCAGAGGAGCTCCACAGCATCTGGAGATCAGGCCTTGGCAGGATAAATATTTTAAAGGATCTCAAATATTTGATAGCTAATTCTTGGGATGTGATGGATCATACTGGCCTGAGACTTGCATAGCCCCATACGGTGAAACTTCAATTGTAAGAGAGACAGACGTAAGAGTTGCAAAAGACAGGGCAATTGCAAATAATAAATCTATTGTTCTTCTTGTGGGTGAAGGAATAGTGTTGCTTTGTGATATTAGAACAGCATACCTGTGCCATATCGTCCAAACAGTTGAAGATGTACTTGCGAGCCTCCTTGGACTTGATCCCTGTCTCACCCTCGTGGTCCTCTGGAGTCTACGGGAGACAAGAAGCAGATGTTCCTCTCAAATCCCATCACACTTCCCCTCTGGAAATGCACTATTTACATTTCGCTCATTACAGCCTCTTGTTGTTGATGTGCAGCAGGACTCGGCTTGCCCTCTGAGCAACCCTGGGGTGGCGCACAAACATTCATCTAACAGCCAGGGAAGATTGGGGAAACTGCATGTCGAGGCACACACTACACCATATCCCACCAGTACTGAACCAATATACAGAACACACAACTTACCACACATTACACGTTTTATGCAGGTGCACATACATACGATATATAGAAACCTTTTATGTGTATAATCTAATGTGTTGATTTGCAGCCCTCTGATTGAACACATTCAAATATATTTTGAAGTTTGCAGTAACTAATTCAGCTGCCTTTACAGAGAAACATATTGCAAGGTCACATTAAAGCTCAGTAATTAATGTTTGACTTGTGAAAAAATAGCCAGGATGCCTTAAATGTCAAAAACAATAACTACAAATATCATGTGGTGTTACAGCAGCAGTGACAAGTATTAGCAAATAATATTAGTCTTTGTTTTCCCAAAGACACTGCTGTCTAATTAGATAGGATTCAGATATTTTTTCCCCCATTGTGGAAAAAAAAATATGATAGCCTTGCCTTCTCCTTCTGAAGGTCAATTGGCATTAGAGTCACTTCAGAGAGCTTGAGCAGTGTTCTTTAATATGCTTTTATTTAGAGGCCATTTATCATATGTTTTCAATGTGGTATGTTTGGTTAGATTCATGGGATAAAAATGAAAAGTATATCTTTAGAAGGGTCTTAAATGTGGCAAAAACATCATCACAGTGTACAGAGATGGCTCTGAATTTGTATTTTGATATAGCTGGAAATGTGTAACATAACAAAGTTTGTAATAAGTTGATATGGGGAAAAAGAAAGGAACAGACTTCATTATTGAGTGGTTTGCATAGCTAGAGGGTTATAGCAGTTCTGGAAGTATCAAGTGGGACTTCCACTTGCCAAATCTTTTCGTACACATCCATTTTGCTCTTACTGCCCTCTTACGTTGTTTATAGCAGCAACCGGGCCAGCAATACCTCACACAGTGAATCTACTGGAATATTAACAAAATCTATTGCTGGCAGACCTTTTGCTTATTAAATATCATCTACTGTTATAAAGATGTTCCCCATTCTAGCTTGGCATTTAGGTGTGAGAATAAATTTATACCTTAAGTCTCCAAAGAGGATAAGTGGAGTCGGGGTCTCTGTTGAAGAACCTGGTGGTCTTTGTCCCTGCACTCAGTAGATACTCTGCAGGCAGACCCTGTGTCTGTGAGATGTACCGAATCTGCAAAACAGAAGATGAAAAATGCATTTGAGACTTCTCACATCATATGCATGATTGAAACGTAAGCTGCATTTAATTGGGGAGCACTGAGAGTCTTTCCTGCTGATGAGAAAAAAAGCCTAAAACTTTAAGACAGATGCTCTTTTGGCAGTTAGAAAATCTAGGCTGACATTAACTTCTCCAGACTTATCTGGCTGAAATATGCATAGCACCCAAAACATGACCTCAGCTCAAGAGTCTAAGATTGATTTGAGACTTGTAAATGAGACACTTTGCAAAGTTTTTAGGCTTGTAAAAAAAATCAGGCAAGCTTGTTCAGTGATGGAGCACAACTTGCTCAAGGTTTTCCCACTGAGCCTCGTCTGACTGATAGAGAGAGGGGAACACAGCAATGTCTTGCTCTGGAGCACAGGGGCTGCGCTAATTGGACAAGTGGCTCTGTGGCATCTGTTCAGATAAACAGGGAGGCTGCGCAAGAATCATCAGGAGCTGTCAGGGGGATTGGAGAACCATCCCACCCTCCCGCACATTCACAGGCTCATACTCACACTCATTGAGAGAGAACACCCACACAAATGCATATGCGTCGACATGATGGCGCAGACATTCGTGAATACTGATTTTTGAGTATGCAAGCTAAAACTCCGATAGTCATGGGCCTCCGTGTGAGCCACTCAGAGGTCAGAAGACAGTCGGAATGGTCCAAACAATCTTTATTACCTGATCGTACTCTGAGGCTCCGGGGTAAAGGGGCCATCCCAGGAAGAGCTCAGCTATCACACAGCCCAGGGACCACATGTCTATAGCCTCGCAGAAGGGCAGGCCCAGGATGATCTCCGGAGCCCTGCGGAATAAGAACGATTTGATTAGACAGAAAGAACATCAATGAGCCAGGGTCTGAACCCTTACTTTCATTTTGCATTATGCTGAACAAAAACACTTTACATTTACAGTCTAAAATGCTGCCTGCAACGGCCTTGTGAGAGGAAGGATTCATCTTTGTTTCTCACTTCATATGAGCTCATGGAGAGCAGCCCATAATAGTAAGCACAGGTCAGAGGAGGAAATAATTTACACTGCGTATGTAGGAGTAAGCTGGCAAGATTCTAGCACCATTCCCAAAGCCAATGCGATTTAATTAGACAACATACACACACGTAGTAGTACTCACACACTAGACTCCTTAACACATCAACACAAACTATTCAATTAATCTGTTATGTCTGAAGGCTACTATGTTACCGTAACATTCATTACTTAGTCTAGCATTAAAAAAGCATGAAATTTATTTTCACTAAAGTTGGGTTTCAATGTCCAAGGTGACACCTTGCAAATAACTCAGTAATATCCATGCACGAGCACAAATCAGGGAGTCCGATCTCTGCTATTCTGATGTGGTGAATAAAAAGAGGCATTTCACAGATATGTTCTATAGTCCAGTTACAAAGCAATGTGGAAACAATTACGAAAACAAAACAGCACAAATATTCTCTAGAGCATGCAATGAGCTCTATCCAAACTGAGCTACATTTGGGTTAATAATGTTAGTGCTTAATTCCCTAACACTAGCATTTCAGCTGCAGAGGAAATAAATATCTATGATTTGATGAAAAAGAAGAAATATTGTTTCAGTAATGCTAGTAGCGCAGCAGTCCCAAACAATCCCCAAATTTCATTCAACACATTTTATGTCCTGTCAGAAAGACTAATACAGTTCTTGTGAGCTGAAGTCTCTGATGGGGCTTAAAATAACCACGAACACAGTCTCGCCCCTCGCTAGCAATCCAAAGCAGTTTGAAGAGGTTCTTTGACTGCCATTGCCATAGAAGGTCTAATATGTTACCATTTGTTAAGATGAAGTCACTTAACTTTAAAAACTGATGCTGAATTGTAATGTCTCCACTAAGACAAACAGAGTGTGTGCCTTCTATAACTTCAATCTAGACAAACCCTACATTAAATAACATACCAACAGAGTTATACACAAAGGGTCAGTCTGATTTTGGAAAGTTCATGTGATGAGATTCTAATGCTGATTGCTGTGGCCATGGTAACTAGGATAGGGCTCCATCCTATAAGCTGAAGCCAACTCTGGCAGGGGTTTTGGTTGTGGGGGGGGGGAAGAAACAATGGCGCCTGGCCTCCGGCCTGGTAGAGCTGTAGGTACCAAGGAAACAGAGAATGAGGAAAGCGGCATGAGGGGACGCTGTAGGCCTGTTGACGGGCAATGGATGAGTGGTTTGTAGGGAGCTGGAGATTTTAGAGAAGAAGAAATTAACATACCACATGTACTTAAAAGCTAATTTTTACCCAGAGCACCCTGTCACCTATTCTCTAGTTGATGAAGCTTGGCAAAATACCACACATGAGATCCACTGCATTGTATGTAGCTAATACATAATAAAAGTGAATAGACAATGAGATACAAAGTAAAAAAAAAACAGTGTAACAGGACCAGAAAGAAGGAAGAGAGAATGTTCAAGAAAGACAGAGACACAATTAAACTAAATGAGAGAGAGCAGTGCTTCGCTCAGTGAAGAGCTCCTGTCACTGAAGGTGGTTATTGGGGTCTCGAGGGCAGCGGCGGAACAGACACCAAGACAACACTCTAGCAACAGTATCTTAGTGCACCATTAGACACCAATACAAAGACACCTTCACACACAATGAGATGAGACGTCTATCAGGAGACTGCCAAAGACGCATAAAGGGGCCTGCTAGGAGGCGATAGCAAAGGCAACAGAAAGGTCTGCTGTGGGTTGGAAAGAAAAGATGGACACTGGGACTGGGGTCACCATGAATCCCCTCCAATAGTTAATTGGCTGAGGCAGTACTGACTGTGCGCATTATGGAGACTCAGATTTATACAGAAAATGATTTATCCGTCACTGTTTTGCAGTCTCGATCGGTTAAAATCCTGAAGAAAAAAAAAAAACAAAAAACTAGACAGAAAATCCTTGTATTTACTAAAATGTCTTTGCTTATATGTCAAAGATACCAAGCATTCCTGTGGTGCGTTTGTCATCGATAGAGATTCACATACATTATCATTATTTGCATGATGATGATCTCCTCAAAACCTCATTTAACTTGGAGATAGCAAAAATATGTATACACCACGGTAAACAGCAAAGAAATGTACACTCTTCAAGCGTATGAGACTGTTATGATAGTGTTTATGAGACTATGCTGCAAGGAGAATCTCCGTATCAAAACACAACGTGGAGATGAAAGCAGCAGGAAACCCTTTTATCAAACAGTCCCCTAGATCTCTGTCAGATATGTGTTCACTCAGGACATTCAACAGTCCCCCTTTGTGCCCAGACACCAATCCAACCAACTTCCAGCAGCATTTTCTACCTCTGGAATATAAACACCATACTGTGTAATTCAAGTTAATTCTGCTTTCAAGTCAGTGCTACACGGAATGTCAAAGAAAGACAGCTTTCATTACGGAACAATTAGTGCTTTCGTGCTGTGTTTCTATGCATGGATGTGTGGTGTGTGTCGGGACCACATGGACTTTGCCCTTGTGTGTGATGGAGAGATTTGCTAGTGTTGATGTTATGCTTGGATCCATTTCAGCCTGAACCTTCCCGGGTTATGCTCCAGTGCTCTACTTATGCTGTTCTCATGGATCCTCAGCCCCTCGCCTGCTCTCACAGAAAGCTCCTCTGGTTCAGCGAAAGACAGAGAGCGAGCAAGTAAGAGTACGAGACAAAAGGAGCAGAGGAAGGAAGAGAAAGGGAACAACATTGTTGCTCATGGTATGAAACCACAAATGCAAATCTGCCCTTACCAGCACCACTGCCATTGCCTGCAAACCGCCCCACAGCTGCTGCTGATGTAGGCCTTTCACTGGCAGTGATAAACAATACTATGCAGATCACAAACCTTGTTCCTTTTCCTGCCCTCCCTTTCCTTGCCTATAGCGTACAAAAGACTGACAATCCATCTAAATATGTCCATTTCAATAGCCTGTGCTCACTTAAGTACATCATCAACATTGAGGCTAAAAACAGTACATGAGCAGCCAGGTGTTCAACTGTCACGGCTCTCAGTTTTTGATTGTTCCAGGCACAATGTGTAGTTTCTGCTGCTATAGGTCCTGTAATCAAAAATAAAAATAAAACTAAATCAGTTGTGAAGCACCTTGTCAAGCAGTGTGTCATTTCTTAATTGTTCATTGTTGATGTGAGTCTGTTTGACACGACTCAGGCAGAACTTATGCACAGATGAGATCATTTGTAAATGTTTTAGTGTTTATTCATATTATGCCATTTTATGTCATATCATTCTAATGAAATAGCCACAAGTAATCGAGCTAATTTTACTAATGTTACATTGCCACTTACAGGTCATCAAATGAAATGGTCTGTTTTACAGTGCATGAAATTACAGACATTTGAGTATTGTTGGGAGCGCGTGTATGCACAAGTAAAAAAAAATATAGGACACAGGACTAGGCATATTTGGATATTTTAATGTAGAAATGAAATATATTATACCTTTATGTAAATATAACACAAATTGAAAGAAAAAAGTATTTTTATGTAAGCACTTAGACTACATTAAAAAGAAAACTGAGTTCGGGTGCATGGAAACACCATCTGACCGTGCTGCATTGAGCTGACACTGCCAATTTATCACTCTTTAAACTGCACCCCACCTAGCTCATCTCCAGCTGGCTTTCCTATCACAGACAGTGCCTGTCAGAGGGTGGTGCTGAGCATAGATGTCACATACAGTACAGACGGTGTGCAAGCCACCGGCCAGTCAGTGGCTTTCTCTGGATTTCAATGGGCCCCGATTACATGAGAGGCCTTAGTGTTCGGGCTAGTGGCTCTGACAGCACTGGTGCTCGACAAAAGAAAAAGGGAGGGTGGGATGAAGAAGGAGATAGAGCGAGAGAGTGAGAGAGAGAGAGAGAGAGAAAGAGAGAGAGAGAGAGGGAGAGTGTGCATGCTGACATCCTCCCAGCTGGCCTGGTCATTGATGAGCCCCAGTCCCCTTGGGAGCCAGCGATGGCACGACTCATGAATGGAGCCTTTCTTCTGCCACCCCAGCCTACACTTTCACTTCAGCCTCATCACCCAGCCCCTCTGCCAGGCCCGGCCAACCCCTACACCTCACCCGCCGCCCCCCCTCCCCTTCACCATCAACCCACCCCCCCCTCTTGCAACCCCTGTGCCAGCAAAACCCCCTTCAAACCCCTCAAACTAGGGCGCCAAGGCCAGGCTAACTCTCCCTCCCTGCTCGCCTGTGCGCCCTCTGCTCTGTTGAACCATGCCTGTGCTTGGCTGGCCCGCGAGCCCACACGCACATAAACACACATACGGATACACACAAACACGCACACACACAGCTGACATCACAGGCTGTGTGCATGTCAGGATGTATCCATCAGGCTGACCTTCCCTTAGCTTGGCTCCAGACGGGAGACTGATGGATCCCTGGAACCCTGCAGCATTTACACACATAAATGCACTGCATACACACACACACACACACACACACACACACACACACACACACAGGGGTCAACAAGTCCATGGTAATACATTTGATTTCTTTTCTTTCCATTTCAAAGACTTCACCATTGGCCTTATGTAACCATGATTTATTCAATAGCCAGGTGGACAGTCTTAAGTAAAGAACGTTATGTACGGTGGAGGTAAATAGCTCGTATACTAAGCATGTTGAGAGCAGAGTTATGACATAGTGCTTTTCGGGGCAGAGCTAGCTATCCAGTGCTAACAGGAAAAAGCACTTCGTGAGGAAAAAGCCTACCATTAACTTTCCTCTCCTCTATTTTCTTCCCATTCCTCCCTTCCTTTTGCCTCCTACTTTGCCCTTCCCTAATGTAAAAGGCTTGGGTCGGTGCTGAATGACTCCCTTCCTCTCCTGGGGTATTCATCTACATATTCATGCCCTCAAAGGCTCCACCACAGCCTCTCTGAAGATGCACCATAGAGAAACACTATTCTAGATACATTGCATGGTGGTCGCTGACTGTGAAATCAATGTGCGGAGCTGCATTCCCTGCTGCGCACCTGTGGCTCACAGAAACCCAGTCCAATGCGAGTCACACACATACGGTACATTCATATACATTTCTCCAAATTTCCACCTGTTCTCATTACATTATAAATTGCTGCACACTGCACAAGCCAGACATAGGATGCAGTGATGATGTAAATGCATATGTATGTAGGCCGAAACTGTAGATGGCATTTAAATTTAGGGCCTGAGCGTTCCAGGTGGTTAAGAGGTAGAAAGGGGAGGGGGATTTCTGGACAAGGCAAACTTTTTAACACAGTCCTTGAGAAATGTTGTCTCACTCCCTTTGCAGGAACGACATTCCTGGTGCTCAAGGTCCTGAAAACAGGCCTCGCTCTCCCTTTTTCTACTCTCACGCTCAGAAAAAGGCACAGTGAAAGCGCTGACGAGGCTGCCGCTGTTTTACCTGTTAAAACATTAGCATTCCCTGTGGGTCCAGCAATGCATTACAACAAAGCAAATGCATTCAGAAAGAAAGAAGGTGAGAGGATGTTTCATATAGCATGCATTCAGCAAATTAATCACTGAACAGGCATTAGACTGTCATGATACTGGAAACAGTAAGAGGGAGGCTTGCTGCAACTCAGTTATTTCACGGACTCAAATGTGTCATAGCTGCTTAATGTAAAACATGGGTGACAGCTGTGTGCACTGGCACAAGTTGAGGTGCTGATTGAACACAACCTGAAGTTTAGCACAGAAGTTTCATCACAGGCTGTGCAGTAGCTTCAAATGGAGTTGACTAAAACTAAGAGCAAACACAAATAGTATTAGTTCACTTAAAAGTTACCACGTTCCCGCTTTCGGTGTCACTATATCACATTTAACTACTCCCAGTTCTTTATGGTAATTACTATAAGCCACCCCTGTCACTGTGGCACACATGGAACATGGAGCACTGCCGTTACACTGTTACACAGTTTAATAGTAACACACACTATATGCCACATTCTCACTCATGGCATCACCCTGCGTCAATAGACACTGGCTGTTTTAAATGACTGTACTCACAGCAGAATTAGATTGGATATCAGGTTTACTGACAGGTAACATAAAACATCAAACACTTATTTTACTGCCTTAGCAATATATTTGCTGCTATGGAAATGTGTACACTAATACCATTTTCCACCTGTCTCTTTCTTCTACCGCTGCTCACAAAAGCCTCCATTAGCAACGCTAACATCTACAAAAAACAAACAATGAGTGCAGCTACAGAGCTGCTCTGTTATTCATTTTTAGACATCTATGTGGTGCTTCATCTTTTCAGGTTGGTGATTACCTCCTTTCCTGTGGCTATTATTATTCTTCAGCATGCGGCTGATCTTATCAGTAATACATCTCATTTCCACCTGCAACCAGCAGGCCCCTCCTGGTTCCCTGCAGTATTCCCTAAACCCCCAACCCCCATCACCTGGTGCAGGGGTCAAAGGGACAGACTTGCTGTTGGGGAGTGGAAGAGGAAAGATGGAGAAATGGGGGTAGGTCTGTGACAGAAACAAGATGAGAGAAATAAGGAGAAGGTGGGGTGAGTGCAATATTGGAAGATGGATGCCATCTCAATCAACACCCACACCCACGCACACGAATTCTGTCCCATCTCTTGTCAAAGGGGAAAGTGCCGGGAAGGATTTGCAATCGGTAAATGATGGGTATCTGTCATAAACTGATGCTTTCTGCAAAGACAGCCCAGAGAAAAGATGTAGGGGATGCCGTGAGGGAGCCTCAAGTCTCTCCAGCCCTATTAGGATCGTGGACTGACAGTCAGACAGTATTAGGCCAGTCTACTAGCCACTGGCCAGACTCTGACCCAACCCTCAGGCGAGTGCTGCTTTGCTCTATCATTGCTCTATCAGACTTGATTCTCCATGCGAATAAGCCTTTTCAGGAATTAAAAAAAAAGAAATTGAAAATCGATTTCCCATCCTGGCTGTAAAAAAAAAGTATAATTTGAGAAAAGAGAAAACAGGGACAAGTTTCTTGGAAAGTATTAAATCGTCACTACTGACCCCTCAGAATGATGCCATAGCACCATCAGACTGCGTTAGTCACTGCTCCCCACTGTCAACAAGCCCAGAGGAAATAAATGGGTCACACAGCTCACTAGGACTGGGTGAAGCCAAACTAAAGGGAGAATTGGAGAAAGATGATAACACATTCTAACACGCAGTCACTCATTCAACCAGCTTAACCAGCTGGCAGGACTGTCAGCATGACGGAGACGTTCACCAGTACAGACAGGACAGCACCATAACAGGCCTCTAGACAGCAAGACGCAATGTACAGACAGGTTCAGGCGGTCAATCAGGCAGATGAGATTGTGTCTGCTCATGGTAGGGGAGCGCTTAAATTGCGTCCTTGATCACTTCAGCGAATTAGAGTTAGGGGGGGATTCAGCGAGCTAGACTTAAACCTTTCGCTTGGCTCCGTCTGAGGCTGACATATAATAAAAAGAAAGGTCAGACAATCTGCACAGCCCAGTTTAAGCCACAGCAGGACAGCTCAGAGCCCAGGCCAAACCTTCAAAAATATACTGTATCATATTGCAATATGCTATCACAGACAATCAGGATCACATTTAGAATCTCATCTGCTTGCTTGACTAACTGTCTGTCCATCGCTCTCTTTTGCGGTTAGACTGTTCTGCTTTCTGGCTCACGGACACTATTCTCATTTTATTGTCTAGGTTCCTCCAGTAGTCGCTTTAGTCCAATACAGCCCAGAGTAAGAAATTGCAAGGCACAGCATCGATATGTCCCATTCTTTTGATTTAGTGTGTGCAAGACAGAGATCAACTGATACGTAGATAGACGGAGGAGGCAGAGTCACTGTGGTTGGATAGCGGAGCCGTACATACTGGAGATGTGGTAAAACAACAAACGTTGGAAATCCATTTGAAATGTGGTGCCTGAAAACATATAGCTAGGAGCCACAGGGACGCCATCCTACTATCATAATGACATACGTCTGTCTGCCGCTCAATACACATAAACACACACACACACACAAAATACACATACACAGGTTCAATCATAAGCGCCGCTCTGGTTGACTAGTTCCTTATTTCTGGGGCAACTGAAAAAGCACATGGGGGAGACATTTGCAAGGCAGACTGAAAAAAAAAATCCCCCCCTCCACTTTTTACCCCCACCTCAGCATGCCCTGACATACAGTACATGCGCTACATTTCTCTTCCTCCACCCATCCCCCTCCACCCTCCCTCTCTCTATCACCATCCCTTGTTTGACTACCCTCTTCCTTCCTCCCACCCAGTCGGGCAGTAATACCATCTCCTGCCTAATCAAATTCCGCTGTGTGTGACATGAATTCTCGGTGCCCAAGGCTGCGCTGCCTCCCGACAAGCTACAGGGCCGCAGAGAGCTGTAACTAAACCTCACACAGGTCCTATAGAGCAGCTCCCCATCTCTATCTAAAATTTAACACGGGGACAGACCTTCTGGATATCATTCCACCAGCTTATTTCTGTTACTTTCATTGTCTGTATATGCACAACGCTACTCTTCCTCTGTGGTGCATGTGTGTGTTTGACTGAGTCCCTGGTGCGCCGCAGGCTCATGGTTAATTACAGAGTGGATACGACAAACTAACAGAGGCTGATCCTGATTGTCACCAGATGCGGTCAGATCTTAATCCAACACAATGTCTGACTCCCCGTCCCTTTGTCACAGTCAAATTTGTACAGCATGATACACACATAAGCACACACAGATGCTTAAATATATACACACAAATGCGTCCTCCAGTGTCCACTGGGAGAGGTAAAAACTCCAATCACAAGTCTTCAGACCTGCGTCCCCATATCTGCCCCAGCATGCATCCTGGCCACTGTGCCTTCAGACACTCTTAACGCTGTTCGTCACGCCGCATTCTTCCCTGACAAGAATTAGAAATGTCATCACATAGAGAAACAACAGCAGGATTATTAAGGCTTTATGGTGGAATTTGGAGCAAATAGGCTATTCCCTCATAGTCTCATCAGATGCCAGTCTTCTTGCTAGGATAAATGAAGGAAGATGGATAGTGTGTGGCATGTTTTTTTTTTCTTTTAGATGTTGCAAATGAGAGATACAGTTTCTCCTGTCAAGATCAGCCTTTAAAGCCATGTCATAAAAAGAACAGGTGTTTGTGCTGTCTTTCCCAAAGCCTAAGCTGCTAAGAAACTAGCATTGTTCCCACAAACAGTCATGGTTTTGATGATGATTTTATTTATCATACAGTTAAATAACCCTACTTAAAACTATGTACACAGTATCAGTTTGGATATCATCTGTAATTAACTTTTAATCCATGTTTCGTGTTTATTGTATCTTGCCAGTGTATGTTGAAATGCAATGTATACTGTTTCCTTATAGCTGGCAATAATAATAAGAGATGTCTTCAAAAACAATCAGTCACAATGACAGGTAATTAATTTGGCCAAGCAGCAGTGCCCTGCAGTCATTTGTAAGTATAGTCACAGTTAATCACCTCTCAATGACAATACCGTTGTATTGTTTTTCCTTCCCTCTGTCATATAGAGAATGATCATTTTCTCCCATCCCCTATACACACAACCATGACAAATAATGAAGGCATGCTCAGCATTTAATATGCAATACATTATCTATTGCGAGACAATTACTGTACAGCAACAATCAATACAGCATTATCCTTTTCATGTTGCAATACTTGAAGATTCAATTATTATGGACAAAATGACATCGGTATTTCTTCAACTGTGGCCTCACTCAAGGTGAAAGCAGACAGCTTTGATTCCATCTAAACCGTAATTTAAACAATTTCAGATTACACTATTCACGCTCATCTCATTGCACGCTGTATGAGCACAGCGGAGGATTACGGAAGAGCTGATTATCTGATGACAAAAAAGGAGATGGGTAGCAAATCACCTCAAACGAAAACCTGAGAATGTGATCTGGACAAATGTTTCAAATAGTGAATGAAGACTTGCCGTCAGACATTTCTGGATCGATCAGTCGTTTACTCAACTCATCATTGCAGAGCTGCAAATAATGATTTAAAAACAGTGTGAAATCTTTATGCTTATTTCATTTACTAAAGGATCATGACAATTAATTAACACGAGCACCTAGAACCATCACGTAAATGTGTCAGATTTAGCTACATGGGTTGATTTCCATATGCAGTTTCTGGTAGGATATACATTAAAAGCAACATTATTTAAAAAAGCATGTGCGCAGAGTCAAAAGCATGTACAAATAGTAAAACAATGACCTAACCATGCGCTGTATAAAAACATCAAAGGAAGCATACCAAAACAGAGTCAGAAATGAAGCCAATAAACATAAAATTACAGCGGTAGCACAATGACATGGCGGTTGCTCTAGTCATTATTCTTTCTTATTATTCTTAAATGTCTCATAAACCATTGATCTTTCTTGTCAGTTTACATATGAATGAACACATTGGGCATAATGAATGACTTAGACGAGTCCGATTGCTTCCACACACTCTGTATTCCTCTCATGGTTAGAATCTATAAACACAGATGTAGATGGGCGAAAGGTCATGTTTATAGGCCAAATGACAAAGTTGAGATTGTTGCTCTAATGATAGACAAGATTGTGCAACTCTTACAGATGAAGAGAGACAGATTCTTCAAACCGGCGTGGGGATGACAAATATGCTTTCATCATGGTTTGTATGTGATAAAAACATTCCACGCAGATATCCATGTCCTGTGACAGCTCTGTAACTGATGGTTGCCTTCCTTAACCAGGTGTTTTCCTGTCTTAGCTTACCTTGCCCAGAGGGAAGACCGTTCCCTCTCAGTGAACACACACACACACACACACACACACACACAACAAAGGCATTCTGGCTCTGAACATTTCCTTTTGTTGTGGAGTCGCAGGCAACAGACAGTTTTCAGTACAAGCACTACCACTGGAGGTTGCCTGATGTAGTCAATGTGAATTTTAAACCAGCACTAAACATGACACATTTACAATTTCTTAGGCAAGAAATCATATCACACTGAAGGCTGCGTACAGAGGATTTCTCCCTTTTTCATCTAATTGTCTCCCTCTTTTTCTCTCTTTCATCGTTTTCTTTCTCTCTTTTGACTTTTCTTCTTCTCCGTCGCTCTGTGTGCGAGTGCTCGGAGGGTGCTGCTGGAAGGAGTCCAAAAGAACAGAGTGTGAAATGAACACAGCTCTGACCTCGCAGACAACCCCGACACAGCCAATCAGATCACTTCTCCCCGACACATAGGGCACTATAATTGGTTAGTGGGTGGGAAATATGACCAGTGGGGATTCAAGTGGCGGGAAAAAGGGAGGGCGCGAGGAATTAACACAAAAAAAAAAAAAGAGGCGAGAGTAAAGGGGAGCAAGGGAGTGGTGCTGTGACTCCTCTATGCACTTTAACCGACCTTTTGCCCAGGAAAGGACAGGAAATCTCCCGAACAAAAGCTAGCTGTCATCTCCTCCTGACAGGCTCACTGTGAACAAAGCAGCTCTCAGCTGACTGGCAAACGGACCAATCCTTGAGGGAGGTAGCTTGTTGTAATCTGGTTTTGTCTCACATTCCAGACGTCTCTGGTGAGCAAGGCAAAAGTGCGTGCCCTGAACCCTCAAACAGGAAATGAGTCCGAATGTCGGTCCTTCCCTGGGATGGGGCCTCAGCTTTAAAGGATCACACACACACAACACTGTACATCCAAATTCAAACATGCCCATACTGTAACTGCATCCATAAATAACCTCTCTCGCTTCATCTCTATAGGTTTACTTTCTTTACACGTAGGTATGGACACACACACACACACACACACACACACCTCACAGACACCCATGTTCGCAGCTGCATCCCCGGAGCCTTCGCTATCTCCAGCCAAAACCCAGACTCACATCAGCCACATTCCAGAGCCTCCCAAAGCCCCAGGGGCAGCTTCACAGCTGGGCATGGAGCTCGACTGTTCCCTGCCTCCCTGGCTTGACTTTCGCCATCACCATCCCCGCCTCCTTCATCTGCTCACCAGCCGAAACTCCTCAAAACAGAATAAATTCTTCTTTCAGAATCGCTTTGGAATCTTAAATTGTTCTAAAAGGTAAAACTGTCTTGACTGATCTTGCTTGCACTCGCGCTAGCTCATTCACAGCTTACATGATGAGGTTAGGCATAAGTGTTTGAGGCCAAAAACAACAGTGGATTTTGATGTCAAAGAGCTGCCAGAATGTTAATGAGTACTTATTCAAAACCTTCTCTTACTGAATCGTTTTACCTTCTTGTAGCAGCGGTATCTTTTAAGGTGTACTGTGTTGATAAGGAGAAAAAGACATGTCAGCAAACAAACTACATAATCTGATAACTTCATCTGCGGCTGGGAGTCTACCTTGTTGCCAACAAACAGGAACAGCAGTCGATATGTGAAATGACCTCAGAATTCAATAAATATATGTATGAGACAAGTTTGCAAAACCACATAGAAACAGGATGCTGGTCTGCTGTAAACTCTGTATGTGTATTATCAAAACTTCAGCTTAGGTATCTGACAATAGCTTCCTTTTCCTACCGGATCAGCAGTGCATTTTCTAAACAATCAGACATGAGAAAATACATGTGATTAAATATCAGCACCAGATACATTTATATTTCCTAAAGTAAACTCAGAGATCCAGATGTACTGCATGCTGAAAAGAAGATTCACTTTCCCACTACTCTAACCACAAAGGAATGCAAAGAGCTGAGTTAGGGAGAAAAAAAATGAAGAAGCTTCAGTGACATGTGTCCTTCCTGTCCATAATGTTCTCACTGGCTTAAAAAAACAACAACTCCTAAACAGCAAATGGACAGAAAGGCTAAATACACACATCTGATAAGCGCCTGCAAAATGCACTTCACATGTGAGTGTGTGCACATGCACATAAAGATGTAATATTTGTTCCTGAACGTGTGTGTGTGTGTCTGTAAATAGTTAAGGCCAGGCTCTGTTTCATCATTTCAGTAAATGCCACGCAGTATATCAGCCTAACTGCATACGTCTCGGGCCATTTCCATATCTGTAATAGAGAAAGCCCATCTCCCATCAGAGCCGCTCCTCCAGTGCGCTCCGAGAGCCCAAATAACACACACGTGTCTGCACAAATGTGCACACACATACACACACACACGCCGCATCACTGATGAGCTGACACAGAAAACCAGATTTATTAAGGGGAGGGAAAGAAGGAGATGTAGAATTAGTGTGTGTGTATGTGTGTGTGTGTGTGTGTGTGTGCTGGGGGGGGGGGGGGGTTGAATTTCAGCAATGGACACAGGTTGTTGAAACCAAAAACATACACAATCGCACACACAGAAAAAGCACAAACGCCCCCACAATAGCAACAGTGAAGTGCATCACTCCCCTTTAAAAAACCTGTTTATTTCAGACCTGTGACACAAAAGCCACAGCGGCATGCAGGCTTATCTCTCCACATCCCTTGAAATGCAGCGCAGCCCCCAAAGAGCTCCCCGGCGCTCCACATGCCACTTTCAATTAGTTCCACAAAGAGAGTCTTCCGCTACCAAAAGGAAGATGGGAGCTCATTACTGAATTCCTCTCTACTCTCAGCTTTGAAATATAGATCAGGAGGCTATGTCTGACTGCCGGGGCCCTGGATGTGCCACTCGAGGACCACGCCACACCAGTCCGAAGCAGATGAGCACAGAGTACCGTTTCATGGATTAGCCACTCCTCAGGTTTAACAGCCCCTGCAGCTTACCCTCAATAACCATTAGCTCTTTGCCTACCCATCTTTCTCTCATTCGCCTTCTCCCTCTTTCTATCTTTCACTCCACTAAACAGTCTCCCTGAAGCCACGGCTCTCAGCACTAAAACCCACAAATGGGAAAATACAAGTTCTAATAATCTGATGAGAGTGTAAGAGAGAAGCAGCGGAGGAAATGTGGATATCATATCGCACAGCAGTACTATTATAGTAAGCGTAGACACAGAGGCAGGTGCTGATAAGGCAATGCAAATTCATTCAGGTCTTATAATGAAACTAAAGCTTAGCAAAGCAGCAACTGGGGGTTTTTATGGAAATAAGCTGTTGTATGGGGAGTTCATTAAGGTGAGGTTTAACGCTTGAATATCAGGAGAATCACAAGTAATCAGTAGTAACAAATATGACACATCTATTTATAAAGAAATTAGAAATGTTGGTGCAGGTTTCCAATGCTGTCATAAAATATGGCATCTGCATTCAGGCTGAGATTAATCAATTAAGGGGAATCAATTTGGTATCTGACCTGAGGAAAAATGCAATAACTGCTGTGAGGCAGCGTATTGCTGCAAGTTAATGATATTCCTTCTGGAGTGAAAACAGCATGTTCACCAGCATCTAGCCATTCACTTTTTGACTGATAATCTCATTATATCTAGGCCTCTATGCTACCACACCACCTTCAGAACGAGTGTGCATCTCGTACTATAGAAAGGCTGCCTGCACGTGCTGTATGTGATGTGATCCTCAACCACCAGCAGTATGTTTATATGTCAAATTACCAATTTCCATTAGCTCCGTCCTCAGTGGAATGCCACCAGCTAGGTAACTAACCAGGAGTTAATTAGAAATTATTGGCTAAAACAAGAGAATGACCATTAGGGATTATGCAGGAAAGACACATGTGGCGGCTGGCACTTCTGCCTGGGAAAAAGTATAAAATCATTGTGCTATACCCTGCAGTTAGTCCTCTCCTATCCATCAATCACAACAAGAGGTATCGGATGCTTGGTTTAAGTTTCTGTTGCTAGGCCACTGATGGAGATTCAGTGTACCAAGAGTGTAAGATGGAAAAGATGGAGATGAAGGTAAAGAGGTTGGAATGGAGGAGTGGGTGGTGGTAATGGCAGTGAGAGAAGAGGGGTACAGGGTCTTGATACTCTCTCTGATTCACTCTCTATGCAAATCACAACAATCACAGGAAATGCCTGGGCCTTGGCTCCAGCTAATTGCCACAGCAATAACAAAGGAGGGCTTCCTTTGAGCGGAGAGGCAAATTAAACATTAGTTTAGAGTTTTCTTGGAGACCGAGGGATGTTATAATTACCCAGAAACCAACACATCAGCACTTTGCACGCCACGCGTCCCACTCTCACAGCCTGGCAGAGGAAAACAAATGTATCTCATATTCTGTGAGAGAGGCATTTGGGGGGGTGGGTAGGTGGGTGTGAGGAGTACCAGGAAGGAGATGGGGAGGAAAGGTGGGGGTTGGAGGAGACAAGATAGTGAAGGGCATGGAGAGGGATGAGAGCAGAAAGCAGGGGATGGGGGAGGACAGAGATGGAGAGATTCACCGGGGGGATAATGAGGGGAAAGGAGGTGGAGAATGATCGCCCGTCTTTCCACACCACTCCATGCTGGTAGCGAGGCATCAAAATGTACACCCACTATTAGCATATTGACCCCACCCATCTCCTCTGGCCTTTTTCTCCCTCATTACCATCAGGGATGGTGCATGGGACATGGGAAACACAAACCAGGCTCATTTCCCATCACATGTTCATCTAAATGTCACACTGGCAATGAAATGAGTATACAGAACAAATGGTGCGTCAGTGCAAATGTGATGCTGTTTTGGCTGTCTAGCTGGCACCCGAAGGGTTAAGTCTGCAAGCACTTCATTAATGTGGGTCGGTGCAGCGGAGCATGTTTCTGGTGATATAAACAAGGCTGGATCTAGCTGAGACGTGCAACCATGGAAACTTCAGGAGATGTCCTTGGATCTCCTCCCCTCCGGAGTCCCTGCCCCAGTCAGGAGGCCCCGCACTGGGCCTTGAGCGAGGTGATGTGTCCTGGCTGACTGGTTCTATGTTTGATCTATGTCTGAGGGCAACAGCAACGTCTGACACAGTCACCCAGTCTGGATAACCTAAATGTTCACTCAAAGGGCCTCTATCTCCCTGCAGCCAGGCCCTACCTTCCCTTGTCTGTCTATATCTCAGTATTTAGCAGTCTGTCCATCTGTCTTCCATCTGGTTTTATGTCTATATGTCTGGTTGTTTGTAGGTCGTCTGCCTTCCCACACACTGTATGGATGCATGAACTTGCACGAGCCACTGGCCATGCCCTGGAAACCTAATCATCCAGCACAGTTGGATGTTTGTTTGTGCTTGTACACACAGATGTGCATACAGGAGTGCAAACAGCCAGTCATGTACACAAACAAAAGGCGTCCCACCCAGCTATGATACGAGAATCTTTTTTTTATAAAGAATAGAACAACCTCTAGCTGTTATGTGTTCTTGTTGTGGCTAATAAGCACAAGTTGTGTGCTGTATTAGTCACACAAGGCTAACCCTTCCTGACTCCAAACACCCATTTACATACACACACATGCTCACACATAAATCCCTCTACGTCAGAAAGCCAAACTCATAAAACACTCACTCTAATTGGCATGTTGTAATTTTGCTAGCTCCTATAATAAAAAAACTTTTTTTTTTTACCCCAATTACTTCTCCATGTTTATGTAATGGGGCTTGTTATTTTCTGACTTTTAATATCCCCCCTCATATAACTGTAAGCTATGTGAATAACAGCTTTAATAGACCACATGCCCTCAAGGATTTGTTTCTTTTAGAGAAATCAGGGCCACAGTGATACAGTGTTTGCAAGCAATCCAAAGCAGTGACATCAGTTAATTACATAAATTGTAGCGGGATCAGGCCAGGCATAAGAAAGATTATGACACAAGGGCAGACAGAATGGCGAGAGGGACACGGCCCAGTGTTTCTGACACCAGTGTTCAGAAAGGAGGAGGAATTACATCACTGTGCAAGTGTTATGTAAAACACTAGACTTGTTGAAAAACCTGAACCTCCTCTGAGGAAAAAAAAATAATTATGAGGAAATAAGTCCTTTAAAGCACTACGCACAAATAATTGCCCTACTTGCGAACAGGTTAGCATTGGGTGTTGAGAAAATGAACTGCAAAAAAAGAATGTGAACATCTATATAAGTCAGTGTTTCTTAATATAAATGTAACAAACTGCAAACAAATCCACTAGTGCCACATAAAGGAAAAGCTGGCACTTAAGCTCAAGATATGCTCTGTCAGGAAAAATAAAGAGACCTGATAGTGAGCCGGCACTAGAGGGGGTGTGAGATCTCCACCTCCTCATCAGTAGGCCTAAAGACTATCCCATAGACGCACTGAAACCCAGAGGGGAGATCAAAGTGTCTGTGATCCAGTGGCTGTTATATCACCCCCAGTCTGCTCTCCCTCTGCGGGGCCTCCTATTACGGCATCGGCAGCAGGGAAGAGAGGAAATAAAAAAAAAAAAATACTGACCCGGCCCTGTTGATGCAAGCAGCCTTCTAGGATCTTTAGCTAGGATTTAACCCCCCCCCCCGAAACTGCATTTACATTCCACTTTGCATTCCATTAATTTCCATTTGTCCACACATGCATGTTTTTGCAGGCAGCATGAATAGTCATGAGCTCCACATGCACGCACAAAAAAGATTCAATGCCCCAAGAACAAAAGTGTTTTTTTCTCAGTTATTGTTGAAAATTGCAGCCAAAGCCACAGATTTGATTTTGTATTTGCATCTTAATTCATCATTTATTTCGGCAGCCTTGTCAGTTACAAAAAATACCAGCCTGCTGTGTACTGTCTCTACCCTATTGTACACGTTGTTATAAATTTTCATTTAAAATCAGCGTTCCCATCCTCTGTGTCTCTCCTCCTGCTTGTTACAGGAGATGAAGCGAGGAGACAGGCACGATTGGACCCTGTTTTCTTCCCTCAGCGGAAAGGCATCTCAACAGGCCTGCTATTGACCACATCCACCAGGGGAGGGAGTGGGTCAATGTAACAGAGAGCAGGGGACCATTTTGGACCACTTAACTATAATCAGTAAATGCACCCCGGTCGCAATTAGTGCAGGGCCACCCTGAGAGTGTCCGTTTTGCTCACAGCTCTGTCTGTGTTTTATTCTGCTCCACAGGAACCTTGTAATGCAAATAGCACTCCTCACACTCTGCTTAACAACAGGCAAGGAGGCGGGCAGTCTGTTGGAGCATGCTTCTGTCCTTCCTTCGTCTTTTAACAAATACAGTTGCTTTCCTGAGTAGCAACAATCTTAATTTTTTTAGTTCATTGTTGAGCCAAGTTACTATCAAATAAGCCATTAAAATCTATGCTTGCACAGTGAGAGAAATTGAGGGTCATCATCTGTTGTGCACTGAACATTCATGATGGATGATTTGCTAAAGTCCAGTGTCAGCCTTGCTTCAGCTGTTTGCAGTACATCTAAAAGATGGCTGTTATGACTTGTCTCCAGATGATTCTGCAGCAGCCTTTATGCAATTAGCCCCATACAATGGCATCCTTTCATAAGCCAAGACTTAGGAGTTAAAGGGAATCTTTTTTTGAGGCTGAAAACAAAGATAAGACAGAAATGTGTCAGGTAGCTAGTGCTTTCACACTGGGTTTCAACTCTCCTCAACTAATTTATGATTCACTGCATTTAGTCATCCGTTCTTCTCCTCTTTCCCTGTGCTCCTGGGAAGATGAGGCAAACAAAACAGAAAGACAGAAGGACAGACAAACAAACAAACAAACAAACAAAGGGCCCTTTTAACTGATGCTGGCATTTCTGTAGAACAGGTGCTGTAGTTATGATTGATTTGAGCTGCAGTGTGCACAGACGATTCAAAGGGAAGACTCCAGCGCAAAGATGTGCACATGACTTCAAGGAGTCTGTTAAACTCTCTCCTCCTGCGGTAACGCTTCCCTTGTCTGAATCGTGAGCTGCAAAGTTAACTCAGCAGCATGCATGTATATGATGTTTGTGGGTACAGCTATTTGACTGGAGGACACCTGTTAGCACACACACGCACAAAAGGAAGGCAGAGGCACAAACAGTATCTGACCTCTTTTTTTCTGTTACCATCTGTTCTGAAGGGGGGGGGGGCATACTCATCAATTTATGCTCATTTTATAGTTTCTCTGTACAATAGTAAAATATTTCTCTTTCTATCCCAATGCATCTCACAGTGCCAAGGTCTGGAAAACCTTCTAAATCTTGCTCATGAAAAGCTTCTACACAAACTCTCAAAAACTTTACGCAACAACATGTCACATACATATATCAAAGCTTTGCGTCCTTATGGACAGCTGTGAGGGATGAGGCTTTGTGATCCTACATGGCTTCTGGATGGGTGATTGAAATGCCGGGCAGATTTGCATGAGGGACAGAGGTCACGATGCAGGAAATGGAGTAGGATGGACAGAGGCAGGAGGACACTGAAGGGAGGGGGTTAAGGGAGAATATGAAGGATGGAAAGATGTAGAAAGAAGCAAAGGGGATAAAGAGGACAAGGGGCAGGGCAGGGATCACTAATGAAAGTTCCCTGCTGTTTTCTCAGCTGTTCTTCTACCATAAGCAATGCTGTATACCAGGACTGAAACTCAGAAAATACTAAATGGGACACATCTTTGTTTTTTTCTTTTTTACTGTGTCAGAGACACACAGGAAAAGGGACACCTACAATCACATCTTTGTGTCTGGCTTGAAGCATTTTTGTCACCATGGTGACACTGTCAAAATAATATGGTTAGCCTGGGACTTTAGGCCTGTGGGGTCTTTTGTGCTCTACTACTGACGTGTGTTATGTCAAGAGCTTGGTGCACATGCTGACCCAGGATGGAAGTAAAGCATGGGCTTGTGGGGACTTCTAAACTTAAACACGCTGTTGCATTTTAAACCTGCTTCAAAATGGAAAGATAGGAACATATTTAAAAACCTTGCTATCAGCAAAGTCATGGCAAAGACTTTAACAAGAATTAGAAACCTACTCTGGAGTTGTATGAGAAGTTACTGCAAGGACAGCGATGACTCAAAGCCAATAATAATAACACTGTCATGTGTAAAATCTATATTTTTTCTACCCTGCAAGGAAGCATAAATGCAGAATGTACACAGCTGGTAACAGGCTGCAGATGAAAGCCAATTTGGATTTCTTTGTGTAACCGAGAGCTTCAGTTGGACCACAGGTCCCTGTGGAACAAAGACAGAGAGAAGCAGAGGAGAAAGACGAAGAGATCGAGTGAGAAAGAGGTAGAGGGAATGAGATAGTAACAGAGAGAGAGGAGGAGGAGGAGGAGGAGGAGGAGGAGGAGGAGGAGGAGGAGGAGGAGAGCCGGGTAGCATTGGGGGCAGGGTGAGGTGGGGGTGCTGGGTGTCCTGGTCCACCTGGGCAAACAATAGCAGCAAGATGAGTGTGGCTCAAGGGCCCTCCCTGTCCCTAAAGTACACACACAGCTGTCGGTTGGGAAGGCAGGCAGATCAAAACAGCCCTGGTCTAGTTCAGGTATTGCACCTTCAGAGGCAGTGGACAATTTTGGAACAAGAGCCTTGGTTGCCATGGTGATGGCCACAACAGACTCTTTTGAGAACTCATGTGAAATGATGCGTGTTAATGTTCTCCATTCATTTTGACAAAAACACGGGACAAAAAAGGAAGAACTGTACACACTTGTAAAGAACTCAAGGCTATTTTATTTATGTCGTTAACATTAACTGCTTTTCCCGCTCAAATGAGACATTTTTTGTCTCTTATTATAGTACCAACAGCAGCTCGCGTATGATCCACCTTGGTGGTTTTGTGTCATGTCTGGATTTGTGTAATGTCTAGGCTACAATCTATAGAGCTTTTCTCTGTTTTAAAGGCTTCCAAGTTTTCAGTGTTTTCAATATATCTCCTTTCACATAATCTTTGGTTGCTTACGATTAGTGCTGGTGGAGTAGTGTTAGAGAATGACTTATAAAGTTTGCTCCAAGGATGATAGTGGACAGGGTTTCCTTGTATATGTATATGGAAATGCCATCATAAAAAGAACCACAGAGAGGTCGCATGCAATTCCCTTTTTGCTGGCTACAAGGATAACAACACTGGCTTTGTTTAAGAGAAACCATCTGTTTGATGATATATAGATTCTAGCTGTAATGAAAGGCTGTGTGGTGGTGTTCCTGCTTTTTGATGTCCCGGCTGGGTTTAAATAGGTGATGTGAGTTATGTCCAGTTCATGCTGACAGCACACGCCAGGATTCTGCTTTCTCTCTGTTTAGTGATGGCTAGTCAGGGCACACCTGGTGCCTCAATTCATGTGTTTACACATATGTTTGTCTGTGTTGCAGATTCTATTGTATATGTGCAAACACATATTTCACTATGCTGTAAAATCAGATAATCCTGCGAAGCAATTAGCTCATTTTAGAATGTGAATACTGAACAATTTGTTTGCAGCTAAATGCCCTGCATGGTTGAAAAGCTACTTGTCACATATAATGCTAATTTGCTTTTTTCTGAAACCCTGAAACTTTTTATAGTATTGCCACTTGTCTTTTTGTTATCTACTGTCTCATTGAAATATGCCTTTTTGTTTCCTCTGTGGGCTGATATATAGGGTCTTAAAGCTCTTTGGTGCCTCCCTGCTCGTGCACTTAATAACTAGCTGAACTCCACAGACAATCCAACACTCCTCGCTCATAAAACACTGGGATTAGTCGTCAGAGCATGATGGCTAAGCACACAAAGAAAGTTCATTAGTTTGCAGTTCTCTTTCTTATGAAAATTTGTAATGAATTAGCTTGAATTTAGCAATAAAATAAGCTGTGGCAGATTGTCGACTGTAATGATGTCTAAAACAGTGGGATTGCCTAGAAGTAGACTAAAACACACATGATGCTGCCCCATTCCTAATGCTAACCCTTTTAATATTTAACCAGTATCCAATACAGGAGTAATTATTTTTCCAAACAAATTACGCCTCAGGCCGAAACCGCCGCAATCTGATACACCAGAGCGATACATTCTCTGTCACTAGGCGCTATTAGTCATTTTAAATTATTTATCAAGCTTGGGTGAAATAGGATTTGCTTCAGACCCGTTTTGTGACTCGCCTATTACTTCACCAGACTCAAGAGGCCTTTATACTCCAACAACATATTTTTTTTTATGAAAACCTCCTTTGATTCATCCTCAAATGTTATGAGACACACTGTGATCGAATGAAAGATTATACTGATGGATATTTGGTGGACAGTATGTTTTTTTTTTCTTTTGACATGTAAACACAGTTCATATCATAACCCTAAACACTTCAGCAGGAACAGGTAACAGCATTAGACCCTTGGTATTGATGAATGCCACATCACACACTTCGCTTACCCTTTAATTGGCTCATGACCTGCTTAAGGGTAAAACAAAAACAACTTGTAAACCTTTTGTGTTGCTATACCAAAGCCATATTTCCATTAAAGCTAACTGAATTAGGGGTAAAGAAAAAAAAAAACCCCAAAAAACATTACCAGTATTATCTAAAACTAATTACCATAAAGGAGTGAAGTGTACCCTTGATAATTGGAATCTATAAGTCACACAGAAAAATCTCTCTGCAACTTTATGAGTGATTCTGAAAATAGCCTGTGTGGTAAGAACAGAGCCTCATTTAATTCTACCATCTGCAATGATAAATAGCAACATTTTTATGGAGCGACAACTGTCACCATGAATATGAGCAATGTGTCACTGGGTTGTCGAACATCTTCTGTCAAGCATGATGAACACATTTAGAAATGAAGGAGTGGCGTGGAACATAAAAACAGACTATAGACTCGCTAAAATGGTAGTTAGAGGAAAATAAAGTTATTGTGTGGAGCGGCAATGATACTGAACCAAGAGAGAGAGAGAGAGAGAGAGAGAGAGAGAGAGAGAGAGAGAGATTGACGGTGGGTCATCAAAGCCTCTTTTTCTCTCCACACAGAGGCCCCAGCTGGCTGGCTGAGTGACGGAGAGCTCTGCCCACTTGCCTGCCGCAAATTAGCCAAACTATTTACCCTCGTATATGCACATTAGCAAATTCCTCCAATTGAGGAAACAAATGCATGTGTTTTGTTCTGTTGAAAACTTCATGGGAGCCTGCATGGGCCTCTGCACACCAGGCATTCTCTGTCACAGTGGCAGTCAGTCTGAGTGCGCACACACACACAGCCTACATGGAGCCAATTGCGGGTCCCTGCTGGGCCTCCCCAATCCCCCCAATCCTGTCCCCAGCTGGACAGTTATAGCTTGGATCAGTCTCTCTCTCAGTGTCCCTCCTGCCCTCTGTGTCTGTTGTCAACAGCCCCTGTTTTTCTCCATCCTTAAACTCTGTCTCTGTAAATATATTTGGATCGGTATGAGTTTTATCAATACTCCTTAAACACCTAGGCCTTAATTTAGAAAATTCAGGGACCCAAAACAAGCATTTCCTTTTTTTTCCTCCTCTTCTAAAGCAGGCTTTCACTGCCCTTGCTGCATATTTTCCATCTTGGTGTTAGCTTTTAAATATTCATGTAAGTGGATGGAAGAGGTGAGGGTGAGAGGGGGTTGGAGGGGGCGAAGGGAAGGTGAGGGGAGGCGGGAAAGAAGAGAAAAGGAAGAAGGGCGGGAAGGAGTCAAGGCAGCAAACAGTGGCGGGGGCTACCCCCTTTCTGGAGCTCCCTGCGGAGGGATGGCGGGCATACAGGAACGATGGAAGGAGGGGATCAGCAGGAGGCCTCATGATTTATTTAGACCCGGGGGCACCTGTGCCAGTCAGCCACTGATGGCAGCCATCACCCTGCCAACCCGCTGGTGCTTGAATCCAGAAAAGAAAGACAAATCTGTGGCATGGTGGAAAATTAATATATGTCTACTGCTGGGAGAAATCTCACCTGTCCGGTTAATGAATTTCAGAGACTAAAACTTCATTGTTCGGTTGTCGTAATGCTACAGTCAAGGTGGGACATTTTAATGACATTCCACTTTAGGACTTTTCTAAATGGGCTGCAAAGTCATACAATAACTTTACAGTCACCTATAAGGTTGAGTAAGTTCTTGCTTGTGTGGGGCCAACCTTTTGCGACCCATCCCAAAAGCTCAGGTGAGGAAGAATCACATGTTTCAAAGAAGCAAATCAATATAGAGCAAAGACATTGCAGCCTTTGTGAGCTTTGAGTGGGTGGCTTGCTGTATTTTATCAAGGCAGCTTAATATCCGTCAGCCTAATATCCTGGGAAATGTATGGAAATTGAACTGCGAGGTAGAACAAAGACAAGTAACTAGGATGAAACGATCTGGTGAAACTCAGAGCTCAGTCTTATCGAAGGAATGTGTAGTCATATGCCAACACACACACCTGGATAGCCTGTCACTGTGTATCAATAAGTGAGCGGTGTGAGCGAGGTGTCAAAGTTCACACATCTCTTTAAAACTGAGATGTTTTTCATTCATTATTTTCTTAAAGACTTGTGAGCAGCTGACTGTATATGCTCGATGCATAAGCTTGACTACCGGTAGTTAATTAGCTTAGCTGCTACATGTCTCCTGCTTGCCGGCTGCTCTGTGGAGACACTTGGAAGAGCTGCCCAGAGGCAAATTATAAATGAGAAACAGGTTATTAGGATTCTGTCATGCATACTAAGGTGTTATGACTGTCATAAAAAGCATAGCAGTGAATGCAGCGAGCAGTAATTATCATTGTAGGTCCATTCTTTTGGGCCAAATCCTCTTAATAGCCAATGTTTTGAGAAACAGCAGTCAACAACAATAACCGGGTGACCCCGGACTTCAGTTGGCCATAGCAAAATTAAATAGAAAACTGACCAAAAAAAAAACTCACCAAAGTCAGCAAAAAAGTAACAACATGCTAGAGCGCCCACCCAGTCAGGCTGAACCTAATGAATGCTCATCTACATAAGTAATAATCTGCCACTGCTTGGGGGAAAGAGAGTGCCGTTCCACGTACTGGTGAAGAATGCAAAAACATCGACGCCCTACACAGCGCAACCTTCATCCCGCTACCCCAATTCTTCTTCTCTTCGTGATCCTTTCTCAAGAATCTTCACAAAACAACACCTGCGCTATTAACTGAGCTGCCTCCACTGAGTAAATCTCCTTTCCCATCCTTTTCTAATTCATCTTTTCCTCTGCAGCAACCTGATCCTGCCGTTTACCTATCCTTCTCTACCGCTCTGGCACCGACAGTTTAACACACACTTCACAGAACAGTAACTAATAGCAACCTCATTCATTAAAACACCTCTTGATGTTTCGCACGAAGGCAGGGTAAATGTGCTGGAACGCCTGCCCTGTCCATCTGGTTGTGCGTCGCTAACAACAGATAGCAAGTCAGATAGACAGGTGGAGCAGAGGCTCGTCTTACACTCAACCATCTAGAGTCTTGAATGCGCCGCCCCTGATGGAGACAGAAACATATTTCTTCAATTATTAAGGCTTTGACACAATCCCAGGGGTGTTAGAGATCATACAGTAGCATCAGCTGCAGCCATCTTTACTACCAACATGAATAAATACATCAGCTATAAAAGGACAATGGAAAATGTTGCAAGTCCCATTACATACACTTTTTGTTAAGTTCTGTCTATATGCATTAATGTGTCCTCTGCTAGGGGCTTTTAGCTTCACACTAATTGTACCAATAGTATCCAGATACTGGCCACTCAAGATTATTGGTGACAACATGCTTACAAGCAAGTCTTGGACACTGTAGACACTGTCAAACAGGCTAATTCCTCCGGCTGTATTCTACAGCAGCAGCATATTAAGTTACTGACGTACCATACATGTTGCACATGCATGCAGGGGTATAAGGTCTGTCATGTGTGCATATTAAGTAACAAGAACGTGCAGGCAAGTGTAGACATATGTATTCAACACAGCTCCAAGCTCAGGCTGGGCTCAGGCTTTTCAGAGTTGATGCATAAGAGGATATTGCTCTTTCCTTTTCTCCATCTTTCTGTTTTGCAGCAGCATCTAGCAAAGCCAAGGCAGTGTTTGGTGAGTTCAGTTGCCTCTCGTAACACACACTAGGCAAAGAAAGAGTCATTTAGCCCAAAAGACAAAAATCCGCCCATGTTTTGAGATATCTCTCTCTAAAACTTCTGCAAGCACCCAACTATGTCTCTCTAGAATCAGTATATTCAACGTTCTTCATATGAATAGGTATCTTTCGAGCAACTTAGTCAGAAAGAAAAAGTAAGTTACACTTCATTCTCAGTACCAGCAGTGACTACATGGCTATATTCCTCCAGCTTTACCATAAATTACATAAAGTTAAAGTCCCGCTGGAATCTATCCACTCTGGTTTCATGGACTTTAACCGATGAGATAAATAGGACAAATATGCCCAAGTGGGACAAGACAATAATCCTTTTATCTGGCACAGGGTAAGCTTGACTAGCCGGCTTACCTGTTACATCATTAGCTATAGGCAAGAGGAGAGAATGGAGAGGAAGAGCAGGAAAGGAGAGAAGTGGAGGATAAAAGAAGTAGGACCAAGACTGTTGTAATCACAACCTAAACACCATAAAATAATTAAGGACAGGGCGGGTAAACACTGTAACAGAAAACCAGGATATGGGGAGAGTAAAGTAAAAGCACCTTGTTATGTTCTTTGTAATACTGCCTGTATTAATGTACATTGGCACTGAGTGCAGAAATGCTATGGACAGGCCTATTTGACAAGGATAGATGAGCTCAGGTGCGTGAGCCTGTATTCACTAGGCACTGAAGCGAACAAAGTTGAAACTCTAAGCACCCTGAGAGCTGCTCTTGCAAATGACACATCACTTGTTTACCTTGAATACTGGTATTTTATTTGCATGAGTCAACCTTATGGAAAATCCATAACTCATTTGCAAGGCTCTTATGGCACATACAACGTCATCTGCATATGCTGTCTGTGACATCCAAAATGCAAACAGCTGTGTGTGAGGGCAATGAAATTTCTACCAAATGGACATAAACCAACGTGAGTGGTAATGGCCCTGTGAGTATGTCTGCACTGTGCATAAAAAGCTCTTTATTCAGTCTAAACTAAACAAAAAGATTCAAATAAGAGGAAAAGGGGGAAAAGAGAAACACACATGAGAAACAAATGTGTTCTTACAGTTCTTCTTTGCTTTTATCTCCGTCACAAGTCATTTCACCTCATTAATCCAACAGAAGACGTGTCTTAAAGAAGACTTGAGTGCACAACAACAAGGAACAAATATTTAATTTATCAAGAATGAAAGAAGAGAGTGGGGAGGGGGGATTTTCACATCGTGGCAGATATAAGTTAACATGTTAGCAGCTAGCTAGAATAGGTGAATAACACCTGTACATAATTTTTGTTCTATGACGGTACTATCCCCCTATCTGCACCATCTGAAATCATCAAAGACAGCTTGAATTTCTCATCTAAGCTTTTGAACTCACCATGAACTCTGCCCGCAGCCAAAGTTTGTTTGCTGCCCAAACTGCATGCAATGTTAAGACACCGGTAGTGCTCATCTCCCATGAGATCATTCTTTGAACTGAATTGCAAGGCCCGCCTCATTTTATACAATAAGAGCTGGTAAAGAACATGTAACCTTGTTGACACACTGCACACAGTAAGGCATTCAACAAAAAACCCAAACACCCAAATACACAGACACACCACTCCCAATACCTCAAACCAGGGTCACCAAGTCTCTGGTCTAGTTTTTAGTGGATGATGGGTAATTTTCTGGTCGATGTCATCCTTTCTTTCCCCTCCTCCGCTGCCAAGAGGAAATGAAGGGATGATCTCCCCACTCTCCTCCACTCGTCACTTTCCCACAAAACAAACAGGAACACTTTATGGCCTGCTTGTTGACCTACCGTTCAGGAGCAACAACAGACAACTAGTGGTGTTTACTTCAGGATGAGCTACTTAAACTGATATAATGGCACTGCCCTGCCGACACGAACAAATAAATTGCCTCACAGGGATCCTGCTACATTGTAGGTTTGGAAGAATTCTGCTGAGGGTTTTTTCTTCCTTTTTTTTTGTTAAAGACATTTAAAAACACTAAACTAAGCAATCATAAAAATAGATAATTTTTGTAACAGCAGCTATTTGGATTATCTTACTGTTAACTCAAAAAAGCCTCTAATGTTAGCCACATTTTTAAAAAAATGAACCAGTGATACATCCATAAAAAGTCAATCATAAACTGTAAGAAATAACAAACCTCAACTTTTCTATCAACGTAATCCACTAAAGGAAGACCACAGATACTCCACAGGATCTGCTCTATCCACAGTTGCAGAGCCACCACCTGGCATGTGCATGGTTGTGTGTGTGTACATTTGCGGTACCCTGACTCACACACCTGTTCTTCCTTCAGCTCCAGCCCCGGCACCAGGCCTGAGCCCAAAACAAAGCTTCTCTCTGTGCTGACATGGACACTGTTTGATTCCTCGCACAGTCCCCCCAATGTTGCCTCTGCTGAAACCGAAACACACTGTTTGCTATGAGCTAAAGAGACTGTTTAAGAAATACTGGGAGGAGAAAGAAAGGCCTTCCCAGAGAGTCATCTGGTTCTAATGCAGGGCCCGCTGGTGTGGATTACAGGCCCATATTACAGAAGAACTCAGGCTGACCCCTCATCTCTATCCCGGGGGAAATGGGAGCCAGCCACGGTGATGGGGGGCTGAGGGTCCGGGGGCCTGGGGAGCAGAGAGGTGAATAGATGCCTGTGGGCAGGCTGCCACTCCACATGATTGGTGCCCTCCTTCAATAAGGCAGATCTTTTTTAAAAAAAAACTCCCCTTTGAAAAACAGGACAAAGCACTTTCGTCGCTTGAACCTCACACTGACATTTAAGAACATCATTGCTTGTCATGCCGTATGTCTTAATCTGAGCTTCACCAGGTTTTGCACTGACTAAACAGGCCAAAATGATCCACTCAGTGACACTAAAAATTCCTTATTTTATTACAATAACACAATAAGCAACTAGCAACTCAGCAAACCTTTTGAGTTTTACTGTCATACCTCACACCGGTAGAGGGTTAACTGGGGGGAATACCAGCTGACAAGGAAAGCAGTCAAAAACATTGAGGACACACAGCTGGCAGCAAATCTGTGTGTTTGGCCAAATAGTCATCTCAGCAACAAAAACACACTGATTAAAGTAGGACCAAACCAAACATAAAAGAGAAGGTACAACCACCACTAAAAATGAATAAGAAGTTTAACTAAGAGACATCTGTATATTTGTTTTTGTGATTTCATCTTTGCACTGTTGAACCTTCCATTCATCATCTTACATCTTAGACTTCTATACAAATGCATTTCATATCAAACACATCAAACCATTAAAGTTTCAGCTCTTACCTGTAGTATCTGGACTGAAGATAAGTAGAGCAGACCGCTTTGGACACATGGCTGGCTGAGCCAAAGTCAATGACTTTAACCCTGTAGGGCTGTCGAGACGGGTCCACGAGCATGATGTTCTCCGGCTTCAGGTCAGCGTGAATCAACCCCAGACTCTTCAGCTTCATTAGCGCGGTGGCCACCTGCTGTAGCACGGGTCTGATGTATTTGAGTGGCAAAGGGCTGAACTTGTTCTGCTTGAGGAAGTCGTACAGGTTCTGCTCCAGCATCTCAAATACCAGGCACGTGTGGTTCTTGTGCTGGAAGCACTCGTAGGCCCTCACAAAGTTGTAGTCATCTGCACTCTCCGTGCTGAGACGCGCCAGGATGCTGACCTCAATCTGGCCCTGCCGTGCATATGATGGGTGGTTTTTTAAGATCTTGATCGCCACTATCTCGTTGGTGCCCCTCTTCCAGCACTTAACCACCTGTCCGAATGTTCCTCGCCCCAAGAACTCCAGCACTTCGTAGGTGTTGGTCATAGAGCAAAGTACCTCATGCTGCACTAACTGGTAGTCTCCCTCATTGTTGGAACCGCTGTTCTTTGACGTTGCTGTGGAGGTGGCAGTGGCTACTGTCGCCACCGTGGCTCCACTGGCTGCGCCGTTCTGTATCATCGGTGGACCGTGCTCCTCAATGATCTGCACACTGCTGTTGTTGTCAAGCTCCTCGCTCTTGCGTTTAAGCCCGCATCGCTGGTAGGTGTCTAGAAGACTGACCGTACTGCGGCGTGTCAGGTTGTGAACCCCAACTCCACCGCCCACACCGCTGCCACCACCGCCACCTCCACCACCACTGCTGTTGCTGCTGCTGCCTCCACCCCCACTGCCCAGGAGAGACCCTACGGCCCCTGAAGTGCTGCTGGCTGAGGCGACCACAATGTGGCCTGCACTGGCTGGAAAGATGAGCGCCTGCTCGTAGGGCAGGGTGGAGCTGGCGACCTGCAGGGAGCTGTTGATACCTAGGGGGCCACTGGTGGCCGACACGTTCTTGCTGCTGTTGTGGCTGTAGACTTTGCTGTGTGTGCCGTACCCTGTCATATCCCAGTTACAACTTTGCTCCACCTTCAGTTTCTTCACGCTAAAGAAGGCACTTGACTGGAGAGTGTGAGGGGAGAACACTTGCACTTGCGAGGCCATACCTGTGACAAGAGGGGAGAGAGGGGAGGGGCAGAAGACAGGAATGAAAGTGAGAGGTTAGGAATTTGAGAGTGTCTGAAACACGAGTGGTAGCCAGAAGCTTTAAATAAAGACAGCTTGGATTGTTAACCTCTTGAAGTCCCTAATATCACACTCAAGCGTTAAATCATCTAT
>JAPQRQ010000023.1:5922173-5939312 GCA_037367365.1 Apogon talboti
AAATATTTTGAAAAATATTATAAAAATATATGAAATATTTTCTTATATATTAATACTTAGCCAGTACTGTTTAAGGATTACTTATTAAGTAAGAAAATATTTATTGTTACATTAATATGTTTCTAAAAAGAACTATCTTCTTGTGTTTTTGACTTCACATACTGGGTCATCAAAACTAGCGGGAAAGGGATTGTTTGTTTTCTACAGTGTAGTAAAGTTTTATTAATGTTTTTATGTAGGAAAAGGCAGAATGTTTACCAGAAAGATGAGCATTTTTAGATTGAGTGGCGCTTATGTAGACTACTAGTTCATGCAGAGGAAATGCCATTTCCCCACTGTTCCCATCTGCTGCAAAGTAAATAGGCTGAGTGAATACTAAAAGAATACCATTTCATGGGACACTCCACAGAGACAGCTGAGCAACACAAAACCGTACACAAAAACAACCCCACAAAAAAGTCTCAAAGAATGATTGCAATTTCCTTCCCCGCTACACAACCCAGCCCTTGCATTTATTGGTACACAATTACTCACTTTAGGGAAGGTGGTGGAAGAAATCTCATTCAACTAACTATGAAAACAGGAGAGGGGCGCTGAACTCCCTCTCAACCACAGATCCTGAAGACAACAAAACAAAAGCAAAACTGCAGCGAGGCTGTGTTCTGAACTCTTGGGAACAAGCTGCCTCAGAATAAGCAAAAGCTTCTCCAAGCAAACAACTGCCCAAAAATAGTCCCTTTCTTTATCTCTCTCTTTGCAAACAGACTTGTTTGTAGCATTGAAATGATTATTACAGCACAAAGTAGATTATATGAGACTTGTACTAATTGTATGTTTAAACAGTTTCCAGTAAAGCCAAAATTAGTTTACTACTAACAAACTGAGAGCTTCCACCTGGTTATACCATCGCCCACACACAAACACACACACACACACACACACAATTAAGTCTCACTGTTGATCAACTGAGGCATGATTCAAAGAATGTTACAGTCCCCCTACACATAAACACTAACAAAACCCAAGCATGCAAACAGCCCTTAAACTTTGTTTTCTGTAGGAAAATCGCTCGCCTTTATGTAATTAATAGACTTCTCGAAAGCTGAGGATTTGCTCCGTTCAAAGATCATTAGAGGACCATTTCCCCTTCAAGACATGAGGACCATAATTGTAGGAGTTGTTCTGTGGACAGTGAGCACAGAGGAGGGGACATGCCTGGTCACTTTGTCATTATTAGCCCTTTGAGTGGTGATGATGATTAATTCAGTAGGAAGCTGGCAGCCCTCCACTGTACTTTGTGTCTTTTGTTTTTTTTTTAACTCTGCTGCCCTTTCTTACTGTTTCCTTTTTTAACATTTATTTTAGTCTTTCCTTTGGCCTTGCTCAGACTTACTAGTTATCTCCATGGTCATCTGGTCTTAGTCCTAATGCTACAGGATTGGAGCTGCAGTGCACATTAGAGGCCTCACTGTAAGCTTTCGGGCATTGTGGATGATGTACTACAGCACCTCCATGCTTCCTGGTGTTTCATCCTTGTGAAATGTGTGCATTTGTGCTGAGAACAATATTATGATTTTTTCAAATGTGTTCATGCTTGGTCACCTCGTGCCCAATCCTGTACGTATGGCTGGTTCCGAGAGGTAATGAAGAACGTCCGCTAGGCTATTAGGGGCAAGGCTCTCTGCTAATCACATAAGCCCTCAAGGCCAGATGTCACTCCTTGGATTACCAATTCCTGCGCCTGGACTTTACGCTAAAAATAATTTGAATGATGGGTTGCGTCACAGAGCGGTGTCAACAGTGTGTGACTGAGAGCCTGACAGGATAATCACAGACACAGACTGATGGACACAAAGATGGATGGACAGACACAGAGCCAGCCTGTTCCTCGTATGGAAAATTCCAGTATTACATATCTGCCAGGATGATTATGGATAGCGCGGGGGTTTTACAAGGCCAGATGCAGGCTAGCTGCTCTATGCATTAGCATCACATGAATTCCTATTCAGCCCTGATTTAGTCACTCATTGACTCTCTTTCAGTTTTAACGCTGTGGTCAAGGAGCTCGCTTGACATTACCTTCACGCTGCAATAAACCGAAGGCCAAACATGTTGCTCTCAGATAAAGCTGACAAAAATGTTAACATAGGTAATTTTCTTTTCTTTTCTTTTTTTTTTTTTTTTTTTTTTAGAAATTCAGGACTGACATGTTAAGAAACTCTCTACAGCTGGTTTTGCAACAAAACTAAAAGCTGTACAAACATCAGCACATTTTACAGCCCTGTGCTGAACACAGATAAGTAATTAAATGAACCAACAGTAAGAGGTCAAATGGCTGGAATGTTATCTCATGACAACATACACAGGCAACAATGTGACCAATTATACTTCATTGGAAAAGCGACTCCACTGCTCATGAATCACTTTTCACCAAAAACTGTAGTTCAAACATATTTATGATGTAGAGTTTGAACTACTATACCCTCTAAAGCATTGTGAGAGAAAGCACAGCGCAAAGACCTTCCCTTGAAAATGTCCTCTTGAAGTTTATTTGAATATTTGAACTCTATGCCAAGTGCAAAACTGTAAAAGTCCATTGTTGTGCATTTACAATGTTAGAATGCCGGCAGTAGCCAAGGCTTTCCATTTAGCATACCTAAAGGAACACTGTGAGTCCCACACACTGCAATTAAGCATACCAGAGAGGCATTTTCCACTGTTTAGAAGCAGCATGTTGAAATGGTAATAGTCAGTGTTTTCAGAGAGATTACTTCTCTGTCAGGGGTTTGTTAATCTTCTTTTTGGGAGGATCAGGGCCGTTTTCTGCATGCCATGCAAGGGCGAGAGACGGCCTGAAAGGGAGGGAAGGAGAATAGAACGTGGAGAGCGGGGCCACGAGTGGCCCTCACATTCTAGCCTGTGACCTGCTTCTGTTTGCTCTCTTTTATTAAACTCGTCATTTATACTCTGCTGACAACATGACAGAGAGTATTGATGAGGACGCCTTTAGACACTACAAAACCTGCCAAGTTGTCCTTTGTAATTACAAATAGTCTTTTAATATAAAACCTGGCGATCATTCAACTCACCCACGCCTGTTTCCAAAGTCCCATGCTTCATACAAATCATAATTTAAAAGGTTCCAATCTGAAGTTACAAAGAAATTAAACATTTTGCCAATTTAATGTGACCAACTCTGATAGCAAAAATGTATGAACCGATTCCTTGTGTATAAAAATGTGTCTAACAATATCCAGAGGGAAAATGTTCTGTGCTCGGTGTGCACTATAACGGCTAAGTGGAAAGATACATAGCCAGGACCGCGGCCATCACCTAGGAGACTATACAGCGACAGCAGTAAGGTCTGTCTGGTCGATGTCCTCTGGCCTGGATATATTTGGACTTCTACTAAGACTGTATCTCTACAGATACAAGTGGAGACACTGTGATGACCCTGTCTTTTTTACTGGACATCCCAGTGTCTGCAGGACTGGAGGGCACAGGGTGTAAGCCAAATCACTGGCTAATGAAATGACTTCAGACTGTCTAGACAAAGCATTATCTCACCCTTAGTTGCTATTTCTAAACACCCTGAAACTAGCAGATATGTAATGAACTTAAAGGAAAAGCCAACATGCAGACTTTTAGTAAGATTGTAGCCGATGAGGATTCTTTTAAAAAATATATATTCCATCATTCAGCAGTGGAGAGTGCTGACTAACACATGTCTGGTAAATGTAAAACAGCAGCATATGGATCACATCCTTTTTTTTTATTCATTAAACAATTCATTTTCCCCAATGCTCTTCATTCCTGTTGCGTGTACAAAGGCACCATGGCTCCTATATCTATTTGTAGATTGCGTTGCAAGTTCAGGAGTTAACTTTACTGCAACAGTAAATAAACCACTGAAGAAGAACATATTGTCCAGGCAGTTTAGAGCAGGCTTGTGTTTCTGCCTCCTGCCTCAGTGGGGGATCTGGAGCATGTCACTGCATAGTCTCCTTCTATCTCTCTCACCCCCAGCCACTATTGACCACCCTGTCTGCCTTTTTAGCTCTCTCTCATCCCTGCTTATTTATAGAATAATGCATCAGACAAGCTCATGGGGAGATACTGTCATGCAGGCTTCTTCTCCATCAGCCTATATACTCGTCCTGACTGTCTCTCCTCTATTTAACTCCAAAGAGTCATCTAGCTTATGGATAAGCTAAAAGGGAAATATTAATGCTGTTTGGTACAAACACACAGGACGTCCTAACTAATAAATTTACAACTTGTCTGCTGTAAATGTGACACTCCCTACCCTCTCCCTTTCCTGGAGGCAAACAGCCATAGATACAACATGTTGTGTTAGCCATGAGATAACATGTTCGGTCAGCACACACACACACACATGCGGATACATAAACACAAAAATCCCATGCATAAAAGCTGCCACACAAATATCCAACAGAGGGTGAACATATGGACACCTAATGCACATGCTAAGCTGATGTGCACCACAACTCTGGATGGTACATCTGAGCTCTTCTTCTCTGAACTCAAGAAGTTACAGTCGAAATGCCGACACTTGTAAAGGTGAAAAACCTGCTTCCCCTAGTTAACTGTCAGCAGATAAGAAGGCTGCTGCTCATGCTGTTAAGTGTGGTCATAAAACGGCTGGTGTGAGAAAAACATTTGCCTTGTTTATACTGCCGGGTCAGCCTAACCAGGCGTTCAAGCAAGGCTTAGAGAAGAGCGGGGATGAGGAGGGACGGATGAAGAAGAGGAGGAAGAGGAGGGGTGGCTCTGCTTGAGCTGGATTTCTTATTAATCAAATCACGAGTGTAGCAAGTGTACAAAGGACAGCACCCAACTTCCTCCCCATAGGGAAAGAGCAAGACAAAGAAAGAAAGAAAGAAAGACAGAAAGAAAGAAAGACAGAAAGAAAGAAAGAAAGAAAGAAAGAAAGAAAGAAAGAAAGAAAGAAAGAAAGAAAGAAAGAAAGAAAGAAAGAAAAAGGGTCCATACTAAATGCCCTTGCTGCAGGATAAATTAAATGTTGAATGTAGAACAGAAAAGAAGAAACTATTTGTTCTGTACTAAACCTCATGTGTGGCAGAATAAAGTAAGAGGGAGGGAGCTGAAAACGTGCCCAAGCATAAACCAATGGCACCTGTTAACGTGCAGCTCGACTGCACTACCACCGACATCCACTATCATCAAGCTGTGCTGCTTTGACTACAGTTGCAAACACAGCAATAGGCCGTGCAGGGACACACACCTGATAAGCAGCCGCTCTCCAGAATGCTTATCATTTACACACAGTAAGAAACGCCCCGCTACACCGTACTTCCTCTTATGTCATTAGGATCAACAATGACAGCTGGACACAATGTGCTATAATGAGATCAACATATGAGAACTGCAGGCAAGAAACAGCAAACCGACAATAAAGGAAGACATACAAGTGAGTACAATGGTGGATAAAACATGGCACAATGGTAAACTGATTTGAAAGCGGCCAGCAGGATATGGGTTTTCATGGTTGTAGACTCTGCCGCACAACAATCAACATGAGATGGAGAGCAGTCATAACGTGCTAGGAACACATCATACTGTACCTACAGCCTGAAAAACTTCTCATTCCTATTGATTTGAAATATTATCATGATAAAAAGAAAATATGTCAGTTGTCAATAATTATTATCATAAATATTAAATAGAAATATTATCAAATATTATTTAAGGGCTGATTTTTCTTCCTGGGAGGAGCGCTGAAGACACCTGATGGTCACTTATTGCTTAAAATGATTTCAGAAATATAAAGGTAGAACATATAAATATTGATATTTAAAAAGTCAACATTAAGTAAAAGTAAATACAAGGCAAATCGCAAAACATTTTGCAAATAAAGATGTAAGCAAATTTAGGCATGCAGACAAAATAAGACATTTTTATTGGAATATTTATCACAATATAAAATTATGTTATAACATCTGCCACTGGTAGCAATCAAACACCTGAATTCAATGAGTCCCAATACTTTTGTTCATATAGTGTATACCTGCATACAGAGGGACACAAATAAATGTTAAAAAATAAAGTATATAATTAAACTTTTATTTTGTGGTTTTCTGACTTTGCCTTAAAGCAATACATCTTATACAATATGTTTCAAAGAGGTAGCCTATTTATCATCAATAGGACTTACATTAACATCTCTAATGAATTAACTGTCTTCCCCTATTTTCCTACTGAATATAATATACACATATTTATAATTTACAATAAATGAAGACACATAGGGGTTAGAAATAAAGATGTCTTGGTAAGGTGTGGACCACCATGTGTAGCTGGAACAGCATTTAACTGAGGCCTTTGAACTCTATTGGAGGACTGAACACTTACAACAGATTTACACTCATTTGGTTTTTGATTACGGGGACAGCAGTGTCTGACACTGGTCTAATATGGTCTAATAGGTGCTCAATCAGGTTGAGCTATGGAGACTATGAATGCCACAGCGTATGATTCACATCATGTTTATGCTCATCAAAACCGTTGGTTGAGCTCTCCTGGCCTATGGACGTCAAGATTTTCCTTTAAATTGTCACCCTTCTGTTTTTAGCATAAAAATGTTCAATGTTGTGCTCAAAAACGTGGTACGTAAAGGGGGGAAAAGATGTCAGCCAGTAGGAGCACCACCCTGGATAGTGTTTTAAGGAGGCAGGATTATCATTCCACCCTGCCACTCTGCCCCGTCCCATGGAACAGACTACTAAGCATTGGTTTAGGGTGTGTTCTCCTTGAATTTAGGAACCAAAGTCTGCAGCATTAATATCCAGTAGACATGCACAGCACAACACCTCACATGACTCTTTCGTGTGAGCACACTTTGTCCACGCACGTGCAAGTGGGTGTGTAATCACAGAAATGCATCAGTGCATTTTCTCCACACACGGTTAACCTTTTGACTATGTGTGCTTCTCCGGAGTTCCTCTTCCATTTGTCAAACTGTGACATCTTAGCTTTGTAGTTGGAACATGTATAAAACAACCGTCACACAAACACATACAACTATATGCATACACACACCCAGAGGGATTAATCTGATGCCCCACCTCTTCAAAACCCAGCAATGAACCCCGACAACAGAGGAACCAGTCCGACCTGCCCAGGCACCTGGGGACCAATCACACACCCGTGACATCCTGTATTTCCAAAACACAGCTGCATTTAAATGGCAAACTGAGTGGGACATCTCTCTTTTTTTTTTTATTTATAAAGAGAGAAATAAATTGCCACACAATGAAATAAGCGATGAAAACAGTTTGCAGAGTTGTTATTTTGCTCTTGCTTGTTTTACACACAGCTGGTAAAACCACCCAGAGGCTGGCTGTTACTTTACATTCCCTTGCTTTCACGTTGTCAGCTTGAAACTGGATGACAACGGTCGCTTTAGAATGACAAGCTGACACATGGCCCAGCCAGTGCGCTTGATAATGGCAGGTCCTTATGCCGGTGCATGAAGATCACTTTTGAGAAGCAGGAGAAACATGTACGAGCACCTAAACTTTATACACCCTGGACTTCTACTCAACTATACTCACCTCCCAATGCTCCCTGCTATCAAATACAAGCTAGAGATGGCGCACATGCCTCCCCAGGCGACATGAGTGTGTGATATTTCAGCGGGGTGTGTGAGGCTACTGCTCATCAGACTAATTTAAACTGCAGATGCCTTTTTTTGTTCCTCTTAAATGCCTCAACATGCACTCCTGCGTTCATACTGCAGGTGACTCATCCATATGCATACTTAATAAATTGTTTTAATCTCTTAATCTCCCATCATCATCATCTCTTTTTTTTTTAACCCTGTCCTCTGTAACCCTGCATGTCTCACTCATTCCGTCTTTTCTTTTGCTTTATATATTCAAGCAGCTTTTAGAAGATTATAGCACACGCACAAACACGTGCTCACATACTAATTTAGCAAGGCATATGTGTCCTTAATCCAGCTGACAGTGTGTCGTAAACATGGCTGTTGAGTCCTTCTGGCCACAGAGTTGAGGTAATAAATATGGCTAGCCAACTCAGCCCTCTCTGTCTGATTCAGTGTGAAAATCATGGCTTTAGCCGATTATATTTACAGTGTCCTCACAGTCACAAATAGCAGCCAAACCCAGACAGGAAATGGCTCTTCTGACCATCGGTTTAACACCCACATACAGAGTGGCCGTGTATAAAAAGTACATATTTCATCAGGATTGCATAACGCCGCCAAGACGAGATTGGGAATAGTTGATTGCACTATTAAACATAGTATAACAATCTTATCTGTAGCTGTGATTAAAAAAAAAAAAAAAAAACGTCTAACACTTTGCCAGTTTGGGTCTGTTTTCTGTCATCTGCAGTGTTGATTCTAAACTCCCAGCTCTGTCACAGCTGAGAGGGCTGTAAACAGATGGAAAAGATGAGCTGTGGGACATCAGTAAATAATGATTCATCAAACTGTTAGATACTTTGTTGTGAATAAAGTCAAAAATACTAGTGATGCGTTTGAAGCATGTGTTTGCCCTGGGTACTGAAATGTTGGTAGGATCTGAGTGAGGTCCATGTAACTGTGATAGTTTTATTTGTATTGTACTGATGTGCCTCTTGGTCAGGTCTCCCTTTTTATCTCAAGGGACTTCCTGGTTCAATAAAGGTTAAAAAAAAAAAATTGTTGTCCTTTAATGCAAATTTTATGCCCAAATGGATTTACTTTTGTCCATATATGAATGTGTAACTCTGTCGTTGTCTCGTAAATGCCTAATGGGGTAAAAAAAAACTGGCCCGGCTTGGACGCTCCGGAGCAGTGAAGGAAAGAGCACAGGTCCTCGTAGTAGCTAAAGGTCAACTTTTGGCCTTTTTCTGGGCCAGCTCCGCTCAAAGTGATGGAGGGGATTGTTTGTTATCAGCTGCTGTGTTCTATCAGGGGAGCTGAGGAGACAGGCGCCTGACCGGACAACACAGATCCCACATGTAAAAAAAAAAAAAGGAGACAGGTTAAAGGAGGCTAGGGTTTGGGATCTACGACCCCCAACGCCTCTTAACCAGCATGGACCAAATCCTTCTTAAACCGGAGCCCCCTCCTCTGGGTCCCCGGCCAACCGTCAAAAACCCCAAACACCCCATGACCTCTGGCAGTGTCCCTGAGGCCTGATGGGCCCCCAGCAGAAAGGGTATTCATCTCTCCACCCTACACCGCCTGTCCCTCCCTCCATTTCTGCCTTACTTTTTCAATCTCTGTCAGTCCCTTTCTGCCGTACTCATTCTCACTCTCTGTCTCTCAGGCTGAATGGAGGGGTCAGTTCAAAAGACTGCCAGGCAGAGCTGCTGGCTGGCCATGATGTGCCTCAGGCTTTGAAGTCAGAAGTGGATCTAAAAGGTGTGCAGCTTGTTTTTTTTCATGCTGCACACACTTCGGCAAGGCAATATCAACATGTAACTGCTATTGCTGTATTCCTGTTTGCTGTGTACTGGCTTGGCTGCATACTTTTACACAGATATATTTATATTACTTTAACTTTATATATAAAAAGGGGTGCATTGATAAGGAATGTAAGACAAGTATTTTAGAAAAAAAGGGGTCTTTTTTAATGTAAATGTCAAAAATTTACCTAATAATGCTACTAAAAACATATATCACCACTGCTATAGAAATGTTATTACAGTAAAATGCTAACAGCTGTTTGACTAGTACTTAAAACTTTATATTAGTGGAATTAAGAGGTTCAAGTTGCTATAAATAACATTATTGTTCACTTATGTTGCATCATGATATTAATAAATATATCTCAAATTGCCATTGTATTGCAGCTGTGGAGGAACATCTTCTTCTCGGACAGGATTTTCTCATGCCAGTAGTGTAGTAATATTAAAAGACTCACTGGACTGTCAGATTCATCATTGTAAGTGTTAAAACCTCTGAGATTTAATCAACAAGTTAATGCGCCTGCTGCTTAACAGACCACACTATAAAGTATATTTTATATGGTATAACATTCTTATTTTTTCTGGTTGTTATTGATTTCATCATGTTTTCACCATAAGGCACTTTGCAACATTAATTTAAAGGTTCCATATGAATAAAGTTCTCATTATTATTGCATACTATGATAAAAGTTTCAAAATAAAGTCCTTTTCACCTGTGTTTTTGATGACTTTAAAATGAAGTTGAAATAAAATGGAACATGTTTATAGAAAGGGAATGACAAGAAATGATTAAGACAAGTCCGACTGCATATAAGACAGAACATGAGAGTGCACAATGAAAGTGGAGGAAGAGGAAAGGGAGAAAAAGGGCTAGAAGTGCTCATTTCCATGCCTGTTGACTCGTTTGACTAGCCCAGTCCTTGTCTACTGCTGTCTCCTTTCTTTGCTCTGTGCCTTTTGCCTCCTGGCTCTGGACAGAAATGGGCTTGAGCGCTCGTCTGAGCTTTGAAGTCCTTTGGTTATCAGCCAAGCGTAGCGCTGTACCTGCAGCCATCTGTGAAGGGGCCGCCAGCAGCCGCCCATCGCTCCGCTTCCCTTCCATGACCAAGAAGGGCCGGAGCCAGTAGTGGCGATGGGTCTGGCAGCAGAACTTAATCCACACTGGCCAATTGGACATGGTAGACGGTAAAGGTGTGTATGCGTCAATAAATTCAATAGGAAGTAGTCTAAAGTCCTGTGCGCTATGATCTTACAGTGCAATTCAGTTCTCCTAATATTAATATCTGTCTGTAAACACCCCAGTCTTATCCTCACTCTGTCTCTTTACAATAAAAGAGCGGGAAAATGTAGAGGTTATGAGAAGCTTGATTAAAAACGGCAAGACATTTTTTTCCCACTCTGATTCATATAATATGAAGAGATGGTTGTGAACTCTTGTTTAAATGGAGTGGCTATGAGTGTGCTAGCTGTGCTAATCATCCAGCTGTAGTACCTTACATCATCTGCTGTCTTTGCATTTGAGGCTTTCGGACAACTTTTCTAGCTTTTTAATGCACGTGCCATGTGACAAACTGAAAGGCCAAATGAGCCGGTGATAAATGCAGCCAGGACCGGTAGTCCTCATCCAGAGTGAGCTATGTCAAATGGACTGGCATGGTTGAGGGACATTATCTCAAACAATAGAATTAAGACCTGAGAGGGAGGATGAGGTATGGGGGGTTAGTGATGGGACCAGGCAATAAAACAAGCTAAGGGGGGAGACTGAGGCGGGCAGTGATGGGGGAGTCTGAATGGTTTTGGGTGGGGGTCATGATTAGGGAGAACAAAAAAGCTACAGTTGCCAGACCTCTCCTTAAACCAGCCTCCAATTACACACACAGACACACACACACATACATGGGGTTTCCAATCTGGCCATCAGGCTGTTGCTGAAGTGTCACATGGGCACCATGTGTGCTGGCCAATGGCCTCTCGGCTTATCAACAAACAGAGCGGGATGGAAGGACAGATAAGAGATAGACGTGGGGGTGGGGCAGCGAAACGCGGGGTGGGGGTGGGAATTGGAAGGGTCATTGGCGGATGATGAGAGATTGCAAACTGAGCATGCAATAAACGGTATGCGAGCAAAATGCAGATCATGCACATGCTGCACTGTGCAATATTATTCATATATTAATAATACAAAAAAAAAAGAAGTCTTGACACCCTCAGAATATAAAGCACCCTTTATGTGTGAGGAATCTCTGTGTAATTATTGCTTAAGTTAACAAAAGGCTTTATTCACTCTGAGCTATGTTGAGAAGCAGTAAAATGTGAACCTTTGTTTGAACTGTGCTTCTCATAGCAGATCAAAGCAATGAATGTGTCATAAGGTACTGAGACTTTACTGTACTATTTAACAGATGCTACTCTTTATTTCAGCGGTCCAGAGCAGTTACAGACTACATTACTTTTACCAAGAGGACGTTATTGAGATTTAAGAGGGACATTCATCTATTTTTTCCCCCCCAACACACTGATCTTGAAATACAAAGCAGCGACCATTTTTCTGTGCCACTCCAGAAAATAGTTTCCATACGTCTACAAATCCATTTTTAAAGTAAATTAATGCGGGGCCACTGATGCGTTTTGTACCATCACATAAAAGCATGTTTTATATTTTAATCCTTGCAAGTTAAAAAGCATACAACATTTTATACAGGACTGTAACTAAAGAGAAAGATGCATGCTACAACAGTTTCCTCAGAGCCAGGAGTCTGATACAGCTGTTTCACACAAGCTGACACCATACGCACTGAGAAACAACAGAGCAGGGGGGGAAAAAAGGGCTTTCACACATGCATGCCAACCAACACGGAAATGCCTTGTGTAAGCAGTTGACAGGGTTGAGGCTCCATCCCGGCCAGCCTCCCTCTTCCCCTTCGATAAAAAGTAACTAATGTCAGCAACTGATGTGGTCTCCCGCTTCAAGGACCTCAGAGCGCTGCTTTCAGGGTTGTTTCTGAGAGAGGTCTGAAACATATGGCAGAAGCACTAAAACAGGAGGCTTACTGACTGAGGAGAAAATGAGAATTGCAAAGTCCCCTTTGCATTTCAATCGAATTTCCTCCGTGCAAAAGTAGCCAGAAGAATGATGTGCTGAGGCACTATAGACAGTTTTACTCCAGAGAAATTTGCTGGAAAGAGTATATGAAAAGTTTAGGCTGTTGAAATAGCCAGAAGTACTCTACTCATATTCAAGGCTGGGCCTCTTGTGTCAGACTGGCCTCTACTAACCTGTCATTTCAGTTCAGGCTGATGCTCCCCTCCCTCACCCCCCATCTGTTTCCAAAACCCTCAGATCACACCTGTGAACTATTTCAGCACATCAGAGAGCTCACATATTCCCCTGCCTTCAATGGAGAGCTACACACACACCTCATCCAACATAAAACTCACATTCTGTCTCTTTCCAAAGCCTCGGCTTCTTCTACTAAATGCTTCAACAAATCAATACCACAAAGAATCCCTGAACTGGATTTCACTTCCTTTTCAGATAGGAAGCTTTGAATAATGCAAAAGCGATACTTGTAAAGACAGCTTATCCATTTTCATAACCCTTTCTGAGCAAAGCGTCTTCCAAACAAGTCATAAGGTGATGCATCAGTTCAACAAACAGATCAAAACGACTGCTGAGTGAAAGAGAAAACAAGAGATAAACATTCACAATGGCATCTACAAGGATTTGCAGAGTGATGACTTTTCTTTTCTAAAAGCTATTTAACGTTCATCCCATCTCTTCCTGAGAGTGGAGCCATTCCCCCTCCCACTGTGGACAGTGAAGAGCAAAACATACCACCCGGCTTGTCATAACATTCAGGAAGAGAAACTCTCCTCCGTCCCCTCGAGTCTGCCACGGGGTGCGGCCCGGCCGTGGCCCCCAAAGGCCCCCAGGGTTCTTCCTGCAATTCTAATCAAAGTTTAAAAAGCAGCAACCTTGGACTCTAAGTCTGGGTCGTGCCCTGTGAGGAAGATATCAATCAACTCAGCTCCAAACAAGCGTGAGGCAAACAGGGAGGGGAAACCATGAGAGTTGAACGCAGTTTCTGAGAAAATCTCCTTTTCTTTCTTTCCCTCTGTCCTCAGAGGAGCAACTTCCCTTCACAGAGGGCACGGTGCCTTCCCCTTTCCCACTGCTCTCTCCCTCTCTCTCTCTCTCTCTCAATCCCAGGGTAATTCAAAGTCACATTAACAAATAATGGCTTTGTGGATGGATAAAACATTCTTCTGCGTGTGATGCTGCATTGTCTGTCACCACCACCGCCGCCGCCACCACCGTCATCATCACCAGCCTCTGAGTCATTCTGCATTCATTTTTCCAGGCGGGAATGAACGAATACTCTCTGGAGTACTGTATGACCAGCGAGAAGCAGATCTGCAAATGAAGTTGCCTTCAGGTCTGGTGCCTGGTTCTGCAGCTGTCTCATCTTTGTGCAGGCCTGCCCTACTAACGTGAGGTGGCACATGTGTACGGTTACGTGCACACATCGCGGCATATGCACATGCATGCATGAGCACAAAACAAAACCTATATCTATCCAGGCCAGAGAGCAGTCAGGCAGGGTTTGGCGGTGTCTGAATATTAGTTTATCCACAGCTGGGGACTGCTAGACCTGCTTCGTTCATCAGGCATCCATCAAGGTGTCAGTTTGGGTTATGAGACCGGGCTCCCAGGGTGATCGGACCGCTACCCTGGCTGCCAGCAGGCATGCTGATGGCCTTCTGTTTGGGCCAAGAAGGACGAAAGGCAAACACTAATAATAAAAGGAAGGAAAGAGGCAACAAACACAAATACATACACAAAGTGACATGTGCATGATGGCTATCACTGTTATTTTCATAAATGCTGAAATTCCTAAACAAACTGAATGCCTCCAACTGTTTCCCCCTAAACAACCACAACTTCCAACTTGAGGAAGTAGTCAATCATACAAATTTAAGTTACTAGATGCCCCGTAGCCAAGGGTGAGTAATCACCATAACAGGCAGGCTCATTCTATGTCAAGGGCCCCCCAAACCTATTTTCCATCGGAGACTTTGGTCATTTCCATGACTGCTCTACATAACAGCCCTCTCCAACACTGAGGAGGACAGGCAAGGTAATTAATTCCCCCTGCCGCCTCTTTCTCTTCCTTCTCCTCCTCTCTGTGGTGAAGGGAAAAGCCAGGGAATGTAATTTACACTAATTACCTTTTGCATAGCAGTCTCATTTCAACTTTCCTTTTCATGTTGTAACGCTAGAGTCTGGAGCTATGCTCTGAGCTACAACACCCCTAATGAAAAATCACTACAATATTCCTATAGGGGCATATATCACTTACTGAAGACTTCTCAGAGACCCTGTTCTATTTAATGATATGCATCTGCTACTTTGTGTATTATATTGTATAAATATTCATATCAGAATCCACTTTTGCTAGTGGTGTTTGTATGATTTCCTTTTAAACCATGTTAAAGTTTTTGTCTAGTGTCATTTTAAGGACGGCTTCCCTTTAATACCAGCAGAGGGACTATAGAGTAGACAAAAAGATTTTAGACATGGGGTTGCTTAAAAATAAATATTAGAGACATCAAGGGTCATCATTTGTGCTTTTCCACTCCATTCAGATTCACAAAACTTAGTGATGAACAAAAAGACCAATATTTCCCGTTTATATACTGTCTTAATACATCTGCCCTGTTATATACCAAAAGAGCATCTCTTCCTACTTATGAATGACACATTGCTACAGCTTAAGTAAACAAAAATACAGAAGAATTGCATGTAATTTTATGAGTGAGTGCAGATCCTGTTTTACCACACTATCTGATCCATTAGTATCAGCTATAGTTGAAGTAGGACCGTGCAGATCATACACGGATTGTAATGCGCCGCCTTTGCATTGTGTCACATTTATATCCCACCTTGACTGTCCATGCAACGACACTGCAAAACAAACACATCATTTGTGTATGAATTACTCTGTCGGAAATAAAAATAAAAATAAAAAAAAAAACCCGTATGGCATCAAATCATAAGAGATTGAACCATGGGGTAGCGTTCTCACAATTGGATTAGTCACAGCAACAATGCAGCAGCAATAGCGAATATGCTGTGCTTAAAGCTTGCCTTTGGTTTCCTGGAGGTAAAATAAACATTTGTATTAATGCAAAGGGACACTGCAACATGTAAAGTCGGTCAGTTTGTGGAATAACTGACGATCAGAGAATAATAAAAGTGGATGGAGGCGATCCTCGGAGCGATCGGGCTCCGACCTTCTTTCATTCCCTCTGCTCCTCTAAACACAGCTATCATTTCTACCAGGAACAAACAGAGGGTCAAAACATAACATTTCCAGGTGTTGGTAAACATGTTGACTACAGTGTGTTAAAAAATTAGGCTTGTGTTTGACCTTATTCGGGAGCGTTTGCAGCTTTATCGGGTCTATTTTAATGGACGCGGCTCAGACTGACATGAGCATTTACTAATATTGTTAAACTGTGATGGAAAAAGCTGTGGTGTACAAAGATACAGAGGAGGGGGGTCTGACAGCCTACCTGAGGTGTGTTTGAGAAATGTGGTCTAAATATGTGTTGTGTGGTTTTAATAGAAAGAGGAGAGGGTGCAACGCATCTCCGTATCAGCCGCATTTCAATTGTACCACAATTGATACAGTATGGGCTCAGTGAATGAGCCCCTGCACTGGAAAAAAACAGCACATTTACAAAAGCAGCTTACCTTCGTATACAGGGGCCATCGGTGCAAGGATTTCTGTTATTCATGGCAAAAAATAAAGCGATATTTCTGTTCAAAACTCAATAAAAATCTGCCATCTTGAAACACTGATGAGAGAGTCGCCGTGGTCTCCTGCATTACTGGCCCAGTTCATTAGTGGGAAAAATGCTCATAATTCATATCCATGCGTTTCCGAACGGAGAGTCCGATGCGAGGAAAGCGACAGAAGAGAGGCTCTGCTGCTCAAATCCCACCTGCAGTGTATTTCTGGGGGCTCAAATGATGAGCCGAGATGACAGGTTTACTTCAGCTATTGTGCGACATGTCTGTGGAGTGAGGAGTCTCTGCAAAAGTTGCAGTGGTCAGAGCGCAGCGAGTTTGGTGTACAGTGAGAGAGTCGAGTGACGATAGAGTCGATGGGACGACGAGGAGGAGGAGGGGGTGCATCAAGTCTGGCCCCAAAACAAACACCACAGACTGTGAAAGAATAAAAAAAAAATACACAAAGAGTAAATCGGGAAAATGCATGAGTAGAGCTGCAAATATCAGGTCTAAAAAAACATGACAGCGTGGACAAGTCAGGAAATAACGAAAAACTTTCATTTTTTATTTTTATCTTTATATATTATTACCTATAATAGAGCAGACAGACAAATTCCTCTTTGTGTACTTTCTGTGAACACTTTCCCAATATATCTTGTACGTGGCTTATGTAAATTTGTATATATCCTATAGAGTTTTATTATTACTACTATTAATTAATTGATTAATTCATTATTTTATTGACCAGACATTGTATAACTTTGGCAACAGGGATCAATCTCAGATAAAAACTCAAAGCTATAGCAAAATCAATCTATCTATCTATCTATCTATCTATCTATCTATCTATCTATCTATCTATCTATCTATCTATCTATCTA
>JAPQRQ010000023.1:5951743-5963290 GCA_037367365.1 Apogon talboti
TCCCCTCCCCTCCCCTCTCCTCTCCAGAGTCCATTTTACCATCCTGAGTTTTCAAGTAGATGTGATGACCCATTCTCAGATGATCTCACATAAAGTGAGCTTTAAACCACTTAGCAATGCCAAATGACTCCTTTTTGCTCATGGATAGAGTGACTCACGGGTCAGACACACAACCATGATGCTGATCTCTTTTTTCTGCAAATGAGATGCATTAGTTATCATCACGGAGTTATTGAAAAGAGTAAGTCAGTAAGATTGAACGCAGTCGTCACGTTGCGTTTGGCAGAACAACCCACCAGAGTTTCCAGAGTTTAAATCAAATCTTATGATCTCCACTGCAGACGATATGACAAAGTGTCAGTGCTGATTAAGACAAAGTTAAGAAACGAAACTTCACAGTAGCAATTTGTTAGAGGCTGTTTCCTGTTTTTTTTTTTTTTTTTCCTGTTCCTGAGAACATATAGGATGCTTCTACCACTGGGGACACAAGCAGCTGGATGCCTCTGTGGTGTAACTACCAAGTCCTCTGCGGTGATAAAACGCTCAATGTCCTGTCCAGATTGTTCAGGAATGTTGGAGAAGAGCTCAGTGATCCATATGTTCTTTTCCACATGGCGCTGCTATCTGGACTCTTCAGATCACGTCCAAACCAATGTGTTTCATTAGAGCTGGCTGTACACGCTGCCTGTGGGGGATTAAGTCTATAAATCACAGCTGAGTTACTTATTGAAATCAGCAGCCGGCTTGTGCAGAGATATTCCCCCACAAAACTGAATCGACTGATTGCTGATGTGAGTAGCTGCACAATTTTCTTGTCCGCAAGTCTAGTGTTTCATTGATGGGGACAATGGTTTTTAAAGCCTGTTTGTTTCTGTGAGTCTATACCTGTGAATAGACTTACTAGTACACTAAGAATGGTGATGATGATGATGATGATGACAAAAATGTAAATGTTTTGGCCTGTTTTGTAGCTTTATTTAACCCATTAAGACCCAGCGACCAAAATCATTTATTGATAAAAAAAAAAAAAGGGAAATACCTATTGTTCCACTAATCCTATCAATACATGTAAATAATTGTTGTAAAATACAGTTGATCATCTTTTCATGGTCATCAGATATGACCCATTGGGACGTTCAGAGGCTCTGTAGTTACCGTGGAAACACCGTCATCTTCTACAATATTGATTCACCAGTAAAACCCATGACGTTTGATCAATGACAGTGGATGGAGACACTTGGTTTATGTTCAGTTATTGATATATTTGACTGAAAAAGTCACATTTTCTTCAGTTTTGTCTATTTCTGATATAATAACCTTCAAACTTTAATCTGAGCTTTAATGAACACCTACAAGATCAATGAATTGAATACAGGAAAATACCTGATTTTCACTTAAAAATACAAAACACAGAGCATAATTCTCTTAGAATAAATGGTGAGAAATTACTTAAAAAAGGTTAAAAATAGAGAAAAAATTATTTGGGAAGTGCCACAAAAGTAGAATTTTGCCTTTATTGGTTAATTTGCAGACAACAGACAGATGATAGAAAATTAAGAGTACAGAGATTGGCAACAAAAAGGCAACTAAGAAACCTGGACAGGGATCTGAAACAGGGGACTGTGGTTCACGGTTGCATTCCTGCAGGAGCCAGGGTTGGAAAAGCTTAACAGGGAGAACAGAGGTCTTAACTCTTTGAGATGGCTACATAAAAAGGCAACTATTGAACTTTCTGTTTCATAGCTAAACACAATTTATCATGAAGCCCAGTTAGATGCTAGTTAAAGAGAAATGCCACATCAGGAGAGTGGTTTCTCTGTGCACCTCACACTCAAAATACAGTTTCTCTGTCTTGATAAAATGCGAAACTACTTTTTCTGGAGCAAGTGGTCAGCAACTCTATTTATTGAATCGATCAATCATTTGGCAAAACTCTAAACACTTTCTCACTCAATAAAAAACATTTGGCACGGTGATGCACTTCTGATGTATTGTGGTAACCACAGGTGGCAGAAGTTTACACAATTACAGCACAGATGTTATACCGCGCACACGATGGCTCAACATTGCACATACTTGTTGCTAATGGTGTAATGAAACCAGTATGGGCAGAGTGTAGAGGTGGCAGAGGAGGAGGTCTGGGTACGAGACAGAGACCATGTTTTCTCCATGGTGTCCTAAATGGTTCACCATCAACCAGCAATTCATCAGTGTTTATCCTCCAAAATTCTCCCCTTAACGCCAAAGAGTTTTTCTCTGCAAGGCAGTGGAAGGTGTAACAACACATATCCTACAGCAGGGAAAATCTCCCACCGGCCTTGGAATTGGCCTGTGGTGACATAGGTGTGTTTTGTCAAGGCTGGATCTGTTTCCAACTTCTATGTTTGTTTAGGGATGGAATTGCTTTTACAGTTTTTTTCTTCTTTTTTTATTTATTTATTTTTTCAGAACGAGACTGGCTTTTCCATTGGACATATGCGCAAAACTTTACCGATATTTACTAAATGTCGAAAAAACAGAAGTGCGTATTGTCGGTTTTTCCATTAAATCACAAATGCGACGATTTCTTTATTTATTATCGCGAGATGTCATGTGAAGTCATTCCATAAACATGGTGACGAACATAAATATCACCCTGATTAAAAGACATATTCATTATTATTATTATATATTATCCCTATATCCCATACTAATTTGAAAATAATTCAGTTTCCTGGTGTGTCCACATATACCGCACCATGTTTGTTGTAAAATTCTTCTTCTTTGCTTGTTGTAACATCCATCAACCTCCATTTTTTTTGTTCATGTGACTGTAGTTGGAGAAAAAGGTCTTTCCATTGCAGTTTTACGCAATATACCAATTTCGCTACGCCCAAAAAATACCACCTCTTGCCAGCACAAAAACTTTTCAGCGAAAAACAAGAGTTTTAAAGAAATTGTAATTTTTTTCATTGGGCAAATGTTTAGGCGCAAGTTATATTCGCGCAATTTGAGGGTCAGTGGAAAAGCCACTACTGATGGTTAAAGCACTTTCTCTGAACTCATTTACACTTGTAGCCAAGGTACTGAGAAACTGTGTCAAATTCAATGCATTACACTCAGTTAGAAATTTAGTAACACATTTCTAGCAAAAGTGGAAACAATACTTTTACCCGCAACATTCTGTCAACTGCTTTTGCATATGGACATACGTGAAACCAGTCTGAGATAAGTAATTCACACAGGTAGGCATTTGTTTTGGGCTACAATGGAGGCTGTGGATACAATACTCAAGGCAATACTTCCGATGCTACTGAGCTCAGGACATCTCATTATGTGAATAAAATCTTATGTTCATTCAGGCCCACAAAGATGTGAGATTTTGCCAGTTTTTCCTGTTCTTTTTTGCTGCACAAAGGTGTTTTTTGCTTGAGAAGTGAAAAAAACAAAATACTAACATATACACACCCATGCATACACATTTATATACATGCAATTCTTTATTGCAAATGGCTCTGTTCTGCACAGAAAAGGAAAAAATGCGAGTGTTTTTCAATTATCCTCTCGGTGTGTAGTCACACATTCACAATGGGTTTGTGTGTAATGTACTGACACACAAACAACAATTTTTCAAGGCGTTTGAAGAGTTTTTGAAGAATTGTTTGCTTCGGAAGAGATGTAATATGTTTTCCAGTTTGGTGTAAAGTGTTATGGTTTGTAGACTTTTGCAAAAGAGCTGATAGTTTTCATAGCTTATGGGCGATTGGAAAAAAACAAAACAAAAAAACCTGTAACCTAGAGGTAATGTAGTACTCAGGCTCGACCCCTCACAAATATGTGACCAAAGACCTAATGAACTGCTGGTTGTCTTTGATTCTACAGTTAGATTTACAGTATACTCTAATTTGCTTTTTTTTTCTTTTTTTTAACATTTTATATTTATCCTTTGGTCCTTTATAGTATTGACATTCAATAATATGTTGCTATATTTAATATGCAATATTTCAACAGTCCCTTTTCTAATAAAAATGCATTTAGTGTATTACAAACCAGGAACACTTCCTGCAGCTACATGCCCTGAATAATGAGTTGCTGTTTTTGATGAGTGTATAATCAATGTTTATGTAGTGAATGCCGAGTTTTAAGAAATATACACATAGCTAATGTGAAATACTGTATTGTCTAATCAACAGAGTGCTTCCACGCACATATGTACATTGAGTTCATCCATGCATCTGTTTAGCGTTTTCTATAGGAGGCACTAGTAGCCTTTACAGCCTCAGTAATTATCCGGATTTCCCTTTTCTCACAGAGTATAAAGCTCTGATGGAGTCAGCAACTTCTGCTAAGGTGTCAAAAGACCGTGCATTATGAACCTGCCCAGTGCTCATAGCCCCAGATCCATACAACCTCTCTCTCTCTCACACACACACACACACACATACGCTTCACAGACACCTGCGTGGATCACCATGATAGTGGACAGTCGACAGGTGCGCTGAGTTAGCAGCCACGTTGACCTTCCACTCTATGTGCAGTTTGACTTGTTTTTGTCACGGACCAACCTGGAGAATGCTTATTGTTTCAATGGGTCACAGACGATGCAGATACACCACCCTAGGAAATGTCAGCATCCTTGAGGCGTAAAACAGGACTAAACCTCGGCTGCATTACAGTCATACCACATCCTGCGACATCCACAGTCTCGTGGCACCTTACTCTCTTTGTATAAATCAGTTATTTTAATATCTCATTATAGTTTCTATGACTCAGATGATGGTCTCTGATACAGGCATCACTGACAGTGTTGATACCACTGTGTTGAACTAATGTGCAATAATACCTCTTGCTACAATGACAAAAGCTCAGCTCTATTAGCACTGAAAGTGGCTAAAAATATACCGACTTTCAAAACATTATGTATGCATTATGTAAGAAAGAAGCACCTCATCTGTGCTGTTGCTTTACTTAGATTGTCTCATTATCCTTTATTATTTTGTTATTATGTTTTATTGTTCTGCCATTTGTATGCCTTAATTATTATTTGATTCAGTGTTGTTTTAATCTTAGTTTTAATTCACTTTTCTCATTAATTTCAATAGATAAGTTCTGATTGTGATCTTTCACCCTTTAATGATACATGTTTGTCTTGATTGTAGTCATGTTCATTTCCAACCCTTTTTTTCGCAGCTTCGTAGCTTCATCTTCATCTTATACCTGATGCTACCTGAGTTAATAAAGTTCTTCCTTTTGTGATGTTAATTTACAACAGTATTACTTTCTTAAATGAGAACATTATAGAAAAAATTATGCATCATGAGATGTTAAAGATGAATCTGACCTGGCTGACTGAATCTATTATCAGTTTACTCTATTTCTGTTGCTCTGCGTCTCTAAATAGGTCTGTTTTAACACATTGAACAATCTAAAGATGAGACTCAGAGCTTCCTAGCAACAGGAAGTGGGTCTGCCCACCTCCTGTTAATCTCCAGCTTCACGTCTGCCTTTAAGACCCCACTGACGTCAAAGGCCGGGCTTCTGTTATTGTTTCACGAGGACTGAAGTACCTCAGACTTGAGATTCACACCAGTGTCTTGCTTCCTGTTCATGTCTAGAATAGCTGTCCTCGCTCAGACTGGCAGTGATTGTTGAAGTCACCTACAGTATGCTCTGTGAGGGCCGGATTCGTGACAAGAATCCGGGCCTCCTGGGGGGCCTGGCTGTAAATATCCCTGTTGTTGTTGTTGAGGTGGATGATGTGCTCTGTGGGGAAGGGATGCACTGTGCTGTGTATGTGTGCGTGTGATTGTGGGCAAGAGCATCAGAGACGGCTCAGGTAGGGGGGATCCATGTGACTCACAGCTAGTAGAAGGGCTATGGATTAAGGGTCACGTGCTTCTTTTGTGTTGCTATAGGAGGGTAGAAATACAGGTATGGTATGTTTTCCCTCTCCTCTCCTTCCTCACTCAGTACACCTGGCTAATGATGTGTTTTCTCATAAACACGATAAATCATAAGCCTTCCCTTTTTTTTCCTCTCATTCTCCCTAATTCCCTTTCCTATTGTCTCCCTCTCTGTCCACTCCTCCCTCTCTACATTGCTGCGTCATCCATCTTTTTTCTTTTAGAGGAAAAACATTCCCCCTTTTCTCCTGCCATAGTGGTTCATTTCTGTCTTGTGTTGTTTGTGGAGGCTCAATGGAGCGTCACTTACTGGCCCCTCGACAGATTCCAGACTACACACTGCAGCTGCGGCTATAGAATAGAATAGACGTTGCTGGCACTGCGTTGCTCCAAATTACTCGCTCTGCTTTCAGTGTTTAAATAATGGTCTCAGCACAGAGTTAATGGCAGTAGTGGGAGGCCAAGTGATGAACACACTGTTTTTGGTGCAAAGTGTTCCAGCTAGTGCTAGCTCAGGATGGCTCGGGTCCCTGGGTTAATAGGGACCAGGGAGTGATGTGTTGTCTTAATGGAAATGAAGGCTGCTTGAGGGAGGACATTACTGCGATTCTTCCATGTGTGATGTTTTGAAGGACTGAATATGGCTATTACTTATTTCCCATTGCTTTCTCTTGCCGTGTCTTCGGGGGGATGGGAGTTAGAGTGAATGGGTTACAGTCAGCTAGTGCCCTTTTATTTCAGAGCGTCAGCATACATGCAAAAGGACAAAAAGCACCACACTGATCAATGTGTGCGTGTGCTTTTAGTCTTCCATTTGTTTCTTTGCCTTTCACTTCTCTTTTCTTCTGTCTATGACACATAGTTCAGACAGAAGTGTGGACGGTCCTGTTGCTTTATAACCTTTTTCAGTTTTTCTATGACTCCTAGGCCTGTTCTGTGATAAGAGATTGTTTTATTAGGAGGATATTCATGGTTGGGGAGTGCAGGCTCAGTTATTGATGCAGTTCATTGGCTTTTTGTGAGGCACAATGGGTTCTCTTGATTGATTGCCCTAGACGGCTGATGATGTGACACAGAGGAACACCAGACGTGTAGAACTATGAGCTACAGTCGCAGATAAACCCCCACCGGATGCACACGCTCACACAATCATGCACATAAGCACACTGTAAGAACATGTCTTTGTAATGAAGACAGCTCTGTGACAGTAATGAACAACATCTATTCCTTTATGGTGAGGAGATTGGCCCTTGCTCAGACAAAACAATTAATACTTAATGCTTGGCTGGCAATTGAATAATAGCTGAGATTCATGCCTGAGACCCAGTAGGTTTCCATGTAAAAAGGAAGCAGTGGAGGGCTGAGCAGCTTTTGGAGAAATAACTCAGCTCGAACAGACTGGATAGGCCGAGCTGGGCTGGTTTGATCTGATCTGGTCTTGGTCTTCCAAAGGCTTATCAGGACTAAAGTCATCTTTAATTTAGGAGGAACACAGTCAATGTTCTGTTTATTCTATTTTTCATTTTTGGAAGGGATTGCAGCCTGGAGCCATCCAGATTTGGTCAGAGTGGATTCTTTTGGCTTGTGACTCTGCAGTGCCATAGCTTATTAATCAGAGGAGTGTTCTGCTGTCTCTGATAAGCCTGGGTATTGTGTTTGTGTGTGGTGGTGCAACTGTGTGACCACCAGCCAGGATACCAGAACCCGGGTTAAGCTAACGCAGAGGAAGCTCAACACTACAAACACCGTCACACATATGTGCACCCGCACACATTTACTCACCAAGGACAATAAACGTGCTACAGCTACGTTTCAAAGTCAGCACCATGCAGCATCCAGCAGCATGTGGGCTCATCTTCCCCCTCAACCACCCGCCTCCACCTCCCATTCTTTTTCAGCCTCTCTTCTCTCCTTCTCACTTGCCCATCTGGACACATGCATTTATTCATCCTTGTGTCTCCGAAGGCCTGTGTGGGGGTCTCAGGAAGGCAGGCAGATCAGATGCTGACACCCTCTCGTCCATGTGACTCTTTTCCCTCCCATTTCTTGGCATGTGCATGTGTTTGCATGCTCGTGCACCTGTACAACTGTGTATGTTCACCATCTGGGGAGCTTACTGAGCTGTGCACAAATCAATGGTCATGTATCGATGCCGTTTTTATGGGGCACTTAACAATAAAAAAGCAATAAGCTATGACATGGATAATCCAGCGGGGCATCACAGGCATTGCAAAGCAATTATAACAGCTCTGGTACTCTCTGTGTGATTTACAGACATGCCTGCAGTCTTAGAAAGCTCTTTGATACCAACAACATTTCCAGGAAGTGAAAGGATTTATAGAACTGTTTGCCTCTTTCATCCCGCCCTACCACGTATCCATTTTCAGGGTTTTAAACTGATATTGAGCTGAAGTGATATCATTAATAAATGGAGTGACTTGGCTTCTCCCTGGAGCCTCGAGTGCATTACACTGCGCCGGTGGGTGTGTAGGTGTTTTTAAATTGTCAGATATCACTCCTCACAGTTCATCACAGCAGATATATGTTCCCCACTAATACTATAAAACCCAGTGATTGCATGATGGCGTGTGGGTTGATAATATTGTTTGTGGATTTGCCCACAGCTTGCCTACCCGCTGATCATAATGCTGGATTATTCATGAAATGAAACTGCAGAGAATCGCTGTAAACTGAGAGTAATTATACAGCACCTCAAACTGGCCTTATGTGGGCGACCGAGATACAAAACTCACATGACAGCAACAAAACTCTTTTGATTAAAACTTTTGTTTGGGGAGTGTTTGCAAGGTTATCCATTTTGATCACGGCATGCTGTCAATCTTGGATGTATTTTTGGTGTTACATATATTGTTTAGGAAAATAGAGAGACAGGTATGTTTTATGAAGTTAGAAACAATATTGTATTTATTCATTAAAAAAAATAATGCAATATAGACAGTGGGTTTACATTTTGTGGCCATTATTAATGAAGTATAAAATATTCTCTTTCATAGTATAGCAAACAAACAGTAAGGTATACTACTGCATTGCGTAGTTGGGTCAGTTTCATATTACATGATTATTAGTGTTTTTTCAGACAAGATCGAAAATAAGTCAAGTAATAAATAATTAATGTAGTCAATTGTGCTACATATACGCTGATAACACGACAGCCATATATCACAGAAGAAAGCGTGATTTACGATGATGGCCATGATGATGAAGCTGTGCGTCAAAGTGCTTTGTTCAACGATCTCTGTGTTTGAAATGTGATCCTAAATGTCAGTATGACCTCACCCAGAACTTCACCTAGAGGATCTTGATTCCTTCCACATGTTTTGGTTGAGCTCTAACATGTAGTAATGTAATTCTGTAATGTTGCACAGTGCGTATTGAAGCATTTTAACAGACTCTGTTTTTTAAACTGAAAACAATGTGGCAGGTATAATTTCGTAACCAAAATGACCTTACCCTAGACCTCAGAGTAAGTCATTACTGATCCTGTTCTCCAATCGCCTTTACCTCGATGTCCAAAACAGGTGAAAAAATCTATTTACAAACCTCTTGGGGGCCATTTCCTTAATGTTTTGAATGAGTCACTGTGGTTTTACGGTCAGATGCTGACTGGGCAACAGCATAGTTCATTCTCTTTTTAAAACTTTTAAAACTTTTTTTATGCTAATGCTGTCTATGAGTATTAAAGCAGCCGATGATTTGATCTGATCTGAGAGGCTTTCACATAATCTGATCTCCTTCATCAAGGGCACATTCTGATTACTACTATATACAGCATACTTATCACCTTAGCTTGTATATGCAAAGTCTTGATTAGCTTCACTTAATTACATCACATAATCTGATCCTAGTGTTTGTGTATTTTTTCCTTCTCATGTGTTATCCACTCTGGGAAGCACTACGCCAGAGCATGAGTCTGCTTCACATCAGACTCCATTAGATAGTATTTCCAATAGCTGGCAAGTTAAAAGTTAAATATAATTAATGCGTGCTTTGCTTGGCAACTGTATCCAGGTCTAGATCTGACTTGATGATTAAAGTCCTGATCACTCAACTACCTGCGTCACTGTCTTTTTCTTCTTACAGAGTTTATATTTTTCATAACTTGTGCATGTATATAAATGAATCTCTATAAATGAAACAGGACGTCACACAGCAGCATGCAGACTTTTCCGTCTTCTAAATCCTTCATCCTCTGTCTCCTCGCTCTGTTTCTGCCAGACATCGCTCATCTTTTTTTCTTTTTGGAACTTATCTCTCTGCATCCATTTTTCACATGTTCCATCTGATCCATTTCCTCTATGTCTATTAATCGCATCCGCTACCATTTGTTATCGTATACCTGATGGGGTATATAAAATTAAAGTTGAAGCCACTGATTAATTTTCAGAATTTGTCATGCAACGGTGCCTAAACCTCATTCTAGAAAGATTTTTAGATTTGAGCTTTTATCCTAGCAACCTCAACCCCCCATACCCTTACACACCTATCCTGCTCAAAGCGTATCTAAAAGAGTGGATGCTGCTCCCAGAAGCTTTTTCCCCCATCATTCTCTACATCCTTCCACCCCCCACAATTTCCTCTTGCTTTGTGCGAGTACAGGAGATGCATCTCCCACAGGTTGGTTGCTCACCACTTTTTTTTTTTTGTTAAAAAAAAAAAAAAAAAAAGAGTCAAATCTCTCTGTCTCTCTTTCACTTTCTCTCTCTCTCTTTCTGTCCCTCCTAATATTCCTCAGTCTCTCTACCCCCACCTCTGTTGCCTTGTTTTTTGGGGGGAGGGAGAGAGATGCTGGCTCCCAGAGGCAGACTGCTCATCCCTCAATAACTCCAGCTGGCTCCCTGTGGTGCTGAGCCCCGTCCTCCGCCACTCAATTACCCCCCTCCATAAAGATGTACAGATGGGCTGGGATGCATACATGCACACACACATACACACCTATCCAGAGGTACACAAGTAGTCAGTCCTGTGCTCGTATCCACACCAATTTACACACATTTGCAGTCCACACAGTCCACAAAATGCACATATCTATCTGCACACATGTGAATCAATGCACACTGAGACACACACACACACACACACACATCCTGATCAGCCTGCAAAGCCCTTTTGCAGGTTGTTTAGTGCTTTCCGTTCTCTCACAAGCTCACAGCCTTTTCTCATTTGTAATTTTATTTTCAGATTTTAGCACACCCCACTAAAATCACCCTCCTGTTCTTCTTGCTCTTTATGTCGTTCCTTTTGTCTCTTCTTCCTGTCTGTGTCGCCTTTTCTTACAGTGGTTTTCCACCCTTCTTTTTCCCTCGCTCACTGTGCATCCACAGGCGGTTAATGAGAACACAGCACAGATTGGCCTACCTGCCTACCTTCCTGCCTCTGTTCAGCAGAAAACAGCTCAGACTATGACAATGGCTCACACTCTGTATGTCAAATTCAAAATGAAAGACTGAAAAATAAAGACGCGTCCACTTAAATACAGATGCACATAGACAAAGGTTAATACAGGGGCAGTACCGTAGCTAATGGTAATTTCCACAGGTTATAATGTGAAAGCATCATTGTTGCTCTGTATGAGTGACATTTCTGGGTCTGCACAGGTAAGTGACTTTGCACACATGGCAGTGTTGATTAGAAGGTCACATGTATT
>JAPQRQ010000023.1:5963297-5976928 GCA_037367365.1 Apogon talboti
AAAGAAAAGAAAAACATTACTCTCCATCCATGAAAAGAATGGGTTCCTCTCCCATCTATCAAAACAAAATCCTCACATTTCAATTCCCAACCATTAACAACATTCAAACCGTTGATAATGGCTGTAATCATTCTGCCTTCCCATAACACACACACACACACACACACACACACACACACACACACACACACACACACACACAGAGATTCACACCTAAAACAATTTCGACACACGACAATTAAACTAGGCAATGGGACTTTAAATTTTGTCCTCATTCTATTGTAATGATGTGCAGTCATTTTTAGAATAATGTAATACTTCTGCCTGTGTACACAACTGCTGTATAGCTGATGAATCATACATACAACAATCAGTGCCAAAACAAGATGGGTCAAACCTGATGCTGCTGCAGCTCCTCCTATGTTTATGTATTACATACTTGTATAGTTAATAGGAAGCTAAACCACACAGACTTCAGTAGTAATTTTAAATATTGTTACTGTTTTTTTCCTCTGTTGGGAGCTGTCGTTGCAATTCCCTTTACTCTGCTGTTTCTAATAATTATGCATGTGGCACATAAAGATCTGAGTCTGATGTGGTGTGACATCTGAATTGCGTTAGACTTGTCATTAACATTTAACATTATTAGTGTCACCTATCAGTTTTATGTAAAGGTCTTCATTAAAATAGCCCTAACACCAGTGAGATAGTCGTGACAACACTGCCATCTGCTCTAAGATTCACTCAGAATATGCTCACAACACTGCGCTGGGATCTGTTGGACTTTTTATTACCTCACGTCTGCGGAGACGTCTGTGTGGGTTGTTTGTGACCGAGAGCGCAAGTAATGTGTGTTTTGACCAAACCAGACTTAACTTACTGTGTTATTTTGTATTAAATTCAGTGTAGGGGCACTGTTTGTCTCTCCATCTTTTGTGTTTACAATTGATATTTTCATGTCACGTAAAATCAAGCTTGTTTTGTTTATTTTCATTTATTTATTTTTATCATAGTTGGTTGTATGGCCTCACATTTGTTGATTTTCTCAAATCCAAGTCAAGCATGGCACGTGTGTACCGTTCAACAAAACAAAGCATCTTTCTCACACACACACACATATGCTCACAAACTGCCTACTATCTCCCTCTGTGCAACACACATATGTACACATGCACACATACATATACACACACAGATACACACACACACACACACATAGACTCTCCGCCACATCAACAAGGGAAACAAACATCGTTTCTCACCCAGTCTGCAGCGCTTACACTCACATTAGACGCCAACCGCTGTGTCACTCAAAGCCGCAGAATACAATCTATTGAACACAATAGCAGCTTAGTGTCAGACACAGAGCAACAGTAAACTGTGTATGGTATATTATATCTGGGGTTTTACAGTTTAATAATGAGCACTCCTGCTGAGACTATCCACACACCAAATACTGTTTATATCAACACAACATTCTGCATTCTATTCTTCTTTTTTTATTCAGGCCGTTTTGTTTACTGTTTCCTGCGGGTTCTGGGGTCATTTGTAGAACTAGAAAACTCCACAAAAGCTCTGCATCGTTTGGATATGCAAAAGAAGCAGAGCTGAAAAAAAAACTATTGTAATCAGTTCATTTTATGGTTGTGAGTTTGTTTTTTTTTGGCTCCACATCAGGAATATATGAAGAAAACATCAGAGAATGTAATATCTAAGATTCTACCATGAGGATGCTCTACCTCAGACTGTGCAATTTAGCAGGAGTATAAGCCATATTCCATAGATTTTATGTCTGTTTTTGAAGCAGGAGAGTTCATTAATGTCGTAATCTATATTTAACACATGGAAGAAGAAGTGCAAAAGGATGCCGTGTGTGTCTGTATGATGAATGCAGGAGCCCTGTCTGTCAATTCTGACACATGCAGTTATAATTATCACACTGTCATTAAAATGACTCACTGTGAGTGCCTGGCAGGCTGCTTTATTGCCGGTTTTAATCTATGACCGGTTCACATCTCATTATTAATATGGTAATGGATCTCCTTGAAGAGATTAAGGGATGGAGTGGTTGGTGGTGACAGTAAAAGCTATTTTAGATTTTAGAATCAGAGAGGGCTCGGGGGGTTGATGCTGCTGCAGATGAGTACTGTCATCTAATGTGGAAAGTTTTTTTTTTTTTTAACTGGTGCTGGGCTCTTATGTTTTTTAGGAGGTTGTAACATTTGAATGTACACTTCTATGAAACTTGTTGATAAATATAATCTGATATTACATTCTTGCCTATTTCACGCTCTTGTGCGAGTGTGTGCTTGTGTACAAGCTGGTGTCTGACTCTGGCAAAAAAGCAACAGTCTAACAGCTTTATTTGTTGTCTGTAAATGCCATCACTACTCTGTTCCTCCCTGCACACAGCGAGGAAACCCATCCAGTAATTGGCCTTTCATCGGTTGAGACATCCACTGCTGCCGCTGCTTCTGCTTCTGCGCTCCACCACTGAACCCTCTTTCTCTCTTTGGAACTCATAAGAAAGCTGCAGAACAGACACCAGCCAGACAAGGCGTATTACATGACTGAATAACGTCCTGCCACATCCCATAATGCCCCTTAAACAAAGTCCTATAGAGAAGTCCTCCACGCACGTCCAAGGACTTGCACGTCAGCAAAAACTGTACAGAGACATATGAATAATGCATAGCAGTGGTTTTATGAGACTTGGGGGATTTTTACATTCCCTTGAGCAAATAAATCCTTCAAGTGTCATAATGTTATGTGTTTATGTGAGGAGATGCTTACTATATCCAGGAGATTAGATGTGGTAATGTTGGCTGGAATTTTTCCCTGTATTGGCTTTTATGCATCACTCATCAGGGCACCTCTGCACTCTTCCTTCCAGGTATTGAGCCTTTTTCTTTCCAGCTCTGTCTCGATGCTGAATCAAAAATCCCAAGCCATTGCCTTTCTTTGGCAACATATCCGTGTTATGGCAGGTAGGATTAAACCGAGGATGGTTTGATATAATCTCTAACATCTGCTTGTATATTTCCATCCAACTTTTTCCCCCTGGCTGTCTTTTCTTTTGTCTTTAGCAAAGCATTTCAACCATGTCAAAACCACTTAAGTTCTTGAGTCAAATCACCCCCCGCACGCACACACACACACACACACACACACACACACACACACACACACCACTCAACGCACACAAAAATTCTGGCATATCACCCCCTAAGGTGAGAGAAATCTTGCTTCGAACATATTACTGCACTTCATTAGATTTGTTCATTAAAGAAGGCTCACAAGTAATGACTTTTTTTGCACCATGTGACTGCCAAATAGATTATAGTATTGATAATTGCATTAGTTTTATGATGAATGTGTAAAAAAGTGGAAATGGAGAGTGGGCGTGTTTAATATTGCAGAATTATTAACGTTTTATTTCGACTCAGCCTCGATTCCTCCGTAGTGACAAAGAAGTTGAGATTTTCCAGTGCTTTGTGTTTTACCGACAGGATTATCAACTTGGATAGAGAAAATATGTCCCTATAACTATGTATAGCTGGATAATATTCATCTTATCAAGGCAGCTATAAAAGAAAGCAATAACAGAGAAAGATAAATAGATGAGAAGGGTATCGCTGCACTCTCACATACTTGCATATATATTTTTTCATTACATTAAAGTGCCACGGGATTTGACGGCATGAGGATGTGATTCGGCAGCGCAGATTTAGATGGAATTCAGAGATCAATACTCACTGGCAAAGTGGACACAGTCCCCCCCCTGTACCTCCACTGCAGACATTTAACCTGCTTGGTTACAACACCCATGATTTTTCCTGTCACCTTCAGTCTTTCACCGGAACTGTCTTCACAGTTTTTCATCAGTAAAGTTTACATTTTAATGGGCTTTACTGGTCTCATATGTGCTACAGGCATTTGTGCTGCTATAGCATGAAGAATGTAGCGGTTGAAGAAAGAGCAATAAATGTTGTTATTGTTGTCAGCATTCTTATAGAAGAATCTGAATTACATCCAGCCTGATTGTACAAACAGATCAGAGGCTGTAAAAGAACTGACATGTGTCATGACGTGTAACAAACTCAACACCTATCCTGCTTTCCTGTCCTCCATTTAACAGAAATAGTAGGCTTCCATTATCAGACTCCCGGTTATGGTGTCACACTGACCAGACGTGTTTCTCATGCTTTGTTGCTTTACTGAAAATCCTGCCTAAAAGTCTTAAATAACACTTCAGTAAAGACAAACTTAAAGCATAAGCAGAAGAACAAAAAGGTTTTTATTATCAAGCTGTGCCATAAACCCATGAAGAGCATTTCCAGAACTCTAGTAATATCTTAAATTGTTTGATATTTTAGACACATGCAGAGGCAATTTGTCTTTGTTGCAGGAGTTGACATTTACTTTTTTGACTCCTATTGAGAACAAAACCTGCTAAGGTAAGCAGAAAAAAAAAGAGTTGCCTCTGCACTGAGATGCATTTATTTTCATTGTGTTGTCAAATAAACAGTATATAATATACAGCAGATCACTCGATCACGCCTCTACTGTAAGGAAAGTGATGTGATGTTGTTAGGATCCAGGTGTGAAATCACCCGTGATGTATTTTCTTGTCTATTCATTTGAGCAGATTGTGTTTCTGTAAATATCAGAGATGATCAAAAACAAAAAAAATATGTTTATGTGGTAAAAATCATATATGTCACATTTAACATAACAATGATTACTTTGTCAACCCATTCAATTCAATTAAGATCTCATTGAGAGCAAATTTTTTGGCTACAAAATGATGAAATATTAAACAAATAAAACATTTAAGTATGTGTAAATGTGACTGTGCACTTCCTGTTTTAAGGGGATGTAAATATAAATTCATGTATTTGAGGTTTAAGGTTAGAGTTATATTTAGATGTGACGTGGATGGCACATAAATACATGCAAATATATATGCGTGTGTGTGGGAAAAATTGCACGGCAAAGTTAACCTTTACCCATCTAATCTTGTCCCTGCTTTTAAGCTTTTATAGTCTCATTCCAAATGCCCTCTAACATCCAGGTTCAGAGTCACAGCCTCTGCTTTCAACCATCATAAATAGTTTTCTTGGGTCTCTGTGACATGCCATTACACTAGGATGTGCAAATACTGAAGCTAAACATGAAGCTGTGACTTACTAGTCCAGACTAAACTGAAGTAAAAAAGAGAATGAATGAATGAAAGAGTTGTGTTGGCAGAGGTTTGGCAAAACACATCAGTGGATCCCTGGTGTTGTGTGATGGAGGGGAATGCTGCGGCTGTGACAGACTGAAAAGGTGTTACTTGCAGCTCCTCTACCATTTTAAGTCTATCACTCAGAGAAAAAATATAACCCATCCATCTGGCCATAATAGAAGATGATTTCTCTAAGTATAGATCAAGCAGTGCTTAAAGAGGAAGGAATTATGTATTTACGAGATAAGAGCAAGCAGTATTGAAATCAGGAATCTACCATGGAAGGCTGTGTCTTCTTGCCTTTTCTTTCATTCTTAATGTGTTGCACATTTAACTGCAGTATCATGTGCACTATTGCCAGCTTTCTCAACTGGTCGCCATGATCCAGATATGGATTGCGGACATGTTCTGAGTGGGTTGTGAAGTTATTTAGATTCCTGATATAGACTTTTATTGTATCAGACATTTAGACTAAGTTCTTCATAGGCAAGATGTAGTGCAATGTTAAATATGGTTTATAAATACTGAAAATAAACAGGGAGGATACATACAACAATGGTGGTTCTGTAGGGTTTTCTTCTTTTTTGTGCCAACACAGGTGAGTTGGTGTTAATATGTAACATCCTCTGAATGCAGGGATGAAAATGTGTGTATAGCTTGTCTTTTTAAAGACATGTTTGTGTTTACGTGATGCTTGTTTTTGGGAAGTACATTTTCTTGGTTTGGATTCTATTAATAGTGGTTTGTGATTTAATGACCATGGAAAAATGTTTGTCCCAAAGTGACACCAGTTGAGACTCACTGACTGCATATTTCCCACAATGTGGATAGTGAAAACATTACAAAGAACACGAAAATGTCTGAAACCAAAACTCGTTTCCAAATCAGAACAAGTGATGCTACTGCAGCAAGATTTGGATGAATGTAAATTTAGGAAACTTTGCATCAGACATTTACAACATATCACCCCATTTAGCAGAATAATCAGATGTTCAGACTCATTACATGACTAAATGACTTGTAAAGATGGACATTTTTTTCCTCAGTTTTGGTTCATTCAGCCTTTAACCCACTACCACCCCCTCTGCTCCCTGAATACCCAGCAGTACATTAGTGGATAGCTACTATTACAGAGTTCCAGTTCCAGAGAGCAGCTATATGGAAGGCTGAGTGTTACAGGAAGCCCCCACAGGTTTAATGGTGTGGCTTCTCTCACCACCTCGCCAGTCCATAGCCAGCTCTCCCTGAGTGCACGAAGGTCACATTAAAACAGAGGACACAGTAGCCTGTACGTGTGTGTTTGTGCATGTCTCCTTGTGTGTGGCTCACACTACAAAGGCAGAGGAGAGTCATTAGCCAGAAACAGCAAAAAGGGTGAGTATTGCTCTTCCCCGCTCCTATTTTCTCTCACCCCAAATGTGGCTTAGAGTGAGGTCTTGCCATCCTCAAACATAAATGGAAGTGTCTAATCCCCCTTGGTAAAGGAAATTCCAATAGGACAAACTTCAGATCATTCTGCGTTGCGCAGAGTCAAGAGTGCTGTATTGATCTGCTCTGTCTGTGATGAATCCACAATTAGAGTCATGGCAGGCCGTTGGGGAGTCTGTCCTCTATTTGATTGAGCCTGCCCTCTTTGCCTTCACAGCTACTGTATGTGGATGAAACTTTAAACAGGAAGGAGAGAGCTGTAAGTGTGTGCTCACATGTGTGACAGCTGTGACATGAAGGAGCAAAGATGGACTGAAAAAAGCAGCAGACAGATGCTCACTGACGCTACAGATGAGGAAGGGGCTGGACAACACAGAGGGGCTAGAAGACATTCCATCTGACTGATGTGGTGCTACTGGAGATATTTGATGCAGGGTGAGCTCTTCTTGGGAATCAGCTGAATAAAGAAAAAGGATTTCAGATGATGCAACACGCGAGTATACAGCTACTGGGGACTTTTGGTTACGAGTGCACACCTCTTATGAATTTAGGACGAGGTGGTTGGGGGGTTCAGCCTGTAGGAATGCCAGTGTCAGAGCTCAGCAGTGCAGGGGAGAGGCAGGAGGGGGGCATCCTGCCAACTGGGTTTGCAGCTTAATTAACTCTAAAGCAGGAGAGCTGCGGGCTGCCCCGTCGCCTTGCATATCAACGACCTGAGCGCTTTCTAAGCACCTTAGCAGACAAGCCCTCCTTTGTGAGGCAGCGGAGTCTATTCAGCCGGGGCCGGTGGAGCCCAAGGAGCTCCTCTCTTGTCTCTGCTGTGTGTGATGGGCATGCACTGGGTTCCTCACATAAATCTTTGAATGGAGCTGTGTAAGGAGCAGAGCCCTGATTGAGAGCTGTAGCTCTCTTTTTTCTGTGTCAAAAAGAAGGAAAGGATTTCTGTTTCCTGTTTGTAGCAAAAACCTGATTGTTCTTTAAGCTTTCAATGTTGATAATTAAAAAATGCTTCTAAATGCCACCTGCAGAACAGTATAGATTCTGGGATATAATTATGAATTTGGCTGAAGCATAATTGACATGCCTACGCTGTGCTGTATCCGTTATTTTCTGCTTTTTAACAAGGTCAAACTGCTGGCTTCTCAGACAATACTTTCCATCTAAAGCTCAGGGCAGCAATCCTGTTGAATGAACTCGACTAGCCACTGACCTCTAGTGGCTAGAGAGGGCATTAATCACTGATTAGATTGAAAATTAATTAAACTTTTTCCAATTTGGATGAAAATTGAGGTGATGGCCAAGGGGAGTCTTTGCAGATCAGCGGTCGTGATAGTCATCATACATTAGTGTTGAATTTATAGTGAAATTCCATATAGCACAGGGTTTTCTATTGTGTTTAATATTCATGAGCAAATCCATCTACCTGGACTGCAGGTAAAATAAACAGCTTGCCTTTATCCCTCTGTAATTTGCTTTTTTGTATCTCAGGGATGCTGCCTGCTATTCTGTGGCCTGAGATTATCTGATGCACAGACACAAACGCATACATATTCACTCCAAAACACACACCTCTCACGGAGCAGCGGTGCAGAGGTCAGTCCTGATATATTCTGCTGAGAGCCCACCATGATCTGTGATGAGACCATGAGAGCAAGTGGGATTATTAAATTTGGACCTGCTGCTGGCTCCTTCAGGCTTGTTGGCTGGCTGACCTTGAGTTTCTGGCTGGTGGGTAGCGCGGTGACGGGCCGGGTTTGTGTTGCTTGGCCAGTCAGCAGACTTATTGACTATTTGCATGTCTGTAGGGAGGTCTGGCAGGCTGTAGCCGGCCGACTGGTGAGGATACTCTTTTTTTTGCAAGCTGACTAACTGGCAGCGTGATTGAAAAGATGCTGTTGCTGTTGCATGCAGGTCGACTAACTAGCTTACTGTCAGACTGCAAAGATGACTTTCTGCTGTATATTTCATTAGGCCATCACTTCCCTGGCAGCAAACATTTTCCACATAGCCGCTATCTTCAGCACACATTTGGTGTCCTGTAAAACACACAGCGACCCAGCATATTTTCACTTTAATCTTTTATAATTATTGTCTCTTTGGTCGTATATGATGCATAATGGATTTTTTCAGTTACACTAAGCCATATTTGTCAGATTGTGATCATCTCCTTTGGCCTCTACTCAATGTGCACTAGAATACATTTCACTGTGTGTTGCACTATGTATGCAGAAAGCAATTAATTTAGCATTATCTTCACAGTTTGAGATGAACTGATAACAATCTGAAAAACAGTGACCACAATAGTATGTGTCGGCGGGAGGAGTGTATCCTCCTTGAAGCACTTGCCAATCATTATAATCATCATACCCAATCACCGTGTGTGTTAACCAATAAAAGTTATATTGATTCTTATTTTTCACACAATAAACACAAAGCTTTACGGGCCCTATGAGTCCTCACTTTGTTTTGCTAGTGTTACTACGTGCCGCCCTATGAGACTTGAAATGCTTGCAGTGTAAACAGTGTTTACACATACAGTATTCCTCCCTTCACCTTTTAGGGCATTTCAGTTTTGGTCAGGATCATAGTTAGCTTTACTGCAGGCTCTTTTATTCAGCTCTCAGTTGTCTGTAAATGCAGCTTTCGTAAAAGTATGTAGATCAGTCAGGACTTTCAAAGACATTTCAAGCCTGTCACCTTGTTATACTGCCCTAGCACTCACTCTGTGTTTTACAGTCAGACAAGAGGCTGTGTCTAATGATCAGCATCTCCAACAGAAACCATTTCTTCTTGGAAACAGACATTTTTTGCTAATACAATACATTCTGAGATTTCTTTTTGATGTTGTGCATTATTCATGTCTTTGTCAAGGTCTTGCTTTTGTGTTGCTGTTGTCGCTGATTAACTATATGTTCAGGGTTTTTAACTCAATTAATGCTCTCAGACGAACTCATTGTTGGGTGTATGTGCATAAGCAAATGAGATCTCTGTCAGGCTGTCTACAATATGACAAACAGATTGCAGACTTCAAGCATGTGATAAAATTACTATAGGCGAGGTGAGAACTTGCCGCATGTTAGTAGCTTATAGATATTGTGAGAATCTGACTTGTATAAGATATGACAAACCTGTATGTACATAGTCCTTTGTATGCTCTCAGAGTGCTCACCACGTAACAGAGTGGATCATGGGTAGCACCCCCACCATGGCAGCCTCCCTGTGGGGATACAGGTTTTAAAGTGCCACACTCTCCGATTCTTTGCCTGATCAGCCACTGTTGATAAGACGCAATGCCTATGAAAGGCAGATTTCTTTCTTAAGAACACATCAAAGCAAACCAGTCCTGCTCACTTTCCCATTTCCACATTCTGCCGAGGCAGAAGAAAGCAAACAAGAACGAAAGCAATGTTGGGAGGAATAGGCGCAGCAAATGGGGTTTACCATGGCTGGATTTGATGCCAGGGCTGGATGGACTAAGTCAGAATTCAGGGATATATGCCAAAAGAAATTACTACAGCTTTCACTGAGCGTAATCCGCCACTTCAGTATGTATTTCCTTTTCTTTTCACAACTAAAGAAGCTCAGGCATCTTCATTGAACTTCTGCTATCTGAACATATACAGAGTATCGGCTGTCAAAGCATGAAGTAGTCACAGTTTTCAACAACTTATTTAAAAAATACATGTTTCTCTGAAGGATGTGCTGAGGTGAAATTTGCCTTTAAACACCTATGCTTGGTGTTGAATGTCTCAAAGAGGGAAATTACTGAGTGAAAATACCCAGTCAGTCAAAGATAAAATAAACTTGAGGGTTGTCCCTGTGCTCTATTACTGCACCTCTGAGTCCCCTGCACTGTAGAATCTCCTCCCCACCTCTTTATTTCAGTCTTTCAACCTCTTTGCCTCTGTACCGGCTCTTTAAATTTTAATTGAGTTTGTGTTTTTTAAAGGAAGGCTGTATATAGTGTTGTTTTTTTAAGTACCTGCAGTACTATTACCATTATCTAGTCTTGGATGAGCAAAGAGTCATATTAGAGCAATTAAGTGGCGGAGTATGACCCTTGTAATTATAAATACTGAGACATATAATTTTAATGACCCTTATGTGGCATCTAATGAAGGCCCAAATCCCCTTAGAAAATAACAGGTCATTATCACCTTACTGTTTAAAAGTCGCTGACTCACACTTACTCAGTATCCTCGCAGCAGCTTCGCGTGAGGCCTCCTTGTTTTCTGGGTGCACATACCCTGAAAGAATAACCTGTAAATGTAACATGAACACGATGCTCTCAGAGCTGCCTGTGCCTTTGAGAAGTGGAGCTTTTGATTCATAATTTGTGCCAGTGTGAGTGTGAATGTGAGTGTGTGTGTGGCCGACCGGCAGTTCGAGGCCAGCAGCTGCAGGGGGCCGTGGAAGGGTATGGTTGTCTAAATCAGTATCGACAACCTCACTCCTCTTCTGTGAGTGTGAATTCAATCCGAGCACGGGCAGCAGCAGACCAGCTTAGCCCGTAAAGGCTACTGTGATGTATTTATCTCTGCATATCTCCTTGAAACCCCTCCTCCGAGCTCATTGGAGTGGAATATCTTCACAACCGTGTCTGTGGAAGTAGCTTTTTAACATCATCATGCACAATTAAATGTAACCCCAATTTGCTCTAAGATGGAATATCCAATTATCAATTGAGCAATAAAGGGGTTCAAATTACCTCTGCATTTGCATTTTTTTCATATTCTCAAGTCAATTTTCTGCCTAAAATTGATTCTTATTTAAATGACTCTAGAGACTGAAGACAGTCTTGTGTTACCTATAATTTTTTCTATATATATTTAAAGCACTATCCGTTCAAGGGCAGATCTACCCCAGTTGCCCTTCTAAAATCTGAACTGGTAAAAACAAATAGCCACAATATCCACAAATTCATCAGAGCATTGAAACAAACAATACATTGACCCAAAGTGATTTATAATGTGTTCTTCTACAGTACATCTTTGAGGCAATTTTTGTGATTATTTATAAAACAGAACTTTTACTTGTCATGGAACATTTTGATTGATTTTAATACTATTAATTTTTCAAGAGCTTGTTTTGCTTTGTTTAGGCACTGGTCTTCCTGTTGTGCATTAAGAGCTCAGGTAGTGTATTGATATAGGGTATTATTAAACAGTAAGTCATTTTATAATATTTTTCTTAATCTTGTGATGAATCCATTTACATACTGTTTATATGGGCGTACCCCCCCCCCCCTTGCCACCTCATGTAAAATTTTGTAGAGCCGCCCCTGTGTCCACTAAATTGGCCTTAACACATTGCGACAGTCTTCATCCGAGTTGAAACAAACTGCAAAAAGTGTATTTATTTATAGGACTGCAGACATTCCCCATCATTCACTTCTGTTTCTTTCCACTTCTCTTTTTGTCCCTGTCCATAAAAAATATATACTTTATAGAAAAAGAAAAAAAAGAAAACTCTCAGGAACCCTTATGTAAGTTGAGTGTATGTCTAACTATAAATATGGAATCACACAGGACTTCACCAGTCTCACCTGCTTTAAGTGGATGGTTTTCCATTTCCTTGGATTCCACTGGAACGTCCAGTTTTAGAAACTTGTCGACTGACTGAATGAATGAATGAATTTCATGGTCACACAAAGCGTCAGAGTCACAGAAATGGAATATCAGCACAAAATATCTGTTCTCAGCACTTTCTGTGGAGCAAAGATTTCTTTTCAGCAGCCATTGTGACTTGTTATCTGGATTTCTGTACCAGTGTGAGTTTCCATTTTCTTCGCTCTCAACTTTCTATATTTCCAATAGTACGCTGAAGAGGTTTAAATCCCTAACATGCACAGACAGGTTCTGGTCCAGAAGTTAAGTAGCTTTTCTGCCAGATTTATGATCTGTAAAGTCAGTACAGTCCTTTTCCTGTAAACAGTACAGGAGGACAGATGGGGAAAAAATACCAACAGAAAGAAGTGTAAAAACAAAACATTAAAAAAAGATCTAAAAGTGTTTGGATAAAAAGAAATCACATCATAGCCACTCAACTTACTTTTACTGTTGAAATTGCTGAATAGAGAGCGAGTGATGGTCAAATGGCCCGTGAAAAAATATCTAATTCAGCAGGACACTAAACTACAAAGGCTTTGAGGCAAATCAGCATCGGCCTTATTTCCCAGCTCCAAAACGAAACTCTCTCCAACTTTCTCTATCAGCGCCGGGGAGGGTCGGCCGTTTGCGTGCGACCCTGCATTGTGAAAGGATGATGTGCATTTTCGGTACGGGTTCACGCTCTGTGATTTCGTAGTAGTCTTTGGGGCTTTGGTGTCCTCATCCTAAGATCCCAGAGCTGAACCTAATACAGGGGAGTGGTGTATGGGCGAAAAGGGCAGGGAACGGAGCGTGAAGGAGCAAAGCAGGGCAGTGCAGGGTGGAGGAGAGCAAGCTGGGTGAAAAGAAGAGTTGATGGAAAGCAAAACAGAATAAAGAGAGAGAAAAGAAAATAGAAGAATTATTCTGAATGGGGGACTTGTACTATAGTGGGACCAGTGTTGTGCAAGTTACTTCCAAACTGCAATATATTACAGATTACTTGTTAATGTTATTTCAAAGTAATTCCATACCTTACAATCTTACTGTCTCAGAACTGTAATGCGTCACATGACTCCTGTATTACTTTTGCGTTACATACAGATTCTCGTCATAAATGGCGCGTGCGCATTAGAACCCCCAATACAAGAGACAGGAGAGAATTGGGACGCATAAATTTGCGCCCGAAGTACATGTGGATGGATAGCTCAGTAAGTAACGCTACGGTCTACGATGTTCAAATGCCAGCAGTAACGTTTGCATTTTTTTCAACATTTTACATGTCCAAATAGGGGGCGCGCCACCGACGACACGGTAGATAAATCCACAATCGATAAATAATGCTAATTATTCATAGAAACATTAGCTCACTTTGTCATTGCTGATCA
>JAPQRQ010000023.1:5977574-5987788 GCA_037367365.1 Apogon talboti
CGTCCATGTGGACAATGGACTGTCTTCTGCTGTCTTCACCCATTGGCTGAACACCAACAGGAAATAGAACTTTACTGCTGCATTTTGAACATGTGCCGAGCAAAATATTACTGAAAATTAATTAGTAATGCCTTACAGTACTGCATTACAGCAAAAAGTAATCTGTTACTGTAATGCATTACTTTTGTAACACGTTACTCCCAACATTGAGTGGGACAAGTTGGATACAGTAGAAAATGGAAACGACAAAGGCAGAGAAAATAGACCAATCAGAATAGATCAGAGAACAGCAGTGTCTCATGTTCCACACTCAAAGCTAATGATTGGCTGAGACATGCATCAGACAGGGTTCAGAGGTCACAGGACCACCCTGGCTTTCATCATGCTGTATATTGGCTCTGGGCTGTACAGTGTCTGTGAAATGTCAAAGGCAGATGAAGCACGCTAGAGGAAAATCAATGCTCTTTGGAATCACTGTTTGCTTCCTGAGCTTTGTTTTTCGGCGCACACAAGCTCGCTCGCTAACACACACAGAAGCATGATCAGACCTGTTGTGACATTTTACCTGAAACAAATCGGTCTGTGTTGTGCTTTCGGCTTTTATAGAAGGAGGCATCTGCTTTGATTTGCTATACGTCTCCCCTGCAAATGAAACACTGCATGACCTGGAAGCTACAACGGGCAAATGCAAGATGGCTGTTAATACTGTGCAGGGTTTTAGACAGAGATGAAAAAGAATTGTATGTTTTGCGTCTGGCGTTTAATGCTTTTGAGTCAGTGCTATTCCTGTTTTTTTTCCTCAATATCTGACTCAGACTGCAGCATTAGGAGACCCTGTAAAGAGTTTTTGAAATGACTAAAAATATTAAATTCCCCATTGGCTGTTGTGTACACAGGCACTTTGAGCAAATAACATTGATTTAGTTAAGTCAACTGAGTAAACTCACTGTACTGAAGAAATAAAATGTGCCTTGTCTGTGCTTTACTTCTGCAGCTGTCAAACTGAACTTGAGTAACACAGCCAGAGAACGTAGCTGACAAATGGCTTTATTTGATACTGTGCTGTTTATAGGCTCTCTTGTGTATTTATTCTGCGTTTGTGGGGAAAGCCTTTACTTAGCCTCCTGTAGTGATAAGTGTCACTTAGAATGAAAGTAACTGTAGTCGACGTTGGCTATAGTAGAAATGCCAGGAATCAAAGGTGCACATTGAAGATATATGGGGCATCCACACTGAATACGTTTGCATGAACGCAGTAATACTTCACACACAGGCCTATCTCGGTTTGCATCATAACTTAGATTGACATTTATATGAAATATGGAGAATCCTGGTGATTCATATCCAGTTTACTCACACCATTCTGCGTGTACGGTAAAAACATCAAGTTAATTGCTACCATGTATTTGATTTATGTAATGTATTTTATTTACTACACACTTTCAGTCTGAACACGACCCATTTTTTGGTTATAATCGCAAATGAGGCCTTCGTCATGTTACTTTTTGAGACTGAATAAAGGTTAAATACATGTACACATTTGTATGTATACAGTAGGTATTTATATACACTTTCAATGTTGGCTAGAAAGTCACTTAGGAGGCAGGTCTTGGGAAATATCTTGTTTTCTATTGTAGCGTGATGATAGATAGTATCTGAATTCATCTTCATTATGCTGATTTTTCTCATCAAGAGCCACTTATCACCACCTACCGAACCCTTACATTATATTTGTTTTCGTTACCATGCAAATCTTTAACTCTTCAAAATTCAACCACATTTCATTACTTCTGTACTGAATGAATTGCTGTTCACTTTTGTTTTACTGTCTTGTAAGTAAAGTTTTATGACAATGCTTTTTTGGTGTGTTATTTAATAGTAATCAGGGAAATGTATACACTTCCAGTAAAATGAAAGATCCTGGCATCGAATTTTTTTTTTTGAAAACTCCAACACAAAATTTTGTTGAAATGCCGTTAAGCTGGCTGTCATATCAAATAAAGCATTTGGTTAATTCTCAAAAGTATTTAATCTCAGTTTTCACATTGAATTGGAGAGGCTATAAATACTACCACCATATGCGCTAGCAGCCAAAGTGGCACATATCAATGCATTTATTTTATCAGAGTTTTGATCAAGGAAATAACCAGTAATTATAGAAAAACACTGAATATTGGATGTGGTAAATAGAAAACCCAATAATTGGCTGATGTGTGTTCCATATTGAAGCCACACCTGATCAGCTGTTGGTAAAAGTTTCTAGGGGAGCTGTGTAGTTTGTATTCCTCGAGAGTTCAGCTCTCCTGTTGTATTTCAGTCTCTGGGGCACGGGGAATGGTGAGGTTGAGGATTTAGTGATGATCAAACTCACTGGACTGGACAGGAATAACACAACAGGACAGGCTCTCTGACTCCTCTATCTATTGTCGAGATGATTTGAGCGTCTGGGGTGCTGGGGGCTGTGGAATGAAATAATGACCCGGAGAATTGCCGGTGGAAGATGGGGGTGACAGATGGGGCAGCGGAGGTGTGATGGGTGGAGGTGTAGACAGGATGGCCACTTTTCTATTTCGCAGCTCTCTGATTCCCCTGTGTAATGTGGACACAATTAGGAGGAGGAAACGTCTCCCACAGCAGCTTTCTCCTGTCCACTAGAATAAAAGAGATGAGAGTGACTTCCACCTTCTTCTGCCAGAAATGCTCTTCTTCTTCACATCTGACCTTCACCTTCTTCTTCTTATGGTCTATTCTATTCTTCGCTCTCAAATCTTTTCAATGTACCTCCTGTGGTCTCATCTCCATCATATACCCCCACTCATTTGTACTCATATATTTGATGAGAGCCATAAATATTCATAAATCCAAAGTTTATTCTAATAATGTGATTCTTATATGCGTGTCCATGTTCACATTCATCATGTGCTTGTCTTGCATATCCATTTACATTTACAGTAGCTGTTTTTTTTTCCCTCTCCATTTATGCTTTGATTGTACCCAAAGATTCGTGACGTAGATTTCAGCTTGCAGAGGTCCTCAGCCTTAGAGGTCTCGCCTGCCCTGAATCTGTATCTGTAGTACTGCTGGAGGAGTTATTTTAAACAAGAAGAGGAATCTTGGAAATGTATTCCCTGTGGGACATGTGTGCGTGACATTCACATCCCCTTGTTCCATCTCGGAGCCGAAACTGAGCATTCTGGATTCTTGACATGAAAAAGTCAGCGGACAAGTGTCAGTTTATAAGTTATACAGTAAACACACTGATAAAAACTGGTCCACAATGTTTTAGAAATGATCTGCTTCAGGGATTAAATGTGCTAAATGTTACGTATTTTAATAAGATTAATTGGAAAACAAATGACAAAAGTGCTGGCTTGTTGATGTTTTCAAGGTATATGCTAAAGTGTTTTTACACATATATGTTGGTTTGTGTACATTTATACAATAGATTTATAAATATTCCACTTGATAGAACCTGTAACGTGAATGTATTGTAATGTGCAGACACTGTTTTGAAGTAGATCTGGTAGCTCTGAGACAAATATTCCTTTGGAGTAAAACCCATTCTCTCATTAATTCTCGAATTTCACATTTTGACCCAAGACTGTATCTTGGAAACTTCAGCCAACCAGCATTTCTGACTTGATTTTTCTTTATCAATGACTCTCACGTAATAAAATTTCACTACCTTTATTCTGTAAGTATTTTACTTGTAGGCCAGTGTAACCTCATATTTTCAGTTCTTTGTCACTGGTCCAAGGCTCTGGAACACTCTGCCCCATCATGTCGCATGTGCACAGTTCATTGAGCACTTTCTCTTTTAACCCTTTATCGGGCAAGTGACTATTTTTGGTAATTTACGAATGCATTACAAGACAGTGACAGCAACAGTTACAGTGAGGACAGCGAGTTAACAATCTCAGGTCCAATGTGGTCTACAGGGTCTGTAAGGTCCACCTCTGCATGAACATTGAGTGTACCTGCTTTGTTAGGTACCATGAAGTAATGGTACTAATGTAAGTAATGATATTCAAGGGGATAATGTGGATGTTGACAGGTGTCTGGATCAGCACTTATGTTGGTCTAACATTCTAAAAGTGATGTTCTAACGTTCTAAAATACATGTTCCTTTCACCTTACATGTTTTTTCTTGTATTTTTTACATTTACTTTTTGGATTTTTTATTTTTGTTTATTTTTTGTCACCTACAGGTAAGGAACCAAATATGGTAATTTCATTTACCTTGATTTTTCTACATAATAACATTTTTAGAAAAATTTCACAAAAGTAATAAAGTCTTGTTATGTCCTCCAATAACACACTACGGAGTCTTTGTATGAGTGCCCTATAAAGGGTTAAAGACGCACCTATTTGCACCGGCTTTTAATACAAGGGTGTGACTTTTATTTGTTTTGTCTTCTGGTTGTTTTTAGATACTATTACTAGATACTACTATTACTGTGTATGTTTTATCTGTTTTATTAGTTTTAATATATCTTATCTTCTATATCCATATATTTTTACTAGTTTTACTATATCTTTTATTTTTACCTATATCTTTGTACAGCACTTTGGACACTTTGTTGTAAATGTGCTACAGAAATAAGCTTGAGCTTGATTTGATTAATACTTTTTAAATCAATGCACATAAACCAAAAAGCTACATTTCTTCTGCCATTCTGCCCCCACTCCCTTTTTTCCCTCACTCCTCTGTGCTCATTGCTGAATGCGAGGAGAGCACTGTATCACTCACTCCCTCCATCTCCTTGCTTGCTTCATGGGTTGTGACACCATGACAGAGTGCCATTTGACAAGGTTCCCTTTCAGTCTGGAACATAACAGCGAGGGTCTATTGCTTTATGTGCTTTAGTAGCACTCACAGTCTTCACTTTTCACTTCTTTCTTCTCTTTCTCTGCCCTTCGGTGTTAGTAAGATGTGGCAGTGACACCACACACCTTTTTAACTCAGCTTTCATTTTTCGGGCACAATACACTGCATGTTCCACCTCATATGTATGTAGTAGCAGCTCATGTTAATACAGTATGGTGTCTAAACGCGGGGCAATATTCTTTCTGCTGCTGGCGTGAATAGGGAAGTTGTTTTCCTGACCACTTCGCCGCACAAATGTGCAGAGCATATTGATTTTAATGCTGATGACACCGCTGGTACATTAATGTAATGAAACAGAAAACAGCCTTTTAGCCTGGAAGAAAATAATTCTTTTATTTTGCCTCTATTGTTTCCAGACAGGATTATTTAGCTGTAAAATAAAAGAGGCCAACCACAGTGCTTGGGTGAGCTGAGCTGAAGTCTGTAATTACCCAAGAGACACGGGGGGGGGAGAGAAGAGAGAGAGAGAGAGAGAGAGAGAGAGAGGTGGTCATTTAGTTGGGATGTTAATTGTAATTACCGTTCTGGTGGGATGTCGCCATGGCAACCTTCGCCACCACTGGTCTTAGTCTGACCATGGTGGCTGTGTATGTGACAAAGGGGGAGACAGGGAAACTTAGATGTCCACAAGCTAAAACTAGTGTCAGTTTGCGTTCTGAACAGGCAGCACATATACTTCTCTATAAGGAAGACAGATACCCCCACCACCACCACCACCCCCCAGGATATCCCTCTATTTCACTTTTATCCCTCATGACTACTCCATCCTTCTTATTCCTACTCCTTTAATGTTTTTTTTTCTCCTCCTCTCATGCTTTCATCTTCTCTGCTGGAACTTATGTAGCTCTTTCACCTCCTCTCTCCCTCATCCACGCTGACCCAATGTTTTGCTTTCTGCTCCGCCGCTTCCTCCTCTCATGTCAGTCATTAATCATGCACAAGTAGTTCATGGACAGAGTGTACTTACTTGGTTTCTGTTTACGGCATATCAACCAAAGACTCTTCTGTGTTTCACATTCAGCATATAGCCATGTGTGTGTTTGCATGTGCACGTGCATGTGCGCGTTGTAGCTCATATACGAATGAGGCTTTCAATGAAGAACTGTACCTGTTATTCATGTTACATAAAAATAGCACGTAAAGAAAACAATTCATTCTGGAAGCTTTGCACAAAATGATAACAGTGGAGAATTCAATGAGACTTAATCACTATTTACTGATTTTGGATTACATTAGTGATATTACATAAGCATGTTTTGATGTTAGCAGCCTTGTGCAAGAAGCATGTGTCATTGTGTGCATTTGTGTCGGTATGAGCTTTGTCTGACCAGAGGGTTACCGAGGCCACCTATTACAACATCGTCTATGACATCATACCCTGAGCTCCAGTGGACACACACAAACGCAGTCGCTTACACGTACACACAAATTACTGGTCCAAATTTTAACACGGGAGACTGATTTTAGTGGCAATGATCTGGTGTGGCTATAAAAAGCATCTTAAATGGACCGGACAGAATCTGCCAAACAAACATATTTGACTCTCACAAATGTTATCTCGTTGCCCAGCACTGTTTCTGTTTACTGCTTCATGCCTGCTGTATTTACATTGTGAGATGAAGAGGCCAGGGATTAGGACTGTGTGGAGCTTTTGTGTACACTGGGCGTTGCGTCTGACCATTAAACTTTCTAGAAACACACTTATTATCATTGCAACTTCTGTCACTTGGCTGTTGCTGCAGCCCGTTTAATTGAATCTAAATACGTCTGAGCAAATACAGACAAGTTAACAAGTTGGCATCCCAACTGAGGAAGAAGCAGGAACCTTAACTTATCCCAGCAGTGAGTGCGGAGTTAATTGTGCTTGGAATTCATAAGCAAAGAAAGCAACCTCACATTTGTACAAACATTTCTGATTACACAAATGGGAACGGTGACAGATAGATGAGGACAGCTGAATGGGAGACAGGCTCTTTTCTATGAATAGTCGGGGGGGGGGAATGAGAGCTGGACACGCGGCCGTTAATACACATAAAATTCAGATAAGATTATCTTTAAAAAGAATGTAAAGAAACACACAGAAATGTAATGGAGACAATCTTTATAAAAACTAGTCCAGTGGGACATATTACAGTTTACCAGTATTCTGAAAGGTGACCAAAATAAATATTGTACAGGACACTGCTGGACACAATGGTACTTCAACTCCATTACTGACTTGTTTGTTTTGATTCAGTCACTTCAAGCAAAGCGTCCACATCTAAAGTGTGATAAATGCCAGAGTAGTCGGAGCAGAAGTGCTAATCATAATGAATATTGTGAATTTTTCCAGTAGAGAGATGACATTTTCAATGCACCAACAGTGTAGGATGGGAACTGGAGGAAGAATGCCACTGAAGCTTGCATCCAAGGTAGAAAACAAATACCGAACGAGTGCAAAAGGATGCAAGCCTTGCTGGAAAATCAGTATGAAAATGCTAATAGATTCAGAATGACAAGCTTTTGTGATGACTTGGTAGAAAGAATGTATTGCATTCATAAAATATTTAAGAAATTTCAAGTTTAAGGCCTTATTTAGGTGGATAAATGGTGCTATTGATACATAATGTAAGATATAAGAGAAATGCAAAAGGGATATTGCTACTTCTTCTACAAAAAAAGGAGTCAACAGTCTCTCTTTAAACAATGTTTCAGTCACTGTTGTTTATCTGTCAAGCCTATTTCCAGACAAGAACATCGATCTGCTGAGAAAGCCAAGATTACTTTGAGTGCCAACATTTTTTCACACCCAGTACCAGAGTAGCCAGAGTTCTCACTGTTCACAGTTTATTCCTCCAGATGCCGAAGGTGAAGGAAAGATTAGGATTTAAGAAAATACATCAGAGTAGTGTTAGCACTATACAAAAACTTTAGATTATTGATAGAGAAGGTTTTATTACTACCAAAACAAACTTTAGTTGTGATTGGACACAAACTCCTGTTTTATAATACCACACACATCATTCCCAACAGTCGTAACATCTACAACAGGGGTGTCAAACATACGGCCCGTGGGCCAAAACCGACCCACCAAAGGGTCCAATCTAGCCCAATCTGGGATGAATTTGGGAAATGCAAAAATTAAACTTAAGATATTAACAGTCAAGGGTGTCAAAATTATTTTAAGTCAGGGGCCACATGGAGCCTAATTTGATCTCAAGTGGGTCAGACCGGCAAAATACTGTCATAATGACAATGACAATAACCTATAAATAATGAGAACTCCAATTTTTTCTCTTTGTATTGGTGTAAAAAAAAAATAAATACATGAAAATGTCTATATTTACAAAATATCCTTTCATAAAAAATGTGAATAACCCAAACAAATATGAACAAGATGAAATATCTTAAGAGAAGTAAGTGCAATTTTAACAATATTATGCCTGTTACTAAATGTTTTGTGCCTTTGTAGATCCACTGTGATCTGTAAGTTGTAATGCACATGTATAAATGATAAGCTGAGGCATATATTGTTAAAATCGCACTTATTTTTCTCAAGAAATTTCAGGTTGTTCATGTTATTCACATTTTTAGAGGAGAGATTGCAGATGTAAAAAATTTCCATAATGTACATTTTCAGTAGTATTATGTTACTGGTCCAGCCCAGTTGACATCAAACTGAGCTGTGTGCGGCCTCTGACCTAAAATGAGTTTGACACCCCTGATCTATAACCTGTGTTTCTTTGGATACAAGTGTACCTCTGACAATTTATCATCACAGTGAAAATATACTAGGCTGTCACACACCAATGATGACCTATATTTTGAGTACGCAACATATTTCTAACATGAAATATAACTCATCGGGGTGATTCTTATTTTAAGTACCTTTCTAGCCTTCAAATCGGATTCATGTATACATGGACCTCACTGACCTACAGCTTAAAGTAAGATATGAATGATTATATGGAGTCGGAAAATCAACAAAATAGGACTTTTCTGAAGGGAAAAGAGCAGCAGCTGTCTGAAGAAGGAACTAAAAATGGGGCATTTACAGACACTGTGCTTTAAGTGCAGCCAAAGATCCATGATGATGGAGATAGGGGTCTTAAAAACTTCACAGCGCCATGATGACATGTACAGTTCAAAGAAGTAGGGGGCTGAAATGTGGTGAAAGGAAGTTCAAATGTTAGACACTGAAAACTGAAAAATGCAACATATGAAAAAAACTGACAGAACTTAGTCTGATTTTATGTCCAATGTGTGAAAAGGCTGGAAAATTGCAATTCCCTGATTTTTTTTTTTTTTTTTGCCTTCATCCATGAAAACAGCCTATACTCATTCTCATACTGTATGAATTGTAGAGGAGGTCCTCTCTTCTGCTCCTCTACAGTCACAACAGTAAATAAAACACTTAAACACAAATGTCATGTAAGTATACAAGCATGCCAAAACATTACATACTGTAGCTTTAGCAACAGTTATATTAGATTTGCATTTCAGATAATTATGTAGAAATGAATGCTCACTTGTGTCTGTTACAGATAAAAGTGCTGGATGAAAACCCTGAATAAAACTGAGAATGTTGTGTAGTAACTGCTCAAGCAGATAAAATAACTTACTTGACAGCTGTACAAGTGTCTTGGGGGCTTGGATGAATATGTGAGATAAGGAGCCAATCTTACAGAGTCACAAATAATGGACTCACTGTAAAGGAAGACTCAACTTCAGCCTCAACTTGACATTTTAGTAAATTTGATTTCCGAACCAGCATAAGCTTCGCCCTCGGAAATCAAAGCTGTGCGTGAACAGAAGAGATTTAGTGCACATATTTAATATAAAGTAATTTCATTTAGGCGTTTCAATGATGCTGTAAGTGCTTATTAGAGTGTAGAGTTTTGCTTGTGTGTCTATAAACACTATGAACTTACCAGTGTTTGACCAGTTGTCTCTTCTAGCCTGTGAAGGTCTACTGCCTGTGCTTTCGCTGTATTGATTTTTATTTGGGACATGCGCTGCTGTAGAGGATGACACCGCTCCTGTCACATCTAATCACCCTGTCTGTTTTTCTTCATCTATTCCCCCCGTTTCTCTTCGCCTCAGCCCCCACCCTACCACCCGCCCATTAACCCAGCCACAGTCTTCCGCTTAACTTTGACTCAAATCACACTTGATATTAAGGAATCCACTTGTTTTACATCAATCACACACATCGCGAATTACACCCAAATGCAAATAGGCCGATCCGCATGTTTGTTAATGTCTTTCCGTCGCTTCCTTTCTTCCTCTTCACTCATTTTTTTTCTCTGTTTCCGATTCTCTCGCTCCACATCCACTCATACATGCC
>JAPQRQ010000023.1:5990896-6064495 GCA_037367365.1 Apogon talboti
GGCTAGGGGGGTGGGGGGGGGATCCATCCTGTCCCAATTGTCGCCACAGTGCAGCTGCATCTATCACAACAGCGGTGGGACTATTTTTACAAAGCCTCCAACTCACTGCCCAGACAGCAGTCCCGGCTGAAAACCTCGGCTGAAAGCACACTGAAAGCTGAAAGAAAAGAGTGTATGGCTAACGGTTTTCTATTTGTGACACTACTACTGCACTTACACTCCTCTTTCTCTCACATAGCCCAACCCTATGGCTTGACATCTGCCAAGTGTGTGTTAAAAAGGAGAGAAGGCCCATTTCACCGCCCCCGCTCTTCTTCTCCTCCTCATCCCACACCTCCTCCTCTTCCTCCCCCTCTGCCCTCTTTCTACTTAGTTGCTGGCAGGGTGGCACTGTTATCATTACACAGGCAGGATTTATGGAGTCAGGGCCTATAGCAAAAACAAAAAGGCATCTGTCAATACCTGTGGGAAACACTCTGTCAACCTTCCTCCTCCTCCTTCCACTGGTGCTCACAGCCTCATTAGGTATGCACTTATCAGACACATAGATCACAGACGTGACTCAACCTCACCGGCATCCAGCCACAGGACTTTCATTAGCAACAGGCCCTGCAATGCCAAAACATTTGCCAAGCTCACACCTGCAAACAACGCCAGTGGAGGCGTATTGTTGTTAAAGCCTGCTAACGCTGTTGGTCCGTATGTCTGTTGAACAATTAAGTCTCAACCGGCGCTCCCCTGCTGCTTCTGTAAGGGCAGGCTTTTCACACATAAACAACAGGAAGGCAGACAGATATAAAAACAGCTTACTTCATTTTGCTTGGTGCTTTTACAACCCAGTATGCATGTGTCTACAATGTGTGCTATAAATGCTAGTATCTTACAGTGTTAACACAGCATGTTTTTGATCCGGGCCTGTTTTGTTAGTTAGGCATATGAGCTGCATAGGTGAAGAAGAAACTAGAAGATGTTGAGGGCTTAAAGTCTTCAGTGAATTACGGCCTGACCCCTGCAGGTGGTCTACAGTTACAATTCCTTTCACCACTGTCACTAGCTAAGCTGCACATGCACACACATTCTCACACACACACACACACACACACACATTGGAACCTATCAAATCAGAAAGTGTATGCCCACTGATTTGAGCATGCACACACACACAGTCAGACATGAGTGATGGCTGCCAGTCTGGCAGCTATAATCCTGACCCTGCAGAAAGAAGAGACTGCTGTGGAGGCTGGCCCAATCCACACCAGATCCCCCACCTCTCTTCTTTTGACTCAGATTCTCTCTCTCATGCACACATCATGCATAAATGACCACAGTGCAGGCTACTGCAGAAACATGTGTGTGTGTGTGTGTGTGTGTGTGTGTGTGTTTGTCTCTGTGTGTGTTCCCTATGGTGGCCTGACAGGGCACTGACACATGCAACACTGTGGATACTGTAAATACACTGACACCATTTTGCAGACATACAGTACAGGTTACACATTCCAGTGAAATAGCCATGTCTGTGCCCACATGTTGTAAAGCCAGTGCTGACTTCCTGTTAAGACGGTGGGGAATTCAAACTTTCTGTAGCCATTTCAACAGCTTCAGGCCCCGGGTTTGCAGGGGTGCTAATCTCCAGTCATGAAGGAAGGAGGTCTGTATTTCTAAAGCTGGGAGAGTCTCTTTCTCATGTTTACTCGGGTGTTTATGTGGCCAGCTGCCCTCGGTTGTTAAGAGCACTCAGACCTGACCCAGGTACGTAGGCCCATTTGTCACCTGCAGCGGAAAATTGAGTTACAGCACAACCAAAGGCGAGCGGCTCTGTGTAATATCAAGTTGATTACATCAAAGTGGTGGCAAACCTCATTGGGTTGGGCACCCCGAGCTTGTCATCTCCAATCACAGGGCCTGTCAGGACTCCATCAGCCTCACGGCTAATTGGACTAACGCTAATGAAGCAGGCAAAACAAGTTTTCGACTGTGGAGAGAAAACCCCTCTCAGACAGAGGAAGCAAAGAAAGAGAGGGAGAGGCTGAGAGAGTTTATGTTAGAGAGACAATGAGAGAGAGCAACGTGGGGTGGGTGTGGAGGGGGGAGGTAGATTTTTCATGCAAGTCTCAAGGTTGCAGTGGGCAGACTCTCCCCCTAAGTCCCTAATCAAGGCCCATCATCTGTCATCCTTTTCTTTGCTCTCTCTATCACCATGCTCTGTGCTGCAATCAATTCATCATCACCCTTTGTGTGCCACTGAACAGTTGACAACTTTATAACTTGCAGCTGCACGGGCTGACTGACAGGGGTGGAAGGGGAGCATGAAAAAATGAAGAAATGAATAGATGAATGAATGAACAAAGAAGCGTGGTTTCAGGGAGAAAAAGTTGTTTTCTAAAAACACAAAACGATCTATATTACAGCCTTTTATTCCCTTTCGTCAACAGAGAAACAGCAATGTAGTAGGAAGGAGAGAGAGAGAGAGAGTAGAGAGGAGAGGAGATGAAAAAAAAACATCCTTCTCACTGATCTGAAATCAGAAAGCTTTCAGTCATTCTTTATGTGCTCCCCGCGGCCACTCTGAGCCAGTGAGCATGTACATTAGGCTGGGGCATTTTGATGAAATAAAAGCCCAGGCCAGCTTATGGCTAAACAGAATGGGAGCACTCACTCAGCCTGTCTCTGATTGACCATTAAAGCCATTGATGAATGGGCCTGTCAGGGGAGAGACAATTAAATCAAACATGAAACAAAGCCGTTGTGACGGCCCAGTCTGACAGAGCAAACCCATTCCTCCCCTCCATTACATAGCACACGGCTCCTTTTACAACCCCTAACCCATTCCTCCCGCCTCCTCTACCCACTGTGAGTGTGTATGTGTGCGTTCAAAGTGAACAAGTGAGCATGTGCACATGGGAGTGTGATGTTCTCTGCTGGAAGTGTGTGTGTCTGTTTGTGTGTGTGATGTCTCACTGTGAAACCACTTTGTCCCCCTTCTTTCACTTTTTTTTCGTGAGTCACTTGACCATCAGAGTGAGACTGTGTGTGAGAGAGACATACACACAGAAACGCACACACACACTCACACAGAGCAAAAAGTACACAGGGCCTTTCAAAGTGGTTTAAACGTGACGTCAGGGGCCTGCAGCACATGGTGGGAAGTGATTTTCTGATGCAAATCGGGAAGGATCGGATCAAAGCCGCATGACAGCCAATCAATCAACCGTCAAATCAGACATGGCAACTGTCGATTATGGCTCCTTCCAGCCCACGAAACCCCATTGTCTGAGCTCAAATTGTTTATCTTATACCAAGAAAAGAAAAAAAAGAGGAGAGGTAAAGCTTTTTTTTTCCGCTTGTGGAAATAAGTTATGCGCTCGGATCAAATGCGCACAAAGCCCTTATGTCCCCCCCCTATGGCACGCCTCGGGCACTCACTATCTACGAGAAACACCTTTTTATCCAGAGGTGTTCTTCTTACGGATCAAATTATGGTGGCACTTGGAATAGTACAACAAGCAGGAATCCAAGTTGGGAACAATAGGAAGCGAAAGTTTACGGCAACCAACTCATCCGATGGGACTGGAGTGGCTGCGCAGGGTGACGAGGGGAAAAAAACGCACGAGACTGTTGTGTAAATAAACTGTACATCCGAAATAAAAAGGTGTCAGTTTCCATATGAGGTCTCACGAGAATAAGTAAGAGCGACAAAGCGCATCGTTTAGAGCGAAAAAAAAAACACTAAGTGGAAACGGAAATGCAGTGAGCTTTACAATTCAAAGGTAACATCCGCAGCTTTATCAGAGTAAACCCTTTTTTAAGGCTTATTATAGTTGGAGAGACGTACCTGGTGCGCGTTTGGGCGCTTCTTGTTTCCTCCTCGGCATTTTTGTGGATGGGGATTTCCGTGAAACTCTTCTTTTTTTTAATTTAATATACCCTCACGGTATCCGGGAAGATCCACCTCTATTCAAAAAGATTCACGCCTTCGTGTAGTAGACTGCACAACATCGGGGAGTCCGATGGATTGGAAAACTAAAAAGCATCGTTACGGAGGAGCACACTGCGGGAAAGTCAGCGGAAAAATAAAGACACGAGGTGGGGTATTGTAAAAATAAAAAAGAAAAAAAATCGGTGGTGTGATCGCGTTTAGAATGTCAGTGCCGATAGCCTGCGTCCACCTCGGCTGCCTGGTCTGGCAACAGGCAAAGTTGAGGGATAAGAGAGATGATCGCGTCACTCACAACAGGAGAATGGGCAAACCCACCGCTCCGTTAACTCTTTACTTCTCAGAGAGGGGCGGACACACACACACACACACACACACACACACACACACACACACATACACACACACACACACCACTGTCCTCCTACCTCTGCTTTTCATATGAATCACAGCCCATGAGCCAGTAGTTGATATAACACGTAGTGCGTTGATCATTTACGTCCTGAACGCAACCACAAACCAACAATGACAATGTCAACAATGTCACCAGATTGTGCCGGTGGTTCATGATATTAGTAAATAATTTGTAGCATTTTTCCTGAAAAGGTATAACTCAAATGTGGGATTTATCTATGATTATGATGTTCACCATAACAAAAAATAATAATAAAAGAAAATGCATGGTATAGTACATATACAATTAAAATGATTTAATATGTTTTATCATAACATTTCTAATATCCAAACATACCTCATATTAGATTTTTTATTAGAGATTATGACTTGAATATCAAGATATTCAAGTTTCAAAGAGGAAACAATGTACAATGAAAATTCTTGCTTTGCTGTCCACAGAATGCTATATAAAACAAGAAGCAATAGGTAAACAAATAAAAAGGTATATAAAAAATAGATCAATGTAGATAAAATTGTGCAAAAAATATACAGTGCAAATGGAAATGGTGTAATTCTCCCTGTGCAAAAGAAAATGTAATCAGATAAGTACAGTTACATGAGGTAGAACAGTTACATGTTCAGTTTTTGTAATTCTAAAGATTCAAGACGCTTCAAGATTTGAAGCATTTATTGTCATATGCACAGTGAGGAAACATGTTCTCTGTACAATGAAATTCTTGTTTTGCTGTCCACAGAATGCTAAATATATAAAACAAGTATAGTATAATATAGTATAATACAATATAATATTGTATAATATAGTATAGTAACAAGCTAGATAAAATAGTGCATAAATACACAGTGCAAATGTAAATGGTGCAATTCTGTCTGTGCAAGTGAAAATGTAGACAGGTACAAGTACAGTGACATGAGGTAACTGATGACGTCATCTGATGTTCATCTAATTATCTATATTTAGTGTCATGTACCAAAAAATTTCATAAGCAAACACCTTTCTATAGTTAAATGCAGTACAATCACTTCTGAATAGATTTACTTTACTAGTACAGCAGCTACTTGTTATGTTGTTATTTCATCTTGATTTATTTTTTTATTTATGATATCCTGCAGTTGCACATTGTGCATTTTGTACTTTTTTGTGTGTTTGCTATTTTTGGCACAATAATTTTCTTCGGAATGAATAAAGTTTTGTCTTATCTTATCTTATCTTATCTTATCTTATTTTATCTTAAACATATACCTTATATCTTTTACTTACTTATTTCATATGAGTAGTTAAATATTACATTTAAGCAAAATAAAAGTATTAACTCTTACACATACATGCATTAGGCTGAACTCAAACCAGTTTAGGGAAAAAAGCATTTCACCTTAGTATTAGGGTAAATAAGATTTTTTTCACTACTTGACACTTCTTTTTTACTCATGCCAGGACTATCTTTGTAAAATGGGCTGATACTGGGTGTTCCCCAGTGCCTCTGATATGTGCTAACCCCTGCCAGTGCAGAGATAAGTATAAATACCAAAACAACATAACAGCATTGTGTACAAGGTGTTCAGTACCACCCACATGTAACACACATACACCCACGACACATGCAGGCAATAGACTCTACAACATGTCTTCAGACTCAGGATCTACTCCAGCTCAGACAACATACATACACACTCATTTTTCTTCTCACTGTCTCTCACACACACCTATGCGCACACACGCGCACACACACACACACACACACACACATGCTTACTCAGAGAACAAGAATTAAAGGCCTCTCTGATCAGACTCACCCCTTCCTCCCTTTCTCTAAGAGAACAGAGGCTGGGTCCCTGTCACTTTAACAACATAAAATTACAACCCAAATGGGATGTCAGGGGTTAGCAGTGTCTCTAAGAGAGCTATGCGAATATATTTCCTCCTATGGACTTGGCCCCATCATGACCTCCCCCAGGAACAAGAAGTAACCTAGTGATTGGCGGTTTTACAGCCAAATTAAACCGTCTTGGAGCCTGCTGAAGGCAGGAGGAGAAAGCAGCCTTTCCAAAATTAGTGAGCCATCATCATGACAGAAAGTAGTGGGGACATGGTGTCATCCAGCTACTGTATCGATTAACCCATAAATAGTATATGGCCTCTACACCACGGCTCTCCCAGGCTTACACTGTAAATGGAAGTTATCTCAGCTCTGCATCTGTCTTGCTTTGGTCTGCATATAAAAACCCTGATATCTTTACTAGAACCTGTTTTGATATTTAACATGTTAGGGATTTTACACAAATAATTACTAAAAAGCAAATGGTCACTGCTTTAAGTAGGTTTGATATTATTCCATCTGCGAGGGTGAGAAATACAATGTCAGGTATTTAATTGAATAAAAGCATCATTGTTATAAGGAATGCATATATAAGCAGTATATGTTTTTAAAATATTCTGATTCGTCTTTACACATGGATGCTTTTGTGATTCCCTCTCATGTCAGGTACCACTGCTGCACTGTTCTCCTCTCCTTGCTCTTACCACCAGGATTATCATAAAAGAGGAATGTCTGTCAAGCCTGCAATGATTTGCACACGAGTTCTTCCAATCAATCTTAAAGTTGCGATTAAAAAGCGCGAGCTGCTTCTATTTTTCTATTGAAATCTTTTGGCAAAAAGGGAGAGGCCTTTCAATTTCATAGCCTCCAGAACACTCAAGTATTCATTGCGCTCTACTTTTCGCTTTCAACCTCTCTGCGGGAGGCAGGACTCATGACAACTATGTATGCTGCTCCTATTCATGATGCTATTCAGCCTTCAGATGTGTGCTGCAAGTGATCCCTCAATACCATCAGATCGCTCTTATTGGCATGCACCCAGTTATGGTCCTGTCCAGAAGTGCAACACAGGATTCTGATTCAGCCAATCTTCTATTATGTGGACAAGTTTTCTGCTATTCTTAAATTGTTGAAATGTGTCTGTATGAAACTTAAAAGGCAACAAAATGACACTGAAGACTTTCCATTTGTTCCCCTTCAAATGGATGTTTGTGTGCTTTGTGGGCTTATCTGTGTATTCATGTGAGTATCTTCATGTGTGGGTGTGAGTGCGTAATGCATGGCCCTGTTGAGAAGAGTGATTGCTTTATTCCTGCCTTGTAGGTGCTATGGGGGCCGGGGCTGTGTCTTTGGGCAGCTGTATGGATGGCTTGAGGAGGTCTCCATCATTCATAAAGCACCACTCCTACATGTAGAATTGATCTTGCAAAGAAACAGGGTGGCAATAGCAGTTCATCAGTCTTCCCCGACCACAAATCACTCGGAGATGTCCCCCCAGGGGAGAGGTGACACTATTGTCAGTGCAGTGGTCCCCTTGGACAACAGAAGGGGCAGGGCAGGAACTCTTGCTCATACGGTGGCCCCAAAGTGTCCAGTGAAATGTTAACATTGTTCGGTTCGTGCAGTGCAAGTTGTGTAAATACGACTTTATCTATAGCTATGCTCGAACTACACGTGCACTGTAATATATTTTAAAGGAAAAAACTGTTCCAAGTACTTCATCTCGTAAGGCAGCTAAATCAAGCTATGAGAATACATCATGCCTGGCTCTTTTTCTATTATCTGTTTGAATACACATTTTCCTAATTTATTGTCACTGTTTAAAGTATATAGAATAGATATATCAGGACCAACTGGTGGTTCAAAAGAGAAAAAGGCACAATTATATTAAGTCTCATTTTTCAAGAAGCTGATTAATTTTGAAAATACACCTACGCACCAGGCACTGAAGTCAAACAGGTTTTATAAAGGATGCATAATTAAAGCTACCTTTACTCATAGTGTTTAATATATGCATCTCAGCCTATTAATAACTCAGGTCATTAATTTGTATAAATCAGCTATGTATGGCACGGAGTAATTTCCACTCCTGTAAAGAGAATTGGTGAGATGAAGCTCTTGCCTTTGGCCTTGGGTTGCACATTACACTCATCTTACATTAGGGCACATGTTTCTCCTCCTCCTCCTGCTGCTGCTTCTCCTCATACCGTTTGGACTTTGTCATTGATCTTCATTCTAAAATAATCTCTTATCATTCCTCATTGTAAGCCTGCAGAAAAACCTTTTCCAGATTCCAATTCATTAGCTTCACACTGAAAATAGAAAAGCTCAGGGAAAGGTGGACATGTGATGAAGCCTCGGAGTAAGCACCTTTAAAATATGTCCACCAATCCACCTTAAACACTCATGATCTTTCTTTAAGCCTTTGACATGCTACATATTTCTCTTTTGGGCCATTTGTGTCCCAAAGCGTGAATCGCTCAAAAAAAAAAAGAAAGAAAGAAAGAAAGAAAGAAAGAAAAGCATTATTGTTGTCAACCTCCTCTTGATTTTCAACCGTTTCCTCTTATCAAGCTGTATAGTTCAGTTTTCAGTTCATGTCTTCATTAAAGAAACATTAACATTCACAAACTGAAAGGGTCCGGCATTGAAAAGGTCTCTTTAACATTTGTCAGTGCTTCTCCCCAGACAGCCAACAAGCAACTCTTTTTCAATCTGACAGAAAAGCGCAGACACATAGTATGTGAGATGAAGTATAATGTTGCTGTAACTTATTATGAAAAAGAGCTAATTTGATAAGGTTCATCCTTTAGGGCTGGTAGATGACTCCACACCATTTCAATTAGCCCACTTCTGATTGTAGAGGCAGAACTCAGACAATTGATCAAGTCTCTCTCTCTTCTTTCTTTCCCTGCCTCATTGCCCAAAAGACCCTTTTAAAATATTCAGGTAGATTATGAATGGTTACACCCTTATCTATTTATATCTCTTTTATTGACAGTATTACATTTATACGGAGTCAAGGTGAGGGATTTAATTTAAGACTCTTGCAGAACGGCTCAGAATATTCAGAAAGAGACTGATTAAGGAACGGTGATTTATATCGCTAACAGTTTTCAGGGAAAAAAGTTTAACATGGGATCAGTTGTAAAACCCTAAGATGGATATGCCTGGTTTTGCTCGCATGGGCATTTCTGAACACATTTAGAAATATTTCAATAAGTTTTAGGGGCTATGGTTTCGCTGACTGACTAATAATTGTAGTGTTACCTTGTTATGGAAATTCAAAGCTGCGTCTGGCACATCGCTCCTCTGATGTCACGTCAGTCTGCTTAGTGCTGTCAGCCTGTGTTTGAGAGAGGGCTGATTTCTCTCTTTCCCCTTCCTTCTCGGGCGGGAAACATAAAAGAGAGAATGTTTATGATGGACGGGCAGCTTTTTAAAGAGGAGCATCACAGGGTGTTGGATGGGAGGGATCCAAATCAGGACTGCTGTGATGTGACAAGACAGACAGGAACATCCTTCTCCTCATGTCGAGATGTCAAGCAGGGGGAGTCTGAGCAGAGTAGACAGTATCATCACTCTCCCCAGTGAAGCTAAGTTCGCCAGGGAAGAGAGAAGTGGAGGGACAGTGGTGCAGAGCGGGCGTCGTCTTTGCTGTATTGGCCTGACTTTTCTGTCACGTTGCGCTTTTTTTTGGTCTTCTCACACCTTTTACATTTAGCCAAATGGAAACAAATGTGTTTGAGGTCATATTTTTTAGACACCGTATGCAATATTTCAGTTTCTGCATCACATTGACACAGCTTTAGTAGTTCCTAATCAAAACATGCCCTCACATGCAGGATATGATGTACGCTTACAATAGCAGGTGAGATGATTAAGTCCATCTCACCTTGATTTATTCACCCCCCGCTGAATAAAAAACTAAAAGACTGCGACAAAATAAAACGTGCTGTAAAACTTTACATGTCTCTCCTCTGTGGATGCACTTTGCGAGGTGTTCCTTCCCTTTGAATTACGGTTGAAAGACATTCCAGTCCAAGAAATAATCTGCATAAATTTACACCTTTTAAAAATGTTCTGTCTTTCTCCGGCTCTGCCTCTTATCCTGTTTGGTAATTAGCCTTTGACCCCCCCTGGGCTCATGCAGGCGTGAAGATTGAAGGACAGAGATAGTTTAAGCGATGGATTTGTCATAGAAATTTCTCATCAGTCTGAAATCTTGAGGGCAGAGCTCCCAATTTATTACATTATAGAGCACATCTTGTAGCACTATCACTTAGGAAAGAAGTGTCAAGCAGAATCTGGCTTTGACTGTCGTGCCAACTCCATTTGCCTGGGTTTTACAGCATGCCCCTTGACTTTGCCATGTGTGGAGAATCACTAGAAGCTGGTGATGGGCAGTAATTCCCTTGCCTATATGAGTGAGTGATCAGAATTCATATTAGCATCTTTATACGCTGATGGCAGCCTGTCACTCCAGGTGCCAAGTGGTCTCTTTGGACTGCGGACCATCACTCACAGGGAAGAAGCAAGGTCCCAATATTATCCTTCTTGAGAGAACAACACAGATATTTCCATTAGTTCCATCTAGAGGCCAGTTTATTAGACTGAATAAAATATGTATGTGATGTTAATCATTAATTTAATGTAATATGTTATGGATTATATGGTGAACATGTTTGCAGAATCTATACAGTTTCAGCAAAAAGAGGGTTTTTCTGTGTGCATTTTCTCTTAACAGCCTGTGATTCTGTTGTATTGGTTTCTCTGTCTGTAATTTCACGAGATTAATGACACTGTCACACACTTGTGAAGCGTCCTTAACTAAGATTCAGCGGCATAATGTCCACTCCATCTTTGTTTCATTTTTCCCATTCAAAATGCATTCCAATCAGCATTAGGCCATCTTGAATCCCTCCTCGTTCTGGCTACTGCGCAGCGATTTTGCCAGTGTTGGAGAGGGAATGTTTTGCCAAACAGATGGAAAAGCATCACTGTGTTGCACACACACAGCCACACATACTTCCCTCTTGGAGATTTCATGGCCTGCATTGACATTCAGTCATTCATTACAGAGTGAATTAATGTGCCAGAGTTGCAGTTTCCCCTTAAAAACAGATGTCGCCGGAACATCTAATTAAGCAACACACCAAATCATCGCCTCTCGGTCATCTCCAGGCATTTTGCTCCTGCACCGTATAAGAAAGCCATCTCAGAAGCATCTCAGCAAACACTAAAGTTGTATCTCATCCAGACCAGGATAGGTGTTGTGGCTGTGACCTCGGCGCCCAATAACCTAAATCACCATTTAAATTATTCACACAATAACGACATCGGAGCACTCCATTATGAACATTATTGCTGAGAAATGGGCTTTGCTGAGGTGAAGGATGAGTCTTATCTTTCGCTGTCAGTCGGGGCATTAGTCATGGTAACGGGTTCCTCAGACCTGTGTTCGGGGTTTTCATTGAGCTTTACATAGCAGATTTATCACAGATCACTAGCTGATGTCAACGTCCTAACAATGAGATGAGATGACCGTCTGAAGCTGTTTGCCTTCAGTGCTGTAATTTAAGGTCTGGTTTGCATGGTGTGTGGATATAGGAATGTGATCTGTGAGATGGGATCAGCAGGGAGTGACAATGATGTAAAAATTACACCACAGATTGTAAAGAAGGCAAATCCGCAGCTGCACTACCTTGACATTTACATCTGCATTTACTTCAGCTCAAGAGTAAATGAAACTTCACTGACAGAAAAACTTTCCATTTGAACCAAACAAGACAGAAGAGCGGAAAGTGTTTTCTCTGTCATTGCTCTTTTTCCCCTTCAAGAAGCCAAACTCAATTTATGTCAAACAAGGTTTAAAGGACCTTGGGATTAAAGCCATAAACTGGCTGCTGTCAGACCTGAAGCCCTGCTAACAATTTAGTGCCAAACCGACGTTGTTCAATATCTTTTCATATTATATCATGTCATGACACAGTGACAGCTACACATCAGCCCAGTCACAGCTGGTTTGCCCTGAAGAACTTCTTCGATGTCGGCTCCAATCGAAGCTGACTCCACTTTAGTCTGATCTAAAATGGGAAATCTATCTGAAGTACTCTGTGGGGAGCGGGTACAGCTTTTGGTAACGAATGCTAACAGGTCGATCAGGTAATGAGAAGAGATATTTGGGTGGGTGGGTGGTTGTGGGGATTGGTGCTGTAATGGGCCTGCCAAAAGCCTTCACTGGCTCCATTATAACAGCTAGAGACAGCACTAATGGAGTACTCACCTATACAGAGATACAAAACAGCATCAGTGAAATCAACAGCATACAGCTGGATTGTTTCTCTTTTGTACTGAATATATTTTATGTGCCTGGTCAAACTAAGTCATGTTTAGAGATATTAAAGCCCACATCCATATTAATTCAGACACATTTGCTAATAATGTGATGCTTTTCTGCTGTTGCACTTCCAAAAACAAAAGAATTTTAAAATGCCAGCATATAGTGCAACTTTTCATCTGTTTTGTGAAATTGCACTGTAATGATACCAAAGAGGAGATTGCTCCAGCTTTGGTCAAATGGTTTGACAACACATTCTCAGGCAAACCAGTCTACAGGAGTCTTTTCAAGCAGGATTTGAAAAAATTTGGATGAGATGCAAATAATATGTCATCATTTCTATCGTTTCTATCATAACTTCCACATTTGAATAAAATAAAATTATGTAAAGCTAGTAATTAAATATCTAATACTTGTACTTGTTTCTTAGGCTCTCTGTTAATGCGTCCGGACATTACAGAGCTGAATCAGGTCGACCAGAGCAGCTTCATGTGGCAACTGTAAAAGTGTGTTCTCTAAAGTGTTCTTGGCTACGATATCTTTTTCTGTTAAGAGTAAAACCTGCTGCCTTATCCTGTGAAATCTGCAACAGCCTTTGCCACTTTGAAAAGGTACTGAATCCCTCTTACTCCAGCAACAAACCTGTGCTCTTGAGTAATTTTTAAATGCACTGTCTATCTTTTTGTGCTCTGCCTTACTTAGTTTCCCTTGGCTTTAAATTGGTCATAAATTGGCATTGGATACAAATACTGTAAAACTTTAAACACATTGTATTCGTCCCACGTCGAATAAAGCATGCATATCCTCAAAAGGTCACATGTTAAAGTGTCTGAGATCACAACCAGAAAATCATCCCTAGCCTTTAAAAAAAAGGTGAGTTTTCATGACATCAAATATATTTCATTTCAATCCTTGTGACCCTCATGAGGACTAAGTGGTTCAGAAAATATATGGATATGGTATATTTCATTTCATAGCTTTTTTTTTTAATACTCAATTTTAATTGGTCTTTCACAGCATTAGTTATTTCTAACAGACCTTTGCTATGTTGGACTATTATCCCTTGTGTAAGGTAACATACTGCATGCATAATATAACTACATTATTTGTTTGCAACTGCATAAAAATGTAAGTGCTTTATATCCACTAAATTATAGAGAATAAATGTTTCATTATGCTGTAATTTTATTATTTGGCTTAAACATACTGTTGATCAATATACATGTTATATAATATAATTTTTTTCCCCAAAAATAAAGCACACTGTAGACTGTTGTAAAAATATTTGATCTCTTCTCATGAAATGATTGTGACAATGTGATTTATTCTTGATTGATAAAATGTAACTGAGACTCAGTATGTAATCACTGCATTTGTCAAAGATGATTATTAATGGGTATAAATACCACTAAAAACAGGAATGTGTCTGAAAAGATTATTCCAACTTGAGTATCTTATGGGCAACACTGTATTTACTTGCTACCTATTTTTTTTTATTATTGATAGAATTAGAAAGTATGCACTTTCCTCTGCAGCTCACTCCTCTTAGTCGAAATCAAAAGACTTAATATAGATGACATGACATCATTTAATGGTGTCATAGAAAAGCAAAGCAATGTGTCAAGACATAAAGTAGATCAGTAGGATCCTGTCCAGGGTTTATCTGATTGAACCTGACCAGTGTTTGGTAATTAAAGCTGTCTGTAATATATTTAACCTCACTACCTGTCTGAAAACACCTGTCATTAGACAAAATCAGAGCATCACATTCAGATTTTCTACAGCGTGAAGACACAGAAGAGAAATAAATGCAGAAGGCTCATATCCTCAGACCAACTGAATTACAATATGCTGGTTAAGGAATAATGGAATCAAACACTGCAACTTTAAATTGGATGTTATGTAAAGAAATACCAGTTAATATGTGATTACTGTCTCATCAACAGTAATATATTAAACAAATATACTGTATATTTGATTCTCAAATACACAAAATATTGTTTTTACACGACAAGACATGACACTTCATGAATAGAGTCATAATTGCTCATATACAGTCAGAAAATAATTTGTTTTTGTGAAAGTTAAAAGTATAGGATGCCACTGTGGAATGATTCAATGATTTGAAGAGTTTCTTCCATAAGAAAGAGGTTCTGTTTGGATGTGCATATTTAAAAAAGGAGTTTTGTTTTTTTTTTTTTGTTTGCCAAGGTCTTGTCCAGGTAACTCACACTATCGGCCTCAGAATATTTAATTTGTTTTCATGCCTCCAAGTTTCACTGTAAGTCAGTGTTTCTCTGTCGCTATTGATGAGGCTCTTAAAGTAAAGCCTCTTGAACAGGAATCGTTAGAAGAGAGGGGCGACTGCAGGAGTAGAAGGACGATGGGACAATTTGTACAATCGAAGGCGAGCGAGACGGAGAGTGACAGAGGGAGGGTGAAACCTCCACGTGTTTGATGGTGATTGGAGACATCACTTACACAAACAATGAGGCGGAGGATGACAACATCTTCTGCATGACGAGTGTGTTTGTGAAGGCTGTCCTCACACAACGAAATAGCACTTTGAATCATCCTCACACCCCGACGTCTATGCACACTGACACGCACAAATACATCTAAATGCACATGCATTTGCAAAGAGATTTCATTCCATGTTTTCCATTCCAATGTCATTCAAAGCGTACAGCTCCTTCAGGGTCACTATGTAAGCGTAAAGGCTATGCAAATTAAATAAGTGCAGGTGTTGGGTGTTTGTGAATTAGAGAGTTGAGTACATCTGTAATGCAGAAAATTACTACTTGCTTTGAAAGATCTCTGCTTTCCCCTTCTCTCTCCATCGTCGCTCACCCTTTCTGTCTTTCTCACGCATACATAAATGGCTTTGACAACTCACTGGTCTATGGCCATTCCACAGCACTATCCTTTCATTCGCCTTCCCCTTTAGGGTAATGTGATTTTACACAGTGGTGGTAGAGGCTCTCACACATCCACAACCGAGGGATCAGTGAGCTGAGCAGACAGGCCAACATGGCTCCACAGTGGCGTTCAGGTAACTGCTTTAGATCTGGCTAGCACTTTAAAACGGGAACATTAAATAAAATCCAATGTGGTGACATCACAGGCTCTACCTATTTTCAACAAGGTCATCAGGCAAGATTCACTGAGCCATTGTAATGTACTATTTACCCCAGAGAGAAATCCAAAAAGTTTCTGAAGATATCTCCCATTTCTCTGAGTTTGATCCTCACAAATCTGCAAATATGAGCGAATCACACGGATAATGCAACATTTGTGGGCGCAAAGGCACATTTATTGACTTAGAAATACTGATCAAATGGCTAAGAATATCTATGAGAATTTATTTAACTTGTTGACTTTAAAAATACATAATTAAAAAATGATGCCCCTAGCAACACAAGAAGTTAAATTAAAATGATATTACTTGAAATGTTGAAAAGCCAAAGAATAAAATACAACGAAACTGAGTACATAAGATGTAACTAACAAATAGTGAGTAAATAATAAAAGCAAATGTGCTCCAAGGTTCTTTAGGCTACTGGTCAAAACCTGCACGTCTATGGGGTTTTAATTAATTTTGTTATGTTTTTTCTTTCTGTCTGAGAAAAATAATGTCAACACCATCCCAATTTAAATACAGTTGTAGAATTATTACTTTCCAATGTTTTTTTTCTTTTCTCAAAAAATGTTTTAATAATCTGACCTGCACACAGAATAATGATGCATATTCAAAGTGCTAAAGGCTAACATCACCATACAAATCTAGTCACTAAATAAAACATTTGATATTTTCATTGCCTTGTTTGGTCCCATTGTTTTTAACTGTTTTTCTAGTAAATGTCAAATTTAATTCAGTCTTATTTACCACTTTTTATTCATTTTTTTTTTTTTTAATTACATGTTGTTGATTTTTATCACCTTTGTACAGTTATCAATATACGCCTCCAGATCTTTCACACATAGAAAGCCACTCAAATGGATGTGGGTCACTGGAGAAAAAGGCCTGACTTTTTCCTGCCCTTTCCACTCTGAGGTCAAAGTGCAGAGTCACACACAACAGCACCACTGGAGATGATCATTTTTCAATGCTCAGCCGAGCAGATGATGCAAACATGGGCTTTGAACACAGTCCGTTGTGGCAGAGTTCAGGGCTTTGTGAAAACTCGGCCTGCTGTGGGTCTTATAATCATATGAAAAACGTCATATGCAGTGTTGTTACTATATTGAATCTGTGGCGTCGACACTGTGATCGCGCTCCGAGTCGTTACCAAACAGTTCAGTGCTACCACATGAGCTGATCTCAACACATCAGGTGTGGTCCGCCCAGATACAGACCATCAGCTGTGCAATCCACCATATTCTGCTGCCAGGCTAATAAATGGCTCGTGTCAGAGGCAGTGTCAGTCTATTGGTTGCTCATTTTCAGTTTGTCTAGGGGTTGGAGAGGAGCTTTGCATTCTCCGCTGCTCTGCTCAGTGACTGGCAAAGTCCTGACTTTATTGATTTCTTTCTTCAGTGCTCTTTGTCAAAATATCCAACTGCAGACCTTAAAGACCTCCACCATTGCAAGACATCTGCAACCACACACGGCTCCTCTTATAATGGTCGACTCCGGCACTTTGTTTTTGAAGGGGGGAGGAAAGGATGATAGGCTGTGTGAGTGGAAGATGATTGGAGAACACAATCTAAAGCCTCAGCAGCTCTCTCTCTCTCTCACCGCGATTTTCTCTGTATCTCACTCGCTCTCTTTCCATTCTGACACAGAGAAAATATTGTACACTGACTGGCTCCCATTGAATCCACGTTGTGATTCATCGCCCAATTTCAAACTGCCAAGCAGCTAAATTGCACCAGGTCTGCCAAAATTCATCCCAGGAACACGCAGGAGATGTGAAAAATTAAATGTCATCGTGGCACAGTGGAAAACTTTCACCTCTCATCGAGCAGAATATGCTCGCTTCATTCTGTACTGATGGATGATGGCCCGGGGCTATACTTAACCTACTTAGTAATGTCATGTACCGCAGAATGTGTTTACTTTTGAAAAATAGTGAGAAAACATAAACTCTATCAGAGCTTGACATCTACGCATTCTTCCTCCAAATAAAGTGGCTTTTTATGTTGATGCAGGAATGAATTTTCCCCCTCATCAGACTTGTTTGCTTGTATATCATGTACTAACGCAGGAGGTGTAAAGACAGATACTGTTTCTAAATACTAAGAGCTGTCTGTTAGACTTCACTGCTTAAATATCTGGATAAGCTGGGAGTGATTATAATTTTTTCACATGGCTACTCCTTAGGTGACAATTTGAAGTTTTATCGAGGAAACTTACAGCGGCCAGACATTTGAGGAGATAAAGGTACATTATTGAGCATGAATTAGAGGTAGAGTGAGAGACAATGGGCTGAAAAGCAGAGAAAGGATGAGGATGGGAGGCAGGGAGAGGGTAGGAGGGCTGAGCGATGACTGGCTACTTTAGCAATTAAAATGTGGGGCAAAGACACAGAGGCTTGGTTTGACCGAGAGACTGCACCATTCATCATCCCAGCTGCCATAAAGCAGCAGTAGATGGAATCTTTGATTTGAGCTTCACAGGAACATAAATCAAAATCCAAACCATGGCCTGTCAGGGCCATCGCCAGAATAACCCATTTGAGAGAGAGAGAAAGAGGAAGCGAGGGGAGGTAAGGTTGGAGAGAGTAAAGGTAGTTACTTTTCTGGCTTTGCACTCTATTCCACACACACACATACACAGTGACGCATATAGATACAGTTTACAGACACACACCTTTGTCCCTCCGTATGTATTTGAAGTTCAGACACAGCTGCCTCACACCACGGCACAATATCGAAACCAGGGATCATTGATCAAGTGGCTGGGTCCTGTCAGTGGCCAGTGGTGTGCCTGACCCGCCCCGCCCTACCAACATCTCCCGGTCCACCCCCCTCCTCTCTTCATACCCACAAATACAAGGCAGAGAACAAGGAAGTGAGGTCATGCCGCGTGTACACCCATCCATCTAAATAGCATGACAACGACAGCTAATAAATCATTCATTCATTGTTTAATCTATTGTCTGCTCGGGCAAAAGTCATGCAGCTGATATGAAGACAGATTTACCCCATGCAGGTGGGGCCCATTGAAGAGGGATTTTTACTGTTACTGGTTTCCTTATCAATTAGTAATGTGTTCATTATACCTTAGAGCAATTAAAGCCACTAATGATTGAAATAACACAGAGGGTCTTTTATCAAGTCGGGGCCAAAGTAATTTAAGCCAATTTAGTCGTACATTTTCCTTCCACTGGAGGCTTTATGGTTTCAAATATTGTGATTTACTGGTGCAAAGTGGACGTTGACTGAAGGATGAATGATAGCTCATCTACACGTTATTTCAACATTACACTCAGCTACACATATTCAGGGGTGAGTCTAATAATATATTCATTCGCAGGGGGAGATAGGTGAGGCTTTTGACTCACTAGCAAGGTCGCGGGAGGTTCACTTTAAATGCAACGCACAGTCCCAGAAGGATGAATATTTAGGCTCATCTTGTCCACTCCGAGCCATGTTTAATTTATTATAATTACAGAAAGTCTGAGTAAAGGCAGCGTGTTATGAGCAGAGGTAACAACCTTAACGTAACCCTATTATGGAGGGGTTATGTTTCCCCAGCACAAGAATCAATGTAAAACATGTGACCTAAAACAGCTCAGGACAGGTTAATGAGGCTACATTTGGGATATGCATCTCATTACGTCTGCCAGGGGGAAGGTCACTAAACACCACTGTTTACCTTATTCCACTGGTTAACACGCTCATCCTTGAAAACCAGGTCGAAATGTACCAAAATATCAGCAAAGCACCATGTTGTTGTGGTATGAATTAAAAAGAACGGAAATTCACTTTCCATTGGCAAAGGTCATGCGTGTGTGTGTCCTATGGCGAACACGACCGACATGTTTGACCTGTTGTTAAAGTGAAGATAGCAATTGTTTTACGCCAGATGAGTCAGATACACAGTGTGATTTAGAAGCCATAAAAAGCGATGAGGTAGTGTTGATCTCTCAGACAGCTATCATTGCTGATGAATGATTGAGCTCGGGATGGGCTTGAAGCAGACGATGGGAGGCCATGAGAAGATGCGTGTTCATTTATGTGGCGGCGTAGCAGCCAAAAGCGGTGTGTGGCACTCTTGTCTGTGCCCGCATGCGGAGCGTGGCATTAGTCAGAGTGTGTAAAGCCCTACCAGTCAGACGGGAGATGGGTTGAGGGAGATGAATGGGAGGCAGGTTCACTTTATTACTGTCACTCTGCTCTCTCCCAGTCTGCCTCAACCTCCCCACTACCACCCATCCATTAATCACATGTTACTGCCTCCTCCCTCCCTCTCTCACTGTCTATTTCTCCTCCCTCCACCTTTCTACTCCTCCTTCATCGCTCTAGTCATCCATCTATCCCTCAATTGTTGACAATTGCATCACTTTTTCCTAACTCTCACTCACTTTCCCCTCCTCACGTCCCCCTTTTTATCATTCAATCACACCCTGACTACCTCCAGTTTGCCACTTCCTGCCTAATCTTGAGGCCAACACGGGGCTTAATATCAAAATGTCGCATTAGGTAAGAAAAATTAACTTCAGATATGGCATATATTAGCATGAATAACAGATTTGTTCTGTGTGGATCCATGAATGCGCACGCAGTTGCAGTTAAGACACAGATCAGTGTGGAGCAGCAGCATTACCCCTGCAGTGATGCCACCAGCTTTCCCTCTGTCCCAGCAGCTATCAGCCTCTCTGCAGCTCCCAAGGGCCACACGTCAGACAGTAGTGCTGTGTTGATGCTTTTGCTACATACTGTATATATATAGCCAGCTAGCTGTGCCTCTCTGGGGTACCTGGATGAGCTTTGTGCTACGTGGATACCAGGGCTGAGGGGAGGAGGAGGGGGAAGGAGGAGAGGCCCCCATAGGCCGTCCATGCCGCCGCTCCCCGGATCCTATCGGCTAATGGGTCGGCAGGGATTTGGGGAGGGGGGTGGAGGTGGACAGAGACGGATGGCTCCTGACAAACTCACACTGACAGCCAGTGAATACAGGGCAGCCTAGCAGAAAGGTCAGAGCAGGGATGGATAAAGGACCGCTTGACTTTCAAAGTTTCACCCTGCTTGGTGCCACCGCAGTGTCAGAGCGCGGAGAAAAGTGTTTATGGCTCGTCGCTTGGTTTTCTGTCACGTTAGCCGTGCATCTCTGCTCACTGCTTATTGTGTTTCTTTCAAATTCCTCTAAACCTTTTAACTCATATGTAGAGTACAAATAGAACTGAACCAACACACAGAAAAAAAAACAATAAAACAGTTTTCAGCTCTGTCTTTAAAGTGTTCAATTGCAAATGCAGCACATATGCAACAGCACTGACATTCTCATTAAGTCCTTAGTAAGCTGTGTACCTTCAAGGAGAAGGAATCAAACCCTCTCTAAATGAACTAATCTGGTGTTCACCCTAGAGGCTCACTTACTCTGTGTGTGAATGTGTTTGTGCGTAGGTGATGTGTTTATTGACTCCAGTAGAGGAGTGGATAAGAGGAGAGCCTCTGACTGAAGAACACTGATCCAGTCAGATGTCACAGACCCTCAGAACAGCCTCTAATGGGGCCCCAGGGACGTTAGATCTCTCTTTCACCCTCGTGCACTTGCCCTCCCTGCTTTACCATCTCTTCGTGCCTCTGCGTTGATGTGACCCTCCTCCAATTATTATTTGTGTATTTAATGTAGTTTGTGTGATTTATAAGACTGCAAAATCTGCAATATACCACACAAAGTCCACCATTAAATGCGGCTTTGATGCTGAATTCATCTGGAGAGTCAGCGTGATCTGAGGAAAAGTGCAACTTTTCATTGTGAAGCCACCGTCACAGTCAGAATTATTCCTTTTAACTAGAGCTAGGCTGAGTGTTTGTTTATCCAATTAATCTGCATGATAAAACGTCTTAAAAACAGACAACAGAAGAAGACACTGGGCTCTGATAGTGACCAGTGTTGGGCTTCAAAACATGAATTAGTTTGATGTTCACTTGTAGATTTATCCACTAATTACCTTGCATTTGATATTCAGTGATCCAGATTTCCTCATTTATCTAGTTACGTGTTTATTATGTTGACTTGGATGTTATTAGATGGTAATAGCCGCCAATTAATAGACTCTTTACTTCTATAGTTATTTTTTCAGCAGTATAAGTCAGATGAGACTGGATATCAGTGGACAGAATTTTTTAAAGCTGTTTGGAAGTATTTAATATCTTAGTACCTTTGTCCTTCGATGTCATTTCAGTCCCTCTCTCCTGCAGCTCCCTGTGGCTTTCCCCTGAAAAATATGAGGAACATATTAAAGTGAACACCAAATACTTTTGAGCATTTACACATTCTTTTATCATTGTTGCTGTCCTAAAGCCATTCTTACATGTCTTTCTATAAAAACATGCAAAGTATTCACAGAATTTTTATTGTATTTTATTATTATTTAATTTTATCATCTAAAATGTACGTCCTTAGCTGCCCCATTCTTGACCTTTATTAAACTAAGAAAAAGAAGGAGGCCTTATATCAGTGTTACGTCAGTAATAACATCCAGTTTGCAACCTGATACTGGTAAAACATTAACTTAAAAAGAACTAAATAGCTGAAATTGCTACTGTATTGGATATATACTAATAGTAACTATGTTTTAAGCTATATGTAAGCAGCCTATTCACTGTTACTAAAGCAGTGTTTGGTAAGTTAACCCTTTAGGTGCCAGAGTATTTATTTTTTTACAAAAAATATTCAAATTTGTAATCGAGATTTCAAAAAGCTGTCTGTAAGTTATGTATGATATATAATATATGGTTGTCGCAATACTGCAACTTTGGCATTTAAAGGGTTAACAATCACATGAACAATATCTACCAAACTTTTGCTCACTCTGACAACAGTCATGTTGGTACAGATTATATGTGAAATAGTCCACACTTAACTACATTTGACTTGCCTACTTAGCGTGAGCCTCATCATGTGAAATCAGCGAGGACACCACTCGTCAGCATGCCGGAGGAACGGGAAGGGACAGTTCCTGGCAGGACGTCCACTCCTCCCACCGCTCCCAGAAGGCCATACTTCAGCCATGTGTCCATCATCACCGTCGGGAGGCGTCCATTTTTGAGTCCTTGCCTTCTCCATCTGAGGCACCCCTGTCTCTTTGACGAGTCGTGTGACCTTTTCCCCACGTCAGGTGTCGTGCTCGGTTACGTCAGGACGGCGGCTGAGTGTCAAAATGTGGTCCTGCTTGTGTCTGTTGACTCTGTTAATGGTTTTACCCAAAGAGCACTTCTTTGGAGTGAAACGAGAGCTGATATGAGATGACAGCAGCGACACAGACGGGGCTGGCCTAGCTGTGTTCGACAAGGTGGTCCTGGTCTATTAAGAAGGAACACGCACTGTTCATTGTCAAAGAGGTGGAGAGCAGACTCCAGGCCAAAAGCCAAAGAAATCTAGTATTCCTTCATGTGTGCTTGTATATCTGACACCCTATGTAAAATTAAGCTGCTGAGGAGGGAACAGGGGATCCAGAAGGTGATCTTGGGCACAATACATCACTAAATCAGTGCCTGCACATGTCCTCTACATTCACAACAGCATGCTGACCTCACACCCTCTGCATCTAATGCCAGACAGACAGTGGACGTCTACCCACTGTGTCATAACCCCTTTTCTTCTCCCTCATTACATTTCTTAGGCTGGACAAAACACATTGCGCTCACACACCATTGCCTGATCCTGTTAGAGTTGACTGGGACACCAGACCTGGCATCCCCTGGCCTCCCCTGAGGCCTCTATCTTACCCCCTACTGCTACTATACATTCACTCATACGATGATGCCAGCTAATCACTCTGTATTCTCCTGCACATACATCAATGTGTATTAATGCATGTTAATGTTAATTCCTTAGTAAGTACTATTTTCAAGTACCTGTTCCTTATTTAAGCATTTATTTTTCTGACATCTGCCTTTCTTTTACTCCCGATATGTTAACATACATATTTATTCTATATACTGCTTTAGTTTTCATACATTTGAAGGCAGTTATCGATTATTTTTATTTTGCATAACTGCACACCTTCGCAATGTCAAGACAGATTTCAGCCAAAATAAATAAGACAATAACACAGCCTAGAAAAGACAATACTTTAGTGCATTTGTCCGTGCAACAAATGCAACAATATGAAACAGACAAGAAAAAAGAGGAAAAGGGACCATAATGTTTTGGTTTCTGTTACTGACACTGAAAACCGAATTGTACATTGGAAAACAAAGTTAATGTTGATTATTATTTCCATAGGTTCGAATGGTTTAATAGTTTTTTCGATCCAGTAATAATAACACAACCTTCAGTTAATTCTCTTTTCCAACAGTTGCCAGAAATGTCCTAATTTTTACACCCTGTGCTTTTTCACTTTTACTGCTGTAAAGAATTTCAATCTATACCTTTTACAGCAGCCTTTCTTACACAAGTATCAGGACTTTTCCTTGAGTAAATAATGTCTGTAGTTTTGCCTCTTGTGGTGAGGTGGTGTCTATAGTGTTGGATCGTGTTTTGTCTGTTGTGTTTCATTGTGTCACGGTTTACTGAGCTGTACATTAGGAAGGGTGTTACAAGTCCAGATTTGTTTCAACACACGGGCAATCTTTTTGTATCGTATCTGAACACAAATTTGCTCCAGTGAAGTACATCTTAAATGATGGTTTTGTTCCGGCATTTAAACCTATTTCAAAGACCTGTTTGAAGCCTTGAACATTTGGTGTTAATAGGGCAGAACGGCGGGGTGTATTTGATAACCACAGCAGCTACAGTATGACATCCACAGCCAAACGATGGCTACCAGCTCTGCAAACAACCACCACACCCTCGATCCATTTTTATTGTATTTGAGCAGCAGTGTTATATTTCCTGGCCTCCCCTTAGCACCACACACACAGGGCACTCCAAACAAAAAATCCATACTATCGACCCGCCAATGTCACCACAATTACTCTTCCCAAACAGCCATTGAGGACAAATTACATCTGCACTGCCTTTTCACCCGGTCACTATGGCTGAGCAGTAGCCCCCTCACACCACCACATTCCCTGCCTCCTCCTTATCCTCCTCTCAGCCTCCTGTCTCCATCCCTCCTTTTACCCCATAACAAAAGTCTGGGTGAGGATAAGGGTCACAAAAGCAGACAAGGGAGCAAAAAAAGTAAACGCACCAGAGGTTTAGACTAAACATAATAGAGACACTTCATGAAATTTTGGCTTATTTCTGATCACACAGTTTCAAGCAGCTGTCACTAAATGTGCAACAGTTATTCTGCTTGAATACTCAGTTATCAAAGCGGAGATTTCCCCTGCATTGACATGTAGCGTGGGCAATGGGAAAAATTGCCTGCTATTTGCATACATTGTATTGCAATATGTGCTGTTCAAATATCATTTTCCTTCCAGTGGCAGACTCAAGCTGAGAGCTGCATCTTCCTCTGCACTCGGGCAGGCCTCCAGTGGTGAGAGGTAATCTTGCTCTGAGGTGTGAAGAAAACCACTTCCCATGTTTACATGAATACAGAAGCCCAACACCACAGAAAACCCTCTGGTATTGATTTCCCTGTCTGTATACACTGCCAAAATCATTTATTCACTATTGGCAGCAGTGCTAGCAACAACCAGCATTTAATGCTCTTAGCTATTAAGTTTCTTTGCAAGTAATCTCTGAGAACGTTGTCCCCCTCCAACAGCAGACAGGGTGATTGAATTTTCCTGATGTTACGATGGCCCAGGAGGACATTTAAATGACTTCTGGTGCAGGTGGTGTATACCTGGGTGTTGGAGTTTGAATCTGTTTTAGACGCTGTGTAGGTCCCCTCTCTGAATGGGAATCATCAGTCACCACCCACACACACTCACACACACTGCCTTTCACCTTCATCTTAAACAATGAAATGGTCGACGCCGTTTTAACTGTAATAGCTTCAGTGCTATCTACTCTGTACGTCTCCTCATAGGGGTGCTTGTGCATGACTGTTTTCCTCCAAGACACATCAGTGGCTTTTCACTGACATTTTTTTCCCGCACCATTTTATTAGCCTGGAATCTGAACCTATTTTAGTAAATCTGTAAAAACAGGCAGAAATCACAGATGTGTCTTCAGCCCTTGAGCCGCATATATTTCATAAGCACAGAGGAGGGGGAACAATATCAAAAAGAAACAGAAAAAAAGCCTTATTTTACAGGGATTAAATCAGGAAAAGTGAATCAAGCCCTGAGCGGTTTGTCTACGAGCTTTCACACCTATTCATATGTAAAACAAACAAAACAAAGGCACTGTTTCATTGAGAATAACTAGATAAAAGACGTAAAAATGGAATAAAACATTTTGTTTTAGTTAAAGAGTCAAACAATAGATCAATAAAATGTCATATTATTGAACATGAATAATGTAAATGACAGAAATGTGTGCTGCATTTCAGATTTTTTTTTTAACCATCTACATGATAAAACAAAAGTGCGTGCATTACTGTAAAGAGTTTTGCAACTCTTTTGGATTAAAAAGAAGAACAAAGATTTATCTAAATAGATCAAACAGACTCCAGTTCAAATAACAACCTATTATACTCCCTCTCTAGATTCTGCATAAATGCACAAATCTGCATTATAACACTAAAGCTCCACCTATCATGTGCCTTTGTGTATGTGTGTGTATGAGTGAATCATTCATGCATCTGGAAGTGTGTATGTGTATGATATATGGTGATCAGTCACAGGAGGGGTTTTTACTGCGTGATTATTTCTGCTGTGACACTAACGAGCTTCGGCTGCAGATCCACTGCAGACCAATTACACCAGAGAAGAGGCTGGTTGCTTATTACACTCAGATAATCAGTGCGTTTTACCCTCCATGTTACAGCTCCTGCTACACGCATGAACATTTGATTTTTGCAGGACATACATGGCTGAGTGTATGCTACATTATACACAACATAACACACAGAATGTGTGTATTACAGCCTTGCTATTCCGATGGACAGCAGGCTATTGTCTATGATGCTGTCTTGTCTATATTGAGGAGCTCCAGCTTGTTGATTTATCACTCCTGCATTGTGTTGCTCTCCACTCGATTGTATCTTTGGTGCACCAATATGCCACCTCTGCATGTGTCACATTGTGGCTGGGCTCTATATGAGGCATTTGTGACTGGAGGGGAGCATTTCAAGCAGGAGACCTATAAGGAAGGTGAAGATGAGGAGAGAAAGAGGGATCAAAATCTGTCTCTATTCAGTGATTGGGTTATTCTAGACGGCACTGTCAGCACTTTCCACAAAGAGTTGCAGAAAACCAGAAAGCGTGGTAGGGGAGATCTTTTGATGTATACTGTATGTGCGTGCATGTGTGTGTGTCTATGTGTGTGTGTGTGCATGAGTGTGTGCACTCTAATCACCTTAATTATTTCCTCTAATTACCTGCAAACAGCTAATGAATTCCTCAGGAATCCTATCATGTTGTGTATGTGCTCACATCATCATCCGTTTTGCACGGCTGCCATTAATTTGCTCATAAACAAATACAATTAGCATTAAATGTTTCATTACAGGCTCATATATCTGGTTTAGACTCTGGTAAGGATATGAAACAGCTGAATAACACACAAAAAGCATCATTTTGTTGCATTCTCTCTCTTACTTTAAATGCTGTGATGAAACGAACGTGGTGATGTTTGAGAAATATTTCATGGTGTGTATGTTTGTTGTCCTTGGGGATGTTTATGTGCGCGTTGGTTTGCATGTTTGCGCCCGCCTGTGTTTGTATTTGTGTGCGTTTGTTATTTTTTCGCTTTATAAATTTTCCATTCAAGGTCGTTTGGAGAAGAGGGACAATGGACTCTGGTCCTGGGTGGACTGATGATGAATGTGTACATTTCATGACAACAAAAGCATAATGACCTTATTCTATAATGAATGGATTCATCATTAAAAATCTCTGGCCTGCGGCAAAGTCTTTTTTGCATATTCTGATGTCACCTCCTCTATGAACATCACATGCATTTGTAGTCTATGCCTCTGGTGTATGGTGTGTGTGTGTGTGTGTGCACGTTTAAGCATGTTTACAGTGTTGTTTGTACGGGTGTACATGTGTGTATCTTGCTTTGTGTGTGCCCTTTGTGCCGCAGTTGGTCCAGACACAGCTAACTACACTGCCCATTAACACAGTCAGACGGACCACATCGAGCTGACTGCTGTTCAGTCACTCTCATCACAGACATGTTTATGGAAATAGTTTTGTTTATGTAACTAATGCCTTCATGATTGCAGAGTGTATATCCAGGATCCTTCCTCAGAGAATTACTGATGAAAACCTCCTATTGAGGTCTTGTCCTACACAATGTCACCAAAAGAGCCATGTTTATCGGAATCATCAAACAATGTCGTAACTGCATTGTGAAACTCCTGCTTCATGACTCCCTGATGATCATAATTTGGTTTTTACTGTGCTAATGATATTTCAGGGCAGGGATTTCACAACACATGTCTCTGCGATGACATTTCTTTGATTGCAACAAATGATAAAAAAAAAAAAAAAATTGCACAGACAAGCTCAAACTGCACATCTGAGGTTTTTAAAAACATAAATGGATAGATTTCCCTAGTTCTTTGTCCCTGTAGCTCCTACTCAAACAATAAGACAGTTAATGGCTGCACAAACATTGGGCTGATTGATTGACAGTGGACAATTATCAGTGCTTCTCTGTGCGGTATTGATCCCTGGGCCAGATTAGTATCTTTCTCTAGCTCGCTGTCCTGCAGGTCATGTAACATGCTCTGACCCTGCCATGGATACAAATGGCACATATATCTACTGGACCGCTCCAAATGTCACCTGTCAGACAGAAACGCAGAGAATGGGAGCAGAGAGTGGTTTGGGGTAAACACACACTCTCAAGCATACACTCCCATCAGGGTGAAGGATTCAAAGCTGTAGAAATGTCTCTTGTTATAAAATGGCAATTATGTCATTTGACAGGATCGCGGTTTGTGCCTCCTCCACTACTCCTCCTCCTCCTCCTCCTCCTCCTCCTCCTCCTCCTCCTCTGATGGAAACTCGCTGATCTACCAAGCTACGTCTGCCCTGCAGGTATACATGTTTGAGAGGAGAAGTTGCTAAAAAGCACTTGAACTGAATCACCCTTTCACCCAGTAAATACTCGATATGAATATATAATACAGAGCAGTGCTATTGCTGAGCCATCTGCCACACTGATGCACTTTAGAGAAAAAGGAGCCTTCTGAATTTAGTAGCCACAATGAATGTACTGTACAGGAGCAGAGGAGGAAGCAGTGGTGCCAAGTTGAAAATTCAGAGCTTCCTCTCTGTCTGTAGTCAGGTGGGATGACAGGGGCGCGCGCTGGTTGGTGGCTCTCCGGCGGCTCTGACAGCCTGTCACAGGGAGATCACTGCCACATGCCTGTCTGTCCACAACGCTGACGGCTGACCCGTCCAACACGGCCCGGCCCGCTGGTCATGCCATCCCTGTCTGCTGTCGGACGTCTCTGACAGCTGACAAGACACCTGGGACACGGCAGGCAGGGGCCAGAGCACTGCTACCTGTATAGACATCAGGATTTACTGCTGCCAAGGAGAAGAGAAGAGGAGGAGGAGGAGGAGGAGGAGGAGGAGGAGAGAGAGTGAGAAAGCATGCACAATTTTTTAAGAGGATCACACAGTTGCTGTCTGTTACAAACAATAGGCATTTACTTACAATTACAAACTTTGTCATCACTTTTTGTCTAAATATAGATACATGGCACACATCCTAGTTTTGACAAAAACATGTGAGTATAAGTAGGCTTTGTTTGTGTGTGTGTGTGTGTGCGCACATTACATTTTTCACAGCATAACTCCCTTTAGATGTGGAGACAAAGGAGGCTGGCGGCTAGAGTCTAGGCTGCTGAAACATATGGGCCATGTCATTTATCACGTCTGCTGGTGAAGGAATGAGAGCCCATCAGTGGCCTGGCATTGATCCCTGTATGGGCCAGCCATTGTTTCCAGCAGCACCTGGTGGAGTTCTGTCTGCAGTAATGGAGAGGAGGAGACATGCAGCGGGGACAAGGGATTAGTTTGGAAAGGGAGGCGTTAACATTTGCGAGGCTACACTGTTTTAGCAGCAGGATATTTGAAAGAAAGCTGAAGTTTGGACTTTGATAATGGCATTTTTTTAAGGTTCTGATAAGCTCTGGAAAAGGAAAAAAAAAACCCCCACATAAGTCAATAAATCTTAAGCAGAGATTGAATGCATGTTCTTATGTTGATTTATTTGACAGGGATATAGGCATTGTTACAGTGTTTTAATAACATCCACCTATTTCACTATAGGTATACAGGGGTTCTAATCATGTAGCTAATTTTCTTCATGGTTATACTCATAAGGGCCGTTGTAAAAACTAATATATTGATTGCATTTAACAAAACATGATAAAATGATTGTTTTTTTTAAAGAAGTGATAGGTTAAGACAGTATTCCTTTTGCAATAGCCTGGTTTATACTTTCAGAAACCAAAGAACGAGGCCAACTTGTACACAACTTATCTTTCTATGTGTGAATCTCTGAAGAAAAGCTGTAATATTTCCACCTGGCTTTGTTAAAAACGCATTTGCTTACTCAGCATTGTTTGTCTGCAGTAATTCATCACACGGGCTTTGAGCTATTGATGGAGCCGGCATCCGTTAGCAGGCCCCTGTCAATGATTCACTCACTAAGCCCATCTGTCAGGCGCCCTCTGCTTCTCCTCTCTTCCTCTCCTCCACTGCTGTAGTGCTCAGCCCTCCTCTTCCTCAGTGATGGATGGATAAAGTCCTTGACAGCCTCAAATGGCTACAATCAACACAAGACCATCTCCCAGCTTCATTTCCTGTTATGTAATCCCACACATTTATTTAATCAGCATTTGTCTCAAAGTCACCTGTGGCACAGAATAAAAGCAGTCCACAACTTTGGAGAAGAAAGGCTGAGTGGGAAGGTGATTTCTGGAGGTGATTGGTAACTATTTGGGTATTCAAAGCTTAGCAGCGGACAGTGATCAATAAATCAACTGCTCACAGAATCCATCACGATTGTGCCATTAAATGCTCCCAATACAGTCAATGATAAAGTGCTACCAGCACATTTCTGAGAGGTGGTGTGGTGCATCTTTGCACAGCGGAGGAGCACCGAAGCACACAGTGAGGGGATGAAGTATCTAACTGTCTGCGTCTGAAAAGAAACCTGAGGATCTTGATGTAAGCACTGATCAGTGGGGTAATTCATTGTTCAGGTGTGGCAAAGAGTGCCATCTGTGGGCAACTAGGAAGAACTGCATGATGGGATTAGTTGGGGAACAAATTGAACAACTTTAAGGTTTTGAAAAGCAAAAACACCCATCACCCATTTATCAGTGAAATCATGTTTGGACACGGAATCTGTGGGTGTGTCTAGTAGTCCCCCCCCCCCCCCTCTTTTTTTAAAATTTTCTTTAATATTATTATATACATATATTTCTTCAGGAGACCTTTGTGCAGTAATGCTTTTTTCATGTGGTTTTAAAACATTGCCCTCAGTACACTTTAACACATAGCAGTCATTGATAATCCATAAACATATGCTTCTCTGATTTTCATTTTGGTCAAAAATAACTTCTAACTTCATATTTTTCCACTCAAAAACAAATCTATCCTTCCTTGTAAATAAAATCAGTTGACCATGAATTCTAGAGAATTGGAAAAGTTGTGTTACTGAACTGGAGGTTGTCTGAAAAAATGTAGTGCTGTTTTATACTTGAGTCACAGTCAAACCAGACCATCTGCCATCAAAACCAATGAATTTTCATGACAGATTGCAAAAATTAAAAAAAAAAACAAAAACAACAACACAATTCTATTAAAGTCCTAATTATTAATTTTATTCATAAAGAATATAGTAATAAAACATCCTTTTTACTTGGGGAAATTACACGAGAGGAACTCATATTTGGGATGTAAAAGCATTTCAAAACATGTCAGATTTGACCTGTGAACAGAAGCTGAGGCTGAAAGGTGAGTCTTGACTTTGGAAACAACAGTCGACTCAATATTCATGTGGTGGCTTGGCAAGTTTTTGGTAACTTTCTCAACTTTCTTCAGTTTGACCTTTGATGTGCGCTTTCAATACAACATCTATTTTCTATTAACCACTATACTGTACGTTTTTTATCAAATAAGGATCAGTAACTTACATTTCTAATCACTGTCTGTGGTAATAACTCCAAGTAATGAATCTTAAAAATAATACCACACACAATGGCTTTGTTCACTTGTAGGTAAACTAAAGATGAATTTTATGTGTTTATTTTTTTTTGTCGCCATCCTCCATTTTGTCCTTTTGAGATTCTGTAAAACTTTGCATTCCCTCTGCACAGAACCACCAAGTAGTTTCTCTATGTTCCAAATATCGTACTGTGAAGTCATTCAGACTCAGGGTTGTGTTGTAGATGTTAGTATAGCGGTGCCAGCTGTCTGTCAGTGATGGCCTTTTTCGGTTACAGTGATTTAGAATATGCGTGGGAATATTTACTCGTACATGCTGCACATCTGAGATCCACGTCAGTCACCTTGGACCAAAACAGGTTTCTCTTAAATCCATTTAGGAACAAAAGACTGTAAGTGAGGTGTAGCATAGCTGCTGCGTCTCCAGCTGTGCAGAGATCACTGCGGCTTTCACTCACCCCCCTGAGAGCCCGGGCCCTCAGCGGTGACCCCCTCACATCAAACTTGACTGCTCGTGTCCTGTCTGCGCGCCGAGTTGTCGTGTAAGCTGTGTCGCTCTGTCACAAGACATGTCCCACATTTGCAGCCGCCATCGTTGGCCAACAGGATGAGAGCGTCTGTCAGGAGAGCTGACACGCATGCCACTTTACTGGGCGACTGACAGAGGGCCACGCCACACTGTCACTTCTCCCAGATCTATTGCCTGAGGATAAACACGAACACACACACACACAGGCACAGACACACACACTTGTACACGTTAATAACACAAGAGTAAACAGAGCTGGAATCTGTGTGAGTGACTGAGTGACAGTGTGACTGGACGACCGGCCAGGGCTGAGGAAGCTGGAGCTCTGTGTCACCCCTCATTCTTACAATCTCCAGCTGTCACATCAAACACTCTGCTCCTGTGCTGCTCCGCCTCCAGACTCAGCCCCAACGCCATCACCTTCCCCCACCCCAGCCCTCTTCCCTGAGATCTCATCAGATATGTATCCTGTAGACACACACAGGCAGTGTATCATCTATCCAGATAGTCCCTGAGTAAATATTGCTTCATCCTGTTGCAGCTCTCCTCTGGCTGTGAGAAAAGGATGCAGTGATCACAGGTTTGATATGAAGACAAGCATATATAATCTGTAGTATCACCACTGCCAACAAATGGATGAGACAAAACAAGATAAAGTGTCTAAGTCCTACAGCTTCCACACTTGACCAGTTTTTATACAACCTGGTGTGATGAGCTAAGGCATTTACACTTTTTGCAATAAAGTCTTCTATACTGTTATAACAAATAGTAGATCATACTTAAAGATATGATGTTACATTTTTCAACCTCTAAATGTTTCAAAATTGCAAATGAACTGATGTCAAATTAATTTTTAATCAAAACTTTTAGCATAACTTGGCTTAGTCTTTGTCCTAAACATCAGCTCTGTTTTTTTTTGTTTTAAACTGCAAAGCTTTGCTATTTTTGTTAAAATAAGTAATGAACTTCACCAAACTTGTGGTTGTTCTGATTTTTATATGCACATTTTTTTGTTGTTGTTATTTTTAAGTCTTAGATTTGGTTTTTGATTTCAGCTGAATTTGGGAGTGAACAAGCCGCTTTTTGAGTTCTTGTCACTAGTTTTATTTTAGTTTTTGGCTATTTTAGTTTTGTTTGTCAGTTATTATGTGGAAAGGAACTGAGGGTAGAACTCATGGCATCAAATGATTTGTAAGATCACTGTCACACATAGTGCAAAGCCACTTCATTCATTAACATAGGAGGGAAACAAAAATAAAGCTGATCTTAACATCAATTCTGTTTCTTGTAGTTTTTATTTACTCTATTCGTTAACTCCAGTAGATTTCATAAATAGGATTGGATGCTGAATTCCCTGTTGTTTGCCAAAAAAAAAAAAATCAGACGATTCTTATTTTTATACTCATTCAATCTTCCCTGCATCCTTTATGTTCGTGTTCATTTCCTCAGATTTTTGTTATCCTTACAGGACTTGGTCAGTGTGCGCGTCTCTGCCTTGCTAACTGTTTAAGGGCTGAGAGTGCCCTCTAGTGGCAGAAAGGTAAATTACGTCTACTGAAATAAAAAAACGGATTTTTTTGGACGTAAAAAAAAAAAGGTAATAGAAGATACTGCACAACGCAAAGGCACACTATGATTAGAAGACAGACTGACTCATTCTACTGTTTTCTACAAAACTTATTAGTGTTGTCGATGTTTTATTCATATTTCTACATATTTATGAGACAGATTTGCATTCGTAGTTATATTTTTGATGTTATTTCGGCTTTTCTCTAAATTTGACTTGTGTTATGCAACTGTTTTCTCTTTGTACACTCAGGAAATGCTGCAGTGAGTGAGGCTTGTGATCAAGAAGCTTAGTCATTAAAGCTTAGTAATTAATCGCGCAAACAATACTTTTAATAACTGGAAGGATATTAGAGCAAAATTGTAATTTGCCTTACCAGAGATAACTAACTACGAACTCGTTCAAGGATCCTCAGATCCTACTTTTGGAAATCCCACTTGTGTGCACCGCAGAGATAAACTGCAAATCTCAAGTAATGAGCTGCTGTTTCTTTATCAGGTGTAGTACCATCAGCTGTACAGTAGGTGGCAGTAAGCATCTGCACAAAACTTAACTATCTCAGAATGACAGGCCAAGACTGATGGATTCATATACATAATTTAGAAATCATACATAGATGTACATGAGCGATTGCATGAACACAGTGATGATCTTCTGAATGTTCTTATGCAAATTACTCCCGAGACCCGTTAATTCCAAATGGATAATCATGAGGTTCCTTCAGGGATCAGAAACCGTCTCTTCGCCTCCAACATCTCTCAGCATGATGCATTATGTAGGTGTATAGATAGACCAGATACAGGCATCAAGACCATCAGCAGCGTGCAGTAGCTGTGCCTCCTCCCCAGCGGCGTGCTCCAGTGTCACAGCTGTTTAACTCCAGTAATGCCAGCCAATTAAATATGGTGTAGGGCAGCCTGCTGGGAGCCCCAACGCTTTTGAGTTCATACTGGAGATTCCCAGAAGCTCAGGTCAGAAGGCTGCAGGCACTGGACATGAATGATTAATCCTGAAATTGACTTTGTTCTTCTCATGAAAGCCTCTTGTTGCTGGAGATAATAATAGTTATTTGAAGACGATGAGAACAGCTGCTTTAGTTTATTCCTAAGTAATACATTTTGTCCTCCTAATCAATGCCAGAAGCAAAGCTACGCAAATGAACTGGAAATGCTTAGAAGTAGTTTCCATGTGTAGGTCATCACAAAGATGTCTTACTTTGTGTCTGTTGAGCAGACAGGAGGGAAAAAAAAAAAAACGTATTGCGCCCAATATTTGATGATGAAAGTTGGCTTGAACTTCAAAAACAGAAATTTTATGATCACTAATCTGAACTCACGTTTGAACAAGATCAAACTCAAAATATTATCAAAGATATTTATTTAAAAGGAAATAGATAATACAAATGAAACAAAATCATCTTTGTCACATAAATGATTTCATGAGTCATTAACAACAGAAAGGACTCTGTTCTCTCATGGGAAATTCATTTGCCTTCTTACTTGCAGACATTACTCTTATGAGTTTTATGACATGAATGCTTTGACACAGGGTGCTTCCAAAAGTGCTTTCATTGGAATAAATACTGTACAGTGCAATGCCAAGTAAACAATACATTACATCTTATCATTCATTGGTAAACATTTTATATCAAAGAACTGTTCGAAGTTTCATCAATACAGTACATTTATAGCAGACTTCACATAGACCCTGGGCAGCCTCCCAGTCTCAGAGTATTTCACATTTAATTATCTCCCTTTGGAATTCCACCCTCGCCCTCTTATAAGTGTTGCTTTTTCGCAAGTTTCAGTTCTGTTTATCCGAGTGCAGTCTTACCCACTCTTCTCACAATTCAACTGCCCTCTGCTCTCCTTCATTTTGTCTCTCTGGCCCTCCGGAGCCTTGGAGTCTCCTCTCAAATCACTAACCACAGCTCGGAGGGTTTTGAACCTGTCCAGGCGGCCGCTCTGAGCAGCCTGAAGCCTGACTTCTGAACCCTGAGATGCACTGAGGGAGCTCAGGGAGCGCACCGCCGCCAGGCCACGTTCCTTTCTGGAGGGACGGCGTGGTGTGGTCATGGTACCGAGCTCCTCCGGGTGCTCCATGTCCCTGATAACCTCACACAGGTAGCGGGCCAAATCCTGGCTGGAGAAAGACAGGGTTTTCTGTGAACGGCGGAAAGTCAGAGGGGAGGGGAGGGTTTCTGTTTCAGATGGGGGAATGGCCAGACGCAGGGCGATGGCTGCACTGCCGTTCCCGTTCGACATCCCCTTCTTATTGTTGTCCTGGGGTAGTTTAGTCTGGGGGTAGGAGATGATGCTTTGTGGATAGCTGTACCGAAGCGACTGTGCAGGACTGGGCTGGAGGGAGCGCTGCAGCTCCACCATATTAAAAGCATTCTGAGACAATGAAGAGACAGCAACACAGGGAAAAGCAAGAGATTAAACAGCAATGGAGAACAGGAGAACAGTGGGGTTTTTTTCCTTTTTTTTTTTTTTTTTTTTTTTAGAATTTAAGAGATAATGAAAAACAACATTAGCACATGACACCAATCTATGTTGTGAGCAGTGTAGCTGAGCTAATGCCTCTGCCAGCAAATGAACCTGTTTTAAGACTAAGACCAAGATCCACCATGTAGGAAGAGATGCTGGCAACAACAGCACTATTGATTAGCCAAGTAATTAATTATCTGATTGCAGGGGAAAACTGCTATTACCAGCACTATTAAAACAGAGGCATTAACAGTTATTGGTGTATGCTTGCTTAATTTCAGCTAATTGACTCACACCCTCAGATCTCCAGGGAATGAATATTTGGTTTTCATTTTGAGGCACCTGCAAATGCCATTCAGTCAGATTTGACTGTGTGATAGAGGTGGCCGAGATACCTAGCTCCTTTATTTAAATAAAAGCACCAGTGCAGCAAAAGTTCTTCCATTACAAATTAAAATCAAGCGTGAAAAGTACTTGAGTGGTAGCAGCAATATGTGGTTAAGTATTTAAGTAAAAGTACTCATTCAGGCCCACTGACTTAATATATTATTGCATGTGAAAGCATTACATTATTAATAGAAGCATCAGTGTTAGAGCAGCATGTTAAATGTTATAGCTTCTGGAGGCTGAGCCCTTACTACTTTCTATCCATTTTTATATAACAGGACATCTGATAAATGCGAGGGTTCGTCAGATGATTAATGGGAGATGAAAGAAGAAAGAAACTTCTGATACACAAAATCTCTTAAATTTCTGGACTCTTTCTCTAAACTTTGATTTTTTTTGGTAAGATATCTGATGCTTTGAACATTCATTGAAGTTTAGAGGGAAAAAATCAGTGTGTGGTGGAGTTGTTAAAAACTTAAAAAGTGCGCCTGGCTACACACTGCTTTTTGTACAGCGTCAAATGCCAAAACGCTTGCAAACCAATGGACAACTGTCAGATAAGTGTCGTGAGGTAAAAAGTACAACGTCTCCCTTTTGAATTGTAATAGTAGTATAAACATAATACAAGTAGCAGTGAGGTTAGCTTTTGTTTCTCTAAGTTTTTGTTATATAAGCTGTGTATGGCCCTATACTTGTGGGTTGATATTCAAAACACACGCACCTAAAAACAGCTGAGATAGCTGTGGTAAATGCTTTGGATATCTTTCTCGATTCCTGTGTAAATGCCAGCATCTGTTTATGTTTTTGCATTTCGCAGAGTCTCGTACCTGATCCTGCTCCCCTCCACCTTCCTCGTCGTAGTTAAGCACATTTTCTCGGATGTCCTCCCACTCCCCGTGGTGCGCAGACACATGGTACACACCCTCCTTCAGGCCCTTGTGTCTCCTCCAGCACGAGTACAGAAACAGGCCCAGCATCAACACTGAGGGGTGCCAGAGAGCAGGTTAACACAGCGGGAGCACTCTCACATAATTAAAATGAGATCCTGAGCAGTGAAACATATCTTTGGGGTGTAAATGGAATTTTCACCATAAGTAGAAGCGATGATATAAACACTGAAATGCTCCTAAATTCTACATTAGCCATACTGTGTGGGTATATGTATTTTTTTCATTAACTGTAATAGAACACCTAATGTGTGATGTGACATCCTTTTAAGTGAAGCACATACATGGAACACACTAATAATATTTGACTCTAAACGCCTTCTCCATCACACTGATTTGCCCTGTAAGACCTATTAGTTCCAGTGGATGTACAGTTAAGACATACTAATGGAACATACATGGAAACGGAGGCACCACCTTTCCACCTATTCCCTTTGAAGTTGCTGTTTCCTGTCTTATCAAAGACCGCAGTTCCTTGGAAACCTATTAACTGAATTTGTACTCCTCCCAGCTTAAACTCAAAGCCTCAGTGGCTCGGCTGAACAGAGAGTGGAATACTGCGGGAGCCGAGCAGGAAAGGTCCTAAAGCATACACATCAATCACAGCTATTGTGTGCTGAATTATACAACATGCTGGACTGACCTTTAAAGTCCATTAATCTCAACCAATATTTTTCTCCCATCTGCCATCCTTCTTACTCTTTTTTCCCTCATTCTCGCTATCTGTTTTTACTAGTTCACACTTGACTCTTTCTTTTTTTTTTATCTCTGTAATTCTTTTTCCTTTTTTTTTGTTTCTCTGTATTGGAACTTCCCCCTGTCTCAACCCCTCTTCCCTTCCTTACTCGTTAAGTCTCTCAGTGTTTCTATTTTTCAGTCCCTCCATGGCCTACGTCTGGCCCCGGCTTTTATCTCTCACACAAGATGGGCTCCATTTCAACTAGAATAGTTTATATAGTGTGCGCTAAGTATCAATTTAATTGGAAATCTTCTGAGAAATGCAGGGTAATCACATTAGTCTGGATTTTTAAAGTAATTGCTTTGAAAGAGAATAAAGCGTCAACTGCTCTTTGGGGTCACACTAACAGGCAGGTATTCATAAACAAAGACAGAAAAACAACTCCCAAAGAGATATCTTCACTATAAAAGTGTTATCTCAATTAAAAATCATCATCTATTTTCCTCCACTGCCTGAAACGTCTTTAACGCCTCAGCTCCTGTTTACTACAGCTTTCAATTACTATGCCGCTCGCATATGAAACAGAAAAGAGACGGTAAGCTTCCCCATCGCTCCTCAGCTGGCCATTCTCAGCATGAAGCGGAGGGATAGTTGTATCGATCACCTGACCCTATGGCTTCAGCGCTGTGCAGAGGAGCCTCACAGAAAACGCCAGAATCTCGATGAGGCCCGGCGCAGCCAAGACGGCAGCCCTCCTCCTCCTCTTGGCCTCAAAATTACCTGGTCTGAGGTGCTGCCTGCAGGCCTGCACTCACCTAGACCCTCAGCATCACCAGAGCAGATATTAAACACATCTCTAGAGGAGGGGGAGTTCAATACACCCTCACCACACGCAGGCATGACATGCACAGGTAAATACACACGCACACGTTTGGAAAACCTTGACCATATGCCTGCAGCTTGAAGTTGTGTGTGTGTGTGTCTGTGTGTAAGTGTGTGCTGCTATGTTCCAGTGAGATCAATATCACTCAGAGTGGAGAACAAGCATCACAGTCATTCATCAATCCATAATGCCGCTGCCTCTATGCCCTCTAACTGTTACTGTGAACAGGGTATTATGATGTTAGCCTGGACTGGACGCTACATTATAAATGAGTCGAGAGTAACCAACTCACAACATACCCTGATCGGACCAATTTACCAATTTATTCTCAACTCAGTCCGAGTGTAATGAGAAAAAATGAGATGGGATGAAGCATCAGTTTGGACAGAGGAGGGGGAAAAATGAGAAGAAAGAAACGAGACAGGTGAGAGATGGGATGAGTGGAACAAAAATAATTTATTTATGAATCTTTTAGTGAATAAAAAGAACAGGCACTTAACATGATCACTTGGTGTCAGAGCCCATATGGAAAGCTAATTTTTCCCATTGTTCCAAAAAAAAAATAGAAAAAAAACCCCTGAATATCAGATTTGACACCAGACTAATGAGACATGGACAGACATCAGCTTGTCTGGTTCTGTCAATAACACGAACTGAACTCACATTCCGATCGGTCTGTGATGGCTTATGTAAAAGTTAATAATAGATGATCATTTTAACTTTTAATGCACGTTGGGGCGGTGCAGGAGTCCCCCTTTAATTTAGCACCCAGCTAGCAGTCTCGTTTAGTGCAGCATGTGTGCAGTGTGTGAGCAAGTGTGTATTTATGCTCGTGGTTCCTGTGGTGATGAGGGTCATCATTAAACAACAGCGTACTGTACGACTGGTTTCATCTCTTTGCCTAAGGAAAATTGAATTAAATGCAAGTATAAAATGAGGTTTGTTTGGTGTATTTTATTTAATCTTTAATGAGTTGTGTCACCTTCTCAATCTGAATTATACAGGAGAAGGAGATGGAGAAGTCAATGATTCCTGTTGTGTGTTGGGGTCAGAAATTTAAATAAGCCTCGGATAAAATATAAAGTTCTTCATAATTCTAAACTTTTTAATATACATTCGCCTTGTTTTTTTTTTTGTTTTTTTTGGTGATTCTTCAGTGCAGCAGCGGAGAGAATCTAAAATTCCAGCTTTTCTTTATGTTATCACAAACGCTCGACCTCAACCAAACGCCTCATCAGCAACAGCAGCCGAGCCGCTTCAACTACCTTCTCTTATTTTGTATGCAAGCAACACATGAATTTCCATGAATGATGCCAAGGTCGCACTTTATTATCTTTGAATTCATTATCAAATATTGAAGACTGCTTTATATGTTTCACTCTCGAGTGTCAGAATAACTGATGTCCCAATACTAGCCACATGCCTGGAGGGACTGTTGAGTCAGTTATAGAGGCAGGGACAGCACGTTGAATTGCCCAAGCGTTTTATAAGCCTGTCTCTGACAGAAAGACTCATAAACAGCAATGTGGCCCTACAGAGGGTAGTGAGTGCAACAACATGCAACCACTCACACAAATACACGTGTTTGACCCTCTATATTTGTGAGGACCATAAAAGGACATCTCCCCTACTAAAAGACATAGAATTAACTAAAGCTGTGTCTTTTTCTTCAGCCATAGCTGTGATTTAAATAGTTCATTTTCTTCTTGTGTGTTGTCTTGTGCGTAGAGATAGAACCAAATTTCAAAAGAGCCAGAAAATATGTTACTGACTCTTGAGCCTACCAGGTTCTACAGCACTTCCTGAGACAATAACCATAATTTTAATAGATCATTCACAAGGGAGGGTCAGTGTTCAGAGGTATGCACACTAGACCTGTTACGGCGCAGAGTTTTAAATGATGATGTTGTTTTTTTTTTAAGTTGGACTGCACCATGTCTTCATCTTTTTTTTTTTTTAAATCTAAAAAATAACTTGTGGTGTTTCTCAAGGACTAGTTTTAGGCTTTGTTCCAATTTTTAATGTCCCCACTTGGTTATATGATAAAATATTAAGTTTCTGTCCCCTCACAAACAGACAATTGTACGTGCCTGGAAAGCCAAAACAATGAGGCTTTTACTGTTGAACCTTTGCCTTTAATAGCAAATATCACCACAACAAAAGCAAGACTGTAAATTGTGGGTTTTGTCTCTCTGAAATATTCATGCTCATATTTCAAACAACACCCTTCAGATGCTAGCATTATATCTGATTGTCTTTTCTTTTAATTAAGTGCTTTGGGTGTACAGTTCAGATATAGTGCATAATGAATTTTTCTGTTTTGCTACACACACAAAAAATCTCGTCAAGTATGTTTTTCATCTAATTTAGAGAAAATACATATAACTGTGGCTTCATAAAACAGATTAAAGAGAAGATGAACTTGAAACAAACTAAATATTATAAGAAACCATTTGCATAACTTGTGAATTTAAGAATATTAATAAGATCATTTTTTCTGTTCTGTTATGATCTTTCACTGACTAATTGAGTCAGACAACACAAGACCGTGTGGTTATATTTAAGTTTAGTGTCTAGTGTTTGGTTTCTTTCTAGCTGGGCTATCCTCGGAGCGCACCTAGAAAAAACACAGTCCATGCAATCGTAACCTTTTCAATTAAAAACATCCTCTGCTCAGGCATCACTCATCATCAACTCCAAGTTTCAAAATCCAGCAGCCGAGTTCAGGCACAAAAAGATCACATAACCCTCCCTTTACACTTATCGATTTTAAGATTCTACCCCTCACCTACCAGACACTCAGTGGTGGAGCTCTTGTATACATTTCTGAACTTGTGACACCTTATATGTCAGAGTGCAGCCTCAGATCATCCGATAGCTCAGCCTTCAAAGCCACACTGAAGTTTTTTTGGTAGTGGTCTGAGGCTCTCAGGACGTGACTTTGAGAGTCTACTTTGTAAATCCCATCATTTTTCCAGTTGTGTAATCTTGCAGACTCTTTATACTCTTCTTTCTGCTTTAATTCCGAGTTCTTATGTTATTTTATTTATCACAGTATGAATTGTTTACTGCCATCCTTGAAACCTCTAACATAATAAAAAAAAAAACTTTTGAGCCAATGGAATAAAACCTATAAATACAGATAAAGTTAACTCATGAATTTGCTCTAGAGTATAATTACTTCATATCATTTTTTTGTTTGAAGATTGGATCAAGTAGACAGATCAAGAAACACTTGTTTTGATTACCCCAGTAATGATTCATTGCATTATGTCAGTCACTTCTGATTTAATATTTTCATTTAGAGTAAGCCGATTTGTTATTCACAGGTTCTCGACTGCTGCGCTGTGCTGGGAATGTAATAAGATGCTGCGGTTAACTGGTCACTCAACAAGTAATAAAATACTGCCAACTCTAAACCTGAATCTGAACCTCTAAATATTCCTGATGAGCATTTTTAACATTTGATTCAATTATATTATTCACCTTTAGAGAAACAGATGCTTTGATTTGACACTTACGATCTGACTCTAAAAGTAAATACACTTTCCCAGTCTGCTGCTGATATTAAGAATTTCATGGTCAAAAATATAAAAACCACTTAGGCTTATAAAACTGGTTAATGCTATTAAGTTGTTTCCAAAACACACGGTCACAGAACGTGATGTTCAGCATGTACCTTTGACATAGAGACCTTATTCCAAGCTCTAAGTTTGAGTGTAAATTCAAAGAGTATAAATATTATTTCATATCTGGTATTATTAAGTATTTAACACCAATAAAAACCTCCCACATACAATGGCGTGAGGCTTTCATTTTGAGGGCACTGTCCCCTGTGAGCAACTGGGAGGCACTACAGTATTTTTTTTTACTATATGCAATAAATATCATACTGGTACAACACTATCTTTGTTTCAAGTTCAAAGTTGGGGCGGCCGTGGCTCAGATGGTAGAGGGGGTCGTCCAATAACCGAAGGGTTGGAGGTTTGAATCCCGCTTTGTCTGAGTCATGAGCATGAGTCAAGACACTTCACCCACCTTGCCTCCAGTGCCACTCACACTGGTGTATGAATTCATGTGAATGTTCGGTGGTGGTCAGAGGGGCCGTTTGGCGCGAATTGGCAGCAACGCTTCCGTCAGTCTGCCCCAGGGCAGCTGTGGCTACAAACGTAGTTTACCACCACCAGAGTGAGAATGTGAGAGCAAAAGAATAATGTAAAGCGCTTTGGGTGCCTTGAAAAGCGCTATAGAAAATCTAATGCATTATTATTATTGTAAAAATATTTCTAAATGGTGCATATTGTAGGCATCTCAAGGAACACTGCACTGAATGTCCGGCAGCTGTAGGCAAGTGCTACGCTGAACCTCAGAGTGGGCTAACTGGGACAAACCTGAGGTGTCAGTCAAAGACTTGCTCTACCACCAAACTGCTCAGAGACCTAAGAGTAAGGGGCCAGAGCCTGCGCGGAGCCAGGGGATCTGGATGAAGAGGAACAACCTCTTTTGGGCTCCCAAGTAGTGGGTCAGAGTGTGTGCGGTCGGCTCAGGCTTGGCTCATGGGGTGGGGCGCCCATGCTGGGCGTGGGCTTGGGACGCAAGCTGGGGGCTGATCATCCTGTAGCTGGCCACCTCTGGGGAGGCTATATAGTGTGAATGGCCGAAACACCCCATGATCCAGAGGAGCACTACTGATGATGCGTCCTGGGCCCCCGTTTGCCCCCTCCCCTGGGTTGGGCCTGGGCTGGATGCATGCTTCGTGATTGCTTCTCTACTACAGTACTCACTAACGAACTTTTGTATGTGCTTGCACAAAGGGTATCAACACCTTACCCTGTGTTTTTGGAATCTGGTTTTATACACTGTCCGGCCAAAAAAATAAAAAAAGTCACACATGCAAAATTTCACTGCGCCACCTTTGGTTTTGATTATAGGAGACATTCACTGGATTTAATTGAGCATATAGTTCAGATCTTTCCATGAGTAAATACTACAGTGGTTAATAATGTTTCAGCTGTAACAAGTTATTTAACTCTAACTGATGCAGTAAGTAGCCTCTCATGTCAAAAAGATTGGACAATGCCAGGATTGATCAGGATCATTAGGCTTGCGACAGAATGGTTCACACATTTTCACACATGGATTAGCTACCATAAAGTCCACTTTAATTTGGGATGTGATGAAGACTTGATGCAGCGGTCCGATTCTCCATGATCAAAAATCTAAAAGTAATGCAACTATGGATGGAAAAAATATTATGAACCTTATTGTGACACTACATAAACATTATGTGGCAAAAAAGAAGTGACAGTGAATGTCTCCTGTAATCAATACCAAAGGTGGTACAGTGAAATATTGCATGTGCGACTTTTTTTTTTTTTGTCCGGGCAGTGTATTTTCGTCACTCATTTAACAAATTCTTAGATTAAAAGTGCTTCTGATGACAAACCTTCATACTCGACATAAGAAGTCAAGAAAACTGGCCTCACTTTGGAAGTTTTTGCCGTTTTGTGTGTTTGATTACAGCTCTAAACCCTGAACACAACACTGAAGTGCACAATATGGACTCATTTAGGTTGGCTTGGGAAAAAAGTAAATGTACAAGGAAATGTGTAAGGAAAGACAGGAAAAGACATTGAGCGAGTAAAATGAGCGGACAGTGGGACATAAAATAAGTTGGACAGATAAAAAGTAAGGCAGCGAGTGAAATTGACTTCTGAAGCTACAGCGGAACATCGGAAGAGACAGGGGACACAGAAGTGATGAGAAATATAGAAAAACACATAAAGAAACTCACCGATTCTCCGGGGAATTTTATAGCTTCCCCGTGAATCACAAATTAAGACATACAATGTTTCCCTCCCGTCTTGACTTCCACTGTGGGTATTTGTTTCATGTTTCCACCAACCTCCCATGGAAAAATCACATCCTGGTACAACTCAGGAGATCAATACAGCTACAAGATGTGTGTGTGAATAGGTTTCACAGAACCAAACAGGGATGGTAAACAACGAAAAAAAAAAAATAGCGGCTGTTGCAGATAAAAAAAAAACCCCCAAACATAACACAAATATTATACCATGAGGATGACAACAAACAGACGAAAACAAAAATTCTGCAAGATGTAGTAACATATCGTAAGCGAAAAGGGATAAAATTGGCATAAAAAACATATAAGAGACATTATAAGACATGAGAAGAGACAACAAACAGACAAAAACAAAAATTCGGCAAGATGTAGTGACATATCACAAGTAAAAAGGAATAAAATTGGCAGACAAAGACATATAAGAGACATTATAAGACATGACAAGAGACAACAAACGGATAAAAACAAAAATGCCACAAGATGATGTAATATAATGACAGTCAAAAAGAGTACAACTGGGAAATAAAAATGAACAGATATGAGGGGAGTTGATGACGGTGGCGAGTTACCACAAGTAGAAGAGGACATAATCAGCATAGCTACCTAGAAAGGCCATGACACAGATGCTGATGGCGAACATGGAGCTGAGGCTGAGGCTGTTGCTGTCCTCATTATGGAACATGGCGAGCGTCACCTCGCAGTGCCGTCCCCTGTAGCCCTGGCTGCAGTGGCACGAGTAGCGGGAGGGCGAGTGAGCCACGCAGGTGCCGTGGCGGCATGGCCGGCTGGCGCACAACGTGTAGACACACACTTTACCTGAAGAGCTCTCTTTGGTCATGTGGCCTGGGGGGCACCTGTGTAAAAAAAAAAGAGACAGGTGACTATGTGAAGCCGAGAGACCAAACACTCAGGAATCTGTCAGATAAAGAGAACATTGAGCACTACAGAGCCATGAAACTTAAGCTGACAGTGTAGAAATAAATCCCTCAGGAGTTACACCTCTTGTATCAGATTCAAAGATATGCTCTTTGAAGGTTACAGATTGTCGACTATACTCCACCTGAATAATAATAAAAAAAAAAGCAAATGAAACTGAGACGCTATTGGCTTTGCAGTAGCAGTCCCTCAGTATATTTGTACAAAATACCCCCATGAATATTATTCAATATCGCTCTCTGCATTTCGTAGTGCTTTATAACCTGAGGCTGTGTAGCAATAACACTATATGGATATCCAAGTGCAGTGAAAAGTCTCACACTGGTTCAAGTCTTGAAATCACAGCTTGGAGACTTAGTGGTCCTGCAGAGTTTAAAGGGACAGCCGACACTCTGACAGTAGCTGCTCTTATGTGTTATTCTCTCAGGCTGACACACTGTTAGACACAGAGGATAACAGGTCTGATCTCAGTCTAGATGCCATCTGGTGGACACTTTGACTTATGTGTGTTGGAGAGACTTGCATATGTTGTGTTTGCAAAAGACACATGGTCTGCTGTGTACTACTTATATAATCTGTAGATCTAGAGTGTCTAAAAACTGCTTTTTACAAAACAACCTCAAGGTAATTTAATTACTGTTAGCTGTAACTCACACCAGTATTTAATTTTTCTGTATTTTTCAAGTTAAATATGATATATGTTATTTTATGCTATTTCATTTCCGTCCTCTCATCTTTTTGCTTTTAATTGGTTTTCATTTGCATTTCATCTATTGCACTTAATGTAAATCCTTTTTGGCTACAATTCATGTGTATGAAATGCCATAAATTAATTCTTTCAGTTATTATAATTACCCAGTTACTTTCTTGTCTGTCTTTGTCATGTATTGGTGTAATCGTCCATTCCCTTTGACAGAGTATTGTCTTTTCTTTGGAGCTCATTTTTAGCCTATTTTGCAATAAAACCATAAACGCGTACAAGACTGTCTGAGCTTTAAAAGCTGACAAATGGCACTAAAAAGTCATTCCATCACATTTAACCCACCATCGCAGCAATCATTTAAACTCTGCTGAAGTTTCTCAAATGACAGTTGCTTTATTTTCGCCTTAAATCTATAGCATTATAGATTTACTGCAGCAGTGAATCCATATTGTGTGAGTCTTGACATTGTTTATTTGTACAATTTACAAGTTGAGTGCTGGTGTTACTAATTTTATTATGAGAAAAAATACTGGTATGCAGTTCTTCTCTGTACAGAATGTGCCTGCATACTGTAAGGCGTCATTAACATCCTGGATTTATTCTTTTGGTTTACAGCACCTGCACTCGTGATGTCTCCAGAGGTCCACGCAGACCAGGGGAGGGGAGCAGTGATGCTTTCTGCAAGCATCTGAGGAGCAGCCCATCGAGACGCCTTGGGAAGTGACCACCTGAAGCCCCTCTGAACGCTGCTCTGTATCCAGAGGGATAGAGCGGCCATTAAATCTCAGATCTCGCAAACAGCCTGAAGAGAGAGAAAGAGTGGGAGAGGAAAAAAAAAAAAAGAGTTTACAATGCTAAAAGACGCACTAAGACACCAGTCCTCCGGCAAAAGCTTTTATGGACACACATTTACACCCGACTGGGATGTTAAGTCAAATACAAAGGCACACACCCACTGACACACCTAAACAAACTCACTGACACACCAGCAGACCACCGTACACATACACACATACACACACATACAAACAGCCTCAGGCTAAGCTGTCAGCATGGAGGTTTTTTTTTTTTTTGCTGGATATTTTCTCTGCTGGTTAGTTTGCTCACTCTGCGGAAAGCATGAGGTCTAACACATCATTTAAATAGAGATCAGTGCCATTGACTGATTCCCTCTTATCTGCATGAAACGAAGGGGGTCATGGCACCTCGGGACAAGTGAAATGAAGAAGCATCAATGCCACAGATTGTATGTTCATTCATTTTAACCATTGTACTAAGCTAACAGCACAAGCCAATTCCTGTGCAATTACAAATCGCCAATAAGTTCCTTTACATATCATCCTACTAAATCGTGAATCAATTAACCATTCACCTGCTTATCTGAATATCAATACAAACGGTCTTGTTCCCTTGAAAAGATAAGCGTGCACCTACCAAGAAAGCTCCGGTTGTGTCCTGATGGAAAAGAGTTTCCGAGCATCACCAGTGATGGGTCTATAATTATCTCCTGACTGCGCCCAGGAGAGGCTGTAACCTCTCGTCGGCCACCTCCACCATCCAGTCGCAGAGTGAACTCTCTCCCGAAGCGATCCAGCTCAACTTCATGCCACTCTCCATCACTGAGCTGATGGTAGTGGAGTGTCAGGTTGTAATCTCCATCTCCGAGGTTGTAGAAAACAGCCAGCAGACCCTGAATAACCTGCGACAGAGTAGAGTTTTTCCTGATATGAGAGTCTTACATTAAAAACGATCCATCCTGCTAACACTTTACAATATTCTGAACAAAACTGTGCAGTTACTGAGGAACACATGAGAAACAAGGGAACGGAGAGCGGACAATTTATTGCAGTGGTCATTAATGACAGTTATTTATCAACTAATAATTACCTAATGATTCCACTCATCCACTCTATTCTCTTACAACTCCTCAGTGACCACTACATAGTGCTCAGTTTGGACTTCATTAGAAACTATGAACTGTTATCACTTTCACTCTGTCCTTATTGTTCTTTTGAGATAAGGCACAATTTTGACTACCATATTGAAAAGCATGATTGACATTTTTATATTTTGGAAGAACCCCATATGTGGCGCATACCAACTCTAGTATTATCTGGCAAACACAGGACTTTTGTATTTCTATATCCAAACATTTTGATCTCTTTTGGTACAAGAGCACTGTGCAATATATTGGTATATATTCTGTGACAATAGAAAAGCTTCTACCATTTCATATCCTGCTATTGTTTGTTTTGTTGTGTTGCAAATCGTAGTCTTTCTAGTCATATTTCATCAGTTGGATGAGGCTTTGCATGCTTTCAAAGTGCAAGGGTGCAGCATTGAAATTTCAAGTCGGTTTAGCTGGAAACTCGCAGGAGCTTCAGGACATGATTAATACATGATGCACCTTGAAAGTTAGGTTTCCGCATAGTGTAAATAACAGAGGAAGGGTAGGGAGTGTCTGGTAATCAAGTGGATCGAGAAATAATCAAGTGGGTCATAAAGTCTGCAGGGCTGAAAATTCGCATCAAGACACCACAAACATGGAGGAGACTAAGCATGGCATAAAAAGAGGTAACTGTGAGCCAGCCATGGCAAAATGAGGGGTTTACACCAAAACAAGACCTACCTCTGTCAAATGAGTGTAATTTAGGAATAAAATGTCTGGCATTGAAAAGCATTCCGCAAATTATTCCACAACCGACACCTCTAAACATCAAATAAACCTGGTCAGATATTAAGAACTGATTGCAATTGTAATTGAAAAGTTCCTTCTCTTCGCCTTTTAACTTTTTATAAATTGAAAACAGGTTCTGAATGAAATGGAAGGGGGAAAAAAATCACCATATATGAGTTTTATTTTTGTATATAGGTATTGGTATACTGTATATAAGTATACAATTCAAAATATGACAAGAGACAGGCTTTTTCATGGGCTCATTCTGTATGAATTATTTTTACATTGACTTTACACAAAATGTGGTATATTTTGATATGAATGTATAATTTTCTGAAAGTGAAATGATTAATACCTGGATATAAGATTGTGGTCATATTGCACAGCTCTAGCATTGTGTGTCAAAGTTTGCATGTGTTAATATAAGTATAAAAATACAGTGACACATATATTCTTCACTGGCAGACGTGAACTCCTGCCATACTTCACTGTTCACGGCACAAACAGATTGAGAGTATAACAACGTAAGAAGGAGGCCAGCTCCCATGGTGAGGCAGAGGAAGCGAAGGTTTGCCCTGGCATGATTTGTGAAATCTTATACGAAAGAAAAGACTCTCTGTGGTGAATCTGCCAGAACTGCATGAAAATTTCAGTAGCAAAAATTAATTCAGCAATTTGGTTGCCATGATGCTTTTCAAAGCTGCCTTACACATCACTGCGTGGCAGGAACCAGAGTCATCCCGTAGGGAAGGTATACAAGAAACAACAATTATCTTCCGCAGTTAAGGATGAGCGAACACAATGGACTCAACCAATGAGGGGCTCCCATAACTGCAGCTTGTACATGTCCAAAGCTTAATTGGAAACAGTGGGGCAAGATAATTCACATTCAGCCTGGCCTGCATTAACTATTGCTCCCTCAGCACGGGCATCTCAAATGCCTCTCCCCCCACTGGAAACGCACACACATGCACACACTTTAAAAGCTGACTGTGCTCTGCCCACTGCTTCATCCTGCCCTCAAGTCCCCACAACAAAAATGAGCTGAGGACAAAGGACTCAATCAATACTCTGGGAAAAATCTGATTATGTAAACTTTCTGCAGAGCCTCCAGAGATGTGCACCAGCACCGGCATGAAATGTTCAAGTAAATTTCTGAGGTCGGAATCTTTTCTTGAACTTTCTTAAACTGAAGTCAGATGATATTTGAAAAAATATATAGAAATAAAATGGAAAGTTTACAGTTTTACAGTTCTGCTGATCTTAGGACTTAGTGGTCTTTCACAAAGTAGTCTCAATCTTTACAAAAAAAAAAAAAAAAAGAAAAACTCCTTCATGGGCCGCATTAGATAAATGTTTTCTTTACAGACACACCATACTCCTTTGGGAGCCGCATGCTGTTTATGCCCAGCTAGCCCCTGGTAACCTTTGTGTGAAAGTGTGGTTATTTATTCAGTGTGCACTCTACCCCATATCTACCCTTTAGAAAAAGGGGTAGAGAGACAGCCCTTTAAATTAGGGCTTGTTGTCAGCAAACACACCAGGCCTGCACTCAAGTGTTTCTAAGAGCTTTGAGACAACCAAGCTGAAAATGCTTCAACGTGCTGCCGCAGACAGACATCAGATGTTTTATACAGCTCACCAATTCAGCTCCAAAGAGGGTTTCACGGAGAGGCTTCACAGCCCACAGTAAAGGCTACAGCCTTTTCCTTTTCCTGTCACTGTGGGACTGTTCTATGGGAAGGGGACACCATTGTTTTTTACTTATGTAATACAAAGATCCACAGAAGAACAAGAGACAAGGCCAACGGTTTAAACCACACTGTCTAACACATAACAAGCACAAAACAGGATGTTTTCGGAGACAAACCGGTGATGTGGAATATACCATAACGGAGACAGGTTCACCGCAAACAGCTGACCTGTGAGTTTCCCAAAAGTGACAGTCCTAACAGGGCCATTTTCTTGCAGGTGCTGTTCACACTCACTCTGTCAGTCACTGAGATGAAAGACTTTGACACTGCCTTTATATCCACTCAGTGCCAGACAGGAGCGGCATGCTATTACAGATGTTTGGCAAAGTGGAGTAGACTTGTCTCCTGAAGAAGCATGCTGTGTGAGCACTACTCTCCGTCAGTTGCGGCAATGTGAGCAGCATGCATGCACACATGACTTTGAGCCTGCTACTTGAAGCTAGCTGTTTCCAAACCTCCAAGCACAGATCAGAGGATCTGACCTTCACTTAAGACCAGTCTCCTCTCAAATTACAGTGTGCACAGTTACTTACTTGCCTTCTGAATCGAGGTAGAAACATTAAGTTGAGACAGAAATAACCTTGAATAAAGAAGGCCTAATTTTTTAAATAGCAGCCTCTCAATGACAGTATTCTGCAAACTCACTGAAGGTCCTTGTCAAGAACATACATGTGTCAATCATCAACCCCCTCAGTATCCACCCATATGTCTCCAACCCTGGTATTACTCACTCTCAGCCTGACAAGCAGTTGAAGCAATCATTGTCCGTGTCCTAATCATCATTTTAAGGCTCACAAACAAAACAATCAGAGCTGTCAAGGTGGAAGGGAATGACCGGCCATGACTCACCTCTAAACGTAGGTATTCATTCTGTTCCTGGGAGAGCAGGCTGAAGATAACACCGGTGGCTGCACGGGTCCGAACACCAAGCTGGACTCGGGTCTGTCTCGCTGGCAGGGACCACAAGAACTGGAACTGAATGTGGCTGCGGCCATCAAAGGACAACTCTGGAGCGACTTGTCGATCAAACACACACACAGAGCTTGTTCAATTAATTCAGTTGTCAAAAGATAAAAACATGAGCATATCACAGCCGGAGCATGTCGTTCTGCAAAAGCGCTTTATGTCATGCAAGGTTATCTTCCCACACCAGAAAACTTATGCTTTGGTTTGTATACTTTGTGAGGCTTAAAACTCCTGCCTCCACAGAGATCTAAAAAGCACACTGTACTTCAGAAGAAAACACACTTCGCCAATTAAGCGTAATTTTTTTGGCTCACCCTGGTCACACTGTGGACCTGTAAAGCCCGGCTCACATATGCAGCTGAAGGAGCTCCGTTCACTGTGACAGCGACCCCTCTTGCCACAAGATGGAAGCTGCTCTGTATTGGTGCAGTGGTCATCAATAAGAGAGCAGTCTGGTATAGTGTTGGAGGATTCAGCTGGGGAGCCAAGGTCATAAAGCTGGATGAAAGAAGAACAGTAAGAAAATATTAAAAAAAGGGAAGAATCCAGTTAGGAGGGGTTGGGGAGTGGGGAGGCTGGACGTCTGTCCTTGCAATTTAGATGAGTAAAAGGAAAAGCAACTGCAGAGTGAGAGGCAAAATATGTTTTATGAAATAATACAAGATACAATACTGATTACTGACTGTTGATGCCGTTTCATAATGATGTTATTTCTATTCAGATATTTATTAATCCTGGCAATGTAATTTAAAGCTTCAGTAGACAGTGTTTGTGGCATCAATGAACAAAAATCCCATAATAAGCAGCATATATATGTATATACTTTGTATTTTCAGCACAGGGAGGGCTGGTAAATAGCCTTGTAATGCCAAGTAGTGTTATAGTATTTGTAACTGGTTTCAAGACCTCTTTTTTGAAGATTTTTGTCATGCCTTTGGCAGCCAAGTGCACTTTTCTTCCCTGCCTTGTCTTGTCTTGGTCTCAGACAAAGAGGTCTCAAGATTATATTTCAAGGCCAGTCAAACCACAGCTGCAGAGATATCAAGAAATTTGTGGTGCATTTTTTAATTTATTTGCAGTTAAAATCAATACTGACTGAAAAGATAGAAAAAAAATCTTTCAAACTTTTTTTTAAAGGTGTAAAACCTGTTGCAAATTCTTAGTTTTCCTGTCTATATGCTGCATCATTCATATGAATCTGTATTATTTAAAAAACTACCATACCATAATGTGCATCTAGTCTGGTATCAGTCTTGACCTGTCTCTCCCTCGGTGTTGGCGAGTCTGGGTCTTGTTACAGTGCGGTCTTGTCATGAACTTGGTATTGGTTTTGGTGGTCTTGTCTTGGTTTTAGTAGCATGATATGACACTGCATCTTCCATCTTTATATAAAATCTATCCTTAGAACACATGAGAGAGCACTGACAGAGGACAGTGTGTACTTCCAGATTTCTGCTTAAAGTGCAAAACGATCCACAAAATGTATAAGACGTACAGTATGTGCATGCGGCTAAGACTAAAAGTATTATATTGTTAACATCTTGTGTATCAAGTAAACACAAGAAATTGCTTTTAGGATAATAGGTGCAAGGCAGCATCCATCCCTGCAGTCGCCCTATTACCGTGTACTGTACTACAGCAAGAAAACAACATAATGACTGGTGTCATGTCATGTGCTACACACTGAGTATCAGCTCCTACCATTAGGGAGAAGGTTCAGAATGTCACGCTGTTGTTAGAATAGATTTAAAACCTCCTTTGTCCCCATCTGAATTAACATTTACTTAACAAAGTAGTACATTAATAAAGGTTGGACTGGAGTTTTATCTCTATACGTATGGGTAAGTAGGTATATTTAGATATTTTACTTGGTGATCATGCTGCTCATTTTTCAAGCGCAACAACTTAATGCTCATTCTCTATCACTATCACTGTTTACTTTTCTACTGATTTATCATGAGTGGAAGTCCTCAGAGGCAATACAGTGAGTCTTGAATCTTGAACAATTATAACCACTTGAAAATAAACTCAAATTACACTTGAAATCTTGTATATTTTTCTTGAGATAATTTCTAACAACACTAAAATGAGGTTATTGGACCACCAATGTATCATTCCGGTCAAGTAAAAAACTGTCCATCTGCATTAAAAAGCATGAAGAGAAACTGAATGGGGATTCGACCAGAGGAGAAAACAACGATTGACGGATATCAGCATTCATCCAGTTTTTCAGTGCAGACTTAAGGCTATATTTACATTCCTATTGAAGTGGATTCCTCCAGCAATATACCCAAGCATTCACACAGAAAAGATTTTAAAGGAAACAATACAGCAATGAGTTTGTCAAATTCCCTCATCTCCAACAGGCTTTATAAACACGCCTTATGGCAAGGTATCTCTAACAAATTCTCCTGGTTTAAATCATACCTGGCTGTCCACAAGCAGGTTTCTAATACATCCAGTGTAGTGTTTGTACTGTAGCTGTGGGTATTCGTATGTTATGTTCTCGTTGACCCCTCCGAGCTGCAGCACATGGCTTCCATTGAGATACCTAGGAAAATACAGCAATTCTCAGTGTACAGTAAACAGATGGGAAGAACGTGAGCGAAAGAAAAGTGGAGTTACTCAAGGCTGCAATTCAAAACACAGTATTCAATATAGTCAGGAACACAGAATCCAAGGAGGAGAGTAGAAACACACACACTTCGCATAAACTGTCGAGGTCAAAATTCATCGTTTTATTATTTTTTTTGTCAAGGCTGCCATAACCATACTTCTTCCTGACAACAATAAGACATTTCATTCTTGTAGTGTTTGGTTTATTTTCTAAATAAATGCATGATGGATAAATTACACTCGATGAAATCTGATTCAGGGCTGCAAAAAAAGGACAGAAAACTCACAGAATGTTGTCAGTGCTTATTTAAGTTGTTGACGAGAGTATTACTTGCTTAATAACTTATTTATATTTGTATTGCCTGATGATCCGGAACTCTGAAATCTCACTAGAGTCTCTTTAGAATGTAGAAGTTACTGAAAATTAAAAGCACTGGTAAAACCAATATGCATATTGTTAAACATCATAAACTCGCAGCCTAATTACACAACAAAGGAGTGTGCATGGAGGTAAGTCAAGTCCACAGTGAGGGAAAAACAAACTCGGTTGTGGCTGCTGTGAAAAAACAGCTATGCACACAACATAGTCAGAAAGATTAGTTGGTATTTTAAGGATTATATCTGAGGATTTTATCAGTAGTTTTTTTTCCCCCTCCAGATAGCGAGGCCAGGTACATTGAGAAATTGAACACTGTTGGCAAAAACAGTCTGAGTCACTCTCTGATACGATTTATGAGGACGATACCACGAAGCCTGCGCATAAACATCATTTTAGACACTATTTACTGAGCATGAATTACGATATTACACAGTTTTGTTAGGATAGTAGTCTTCTGTTTGTTTATAATGATTACCTTGAACAAATATAGGACACACTTTCCCGTCTCTAGCAGATAAAGTACAGCGAGTGAGTCGCGTTTGTTCAATAAATTCCCACAGGGTGATGCAAGACCCTGACATGAAAAACAGGGGTCTTGACCAGAACCCCTACAGATTGATCAAATGATCAGTTCCAATAGCTTAACTGATTAGATGATATAAACATTATTAATTGGCATGTAATTTATGTAATATATCAAACAATATGATTCAGTGTCTGTATTTTTTTCCTCTCTTTTACGAGATATTAAAACTAGTGAGTTTCTCATTAAAGCATTATACAAATTTCTGGGTTACTGGAACTTAAACTTAAATAGTCTAGTAGTAAATAAATAAACAAATTGTAATTACTGCTCTATCTAATTCTAAGGACCTATTTAAGGAGAGATGAATAGAAAGTGAGAATGGCTATGGTTGAAATTACTTTTTGAGATTAAAAATGTATTCATAATTAAAAATGTATTCATTTGATTTGAGATGAAAATGCCTGATTTCTTATTATTTCCCTCTCATTATTGTTAATAATGATTATTTCTTCTTATTTTTGCAGTAACCTAGCTCAGGTTACTGCATCTCCTAATTGAGAAAAACAAGTTTGTTATCTCAGAATAATCATTATGATGAGAAACATAAGGTTTCCTGTTGTTCCTTGTATTGATTTTCAAAGATCAGGAGCACAGCAGCTAGACAACTACAGCAGCCTGGTTAAGCTGACTACCCATTATTGATAAATTCTTCAGGGTATACTACAGTCAAGGTCGAATGCACCTCTGTTAAACCTCCTGTATTCTTAAATTTTTTTTTTCATGAAATTCTAATACAAATTATCCTGTTACCTTGAGAAACTGGCCTATTGTTTTCTTGAGATGAAAAAATATATATAATTAACTCGTGATCTGGAGATAACCGCATTAAAAAATTTTCAAGCATGGACATTCTTGGCTTTCATAGTTATCATTACTTTAATCATGCATCTTAGCTTTGTGTCTAATCTTTCTAACTAATCTAATCTGTCCGAATTTAGTGCCAAATAAACAATACTAAGGTAGGACTCTGCTGTAATTCAGAGATTAAGTGTCACTTGAACAAAAGCTTACATCATTTCATGCCATGCTCAATCTCATCAATATTACCAACAATACTGCATCATTACATAATAATACAAATAAATATGCTTAATGAAAATGCTAGTCTTGCCCTTTTATTTTCCCAGCTAAAAGTTGTTCTGTGGGTTTTTTTTTCTCACTTGACCTGAGGGTCAGAAGACAGAGGGTGTTATACATTGTAACATCTACAGTATAAAGCCCTATAAAATGAACTTCTGATTTGTGATATTGTGCTACATATATGAAAGTACGCTGAATTAAATTTCAGTAAAGTACTAAAAAATACATCCTTTGTTTTCTAAAATAAACATTAAGGATTATTGTGACGGGAGTCCAAAACAGACAGCCAACAGATTGCATGGGTCTGTATGTGGGCTGAAATACTTAACAAGCAAATCTTTATTTCTGTATATTTCTCTATATACACTATTTTACCAGGTAAATGACTTTTACTTTATTTGTCATTTGGAGCAACTTGCAAACAGTAAAAGCATGTTTATAGCTCATGCAGGCACAGATCATTGCCACAATGTCTCTACCAGCCATACATACGTTTAGATGGAAAAAAAAAAAAAAATCTATAAAAGAGACGATACAGAACCTTTGTAGTTTAATTGTTTGCAACCTCAGGGAAATCCCACATGGACCTCTAGCTCTAATTGTTGGACACTACAACCATAACTACAGGGCTTGTTATAACAAACATCAACAAATAACAGCTATTTCTGAATATATTTATACCATTATCAAATATATTAAGTGCCATTCTATACTAAGTGGTTCTATACTTAGTGGTTCTGGTTTACTTCTGGAGGTATTGGAACTTATTGGCTCCCTTTAGAATTCAGAAGGAGCAATTGGGTATTGTGGAAGCTTACTTTATTTAATTATTGATCTTACTTGTCCCTGTTGGGTGTGACCCCTCGGATTTCACAGGATGAGCGGTCCTCTGTCATTGCCCATGAGTCCACGCCTTCTGTCTCCATGACAATTGCACTGGAACATCGATCAAGAGTGAAGCGGACTTCCTTTAAATGAGGAAGAAAGGAGAGAGGTCATCCCTGCTGCATGTGGGGGAAAGTTAAAACATTGCCAAAAAATGACAATCTTTATACTTTAATCTGATTTTCCTGCAATTCAGAGGGAAGAGATGTAGTGATGTGAAAGTAGATCTCTTACTTTACTGTTGCTCCTCACGTCAAGGCGATGCCAACGTCTGTCAGCCACCCCGGCGTTATTTGTTAATTGGAGGACCAGAGTCCCAGAACCGTGGTTAACTTTCAGACTGGGTATCCCGCTGATCAGCTCTGAAAAAAAAAAAAAAAAAAGAACTTACAATGTAAATTCTACTTGCTGTGGTGTAAGTGATTAAATGTGATTAAATGCACTGGGAAAACAACAGAATAAGCAAGGTGTGGATTAGTTTGTCTATAAAAAGAGAATATGTAAGGGATAAAATATTGCTTTGCATAAGGGGCCTTCATGATCCTGTTGAGATTTATTTAGCAATAATAACCAGCCCACAGTGAATTATTTATTCCATGCTACTTACAAAAGAAAACAGTAATTTGACAAAAAGATATTGCTTTACTTCTGCTGCAAAAAACACTGCTATAGTGTCTACAGACAGACTTCGATAGACCTTTCTTTACAGGTAACAAGAGACAACCGTAGAATATCATCATTGACCAAACATGGTGCTGAAAAAATTACCCATGGTGGCGAAAAAACAATAAACAGCAACAAAATTTAGTTTACGTCTGGTCAAATTACTGCCCTCGGTCACCTCTGCAGATTACCCAAGTAATGAAAAAGCTGTCATTTTTAAATAATGTATGTTCCACGGAGGAAATTAAATTCACCTCCAGGGATACAAGGTGGAGGTAAAAATTGGAGAGATAGACATCTAAAAACAAAAAACTAAAAGTGTGGATGATGCTAAATGAAAAAAAATATGCATTTTGGTTGAACTGACCCTTTAACGTACCCCTGGCGTAAGATTTACAGTGTAATCTCATAGAAAAACAAGGTAATTAGAGCTGTGCTTATGTTTGGAGGTGTGTGTGTGTGTGTGTGTGTGTGTGTGTGGGGTGGGGGGATGGGGGGGGTGCTGCTGCCAGACAGAGGGTGACAGACAAAAAAGTGCAATTAAGCCTGACTTAGTTATATAAAATCCACCTTTTGGGAATATGACAATTTGCAATATTACTTTATCATCATCATCATCATCATCATCATCATCACAACTATCCTTATCTAGTATCTTCAACTATACTTCCAGACATGTAAGAGCATTCTGTACACTGTATTATGTTAACTATTCAACCAGGAGCATGTTTATTTAAGCAATGAATTAGTAGCACCATTTACCAAATACTACACCCACTTACTCAGTCAGGTTTGTCCAGTTTTCACAACTGTCCTCCACCTGGATGATTCAGGTTTGAAGGTTTGTGTCAGCAGGAATAAACTCTGCTGACATGTCCATGAAACACTGAATATCTACCAGCAACAGAATCTTCAGAAGCCGAGCCACCGCTCCAACACTGAAGACAGGCCGTAAGCAAAAACTGAATTTGTACCAAAACCCAACACAACCTGCAATACAACCAGGTTTAATACTATGGTGTAATATCATTATAATTCAGTAGTGCACTCATGTCCCTCAGCAGAATACAAACAAATAAAACTTGTCTTGTATATCTAATTAGCTGCTACTCAGTAATTAAACACTCAACATTAACTTCCTGTTCTGGTGCAATAATGGCCTGCAGGCCCCTTTGAAAACATCTAATTATCCTGATTCCTTCTTTACCTATGGCGATGTAGTCTTCAGCATCCCCAGGCAGTAGAGTGGCCAGTGGGCCAGCATACAGCAGCAGCCCGTCATCTTCTTCTGTCATAAACTCCAGTGAAAGATGGCTATCAAAGCATGGCCTTATAGGGGGAAACCAGGCATAGCCGTTGTCAAGGAAACTAAGTCTCGTCTGCTGACAGTCTGGCCCCTCAAGCTGTGGGGGGCAGTGGCACCTGTAGTACCGAGGAAAGAAAACACTTGGGTAAATGCATGGAAGGAAACTATCAGCGCCGCTCATGCATGGTTCACGTGTGTTGACTTTTCGTTGACGGGTTTGAGGATCTCTGATTTACACAGACAATGTTTTTTGACTATGCTCCAACACCACTATGAAAGCACTTTTATCAATCAATTGTTTGCATTAGTCATGAAGCACGGAATATTCAGGCCTACATTAAATCAATTAGCTATGAACACAACGGTACTTCAGTCTATTCACTGTCTATCACAGTTGGCCGAGCTGAACCCTCTGGAGACTGTTCCTGCTCAGCACATCACATCTCCATTGTTAGGAGATAATTAATTCTAATTCTTTCACTTTTCAATGCACCGCACCACTACTGATTTCCTAGAGTTTTTCTTTTCACTTATTCCCACCCAGCCCCTCCTCAACCTTGAGGTATTGCACACTGTGTTTGACATGTGTGCAGCTGCCTTTTCTTGTACTTATCTACACTGATTAGAGTCTGATTATTAAGGATCACTGCTCTTGCAGAAACATTAACTGAAAATGAATGTATTCTGTGGATTTTTCTGAATGTGCTTGTGTATGAGCCTGTGATAGTTAATATTAATATCCATACAAAAACGCCAGATTCATGTGCTGATGAAAAACAGTCCATTCAATCACTACGATGGCGGGAAGGGAAGGGACCGGTTGATCTCATCCTGTCCCCTCCACTGCAGGCATGTGAGACAAGCTGGCTTTGCTGATAATGTCAAAGCCATCTATTTTCATGCAGTGTCTGAGGAAGGCAGTGTGTACTGAGGCTGTTAGAGGCTGTTTCTCCCCATCGCTGTTTATTCTGGAGAGGGGCAACACATGTCAGGAATACTGATCCATACACGGCAAAAGGGACGGCTTAGGCAGAGTGTAGCCTTGTGCATACATATGCACAAGTGAAGCACAGCACCTCACTCTTTCACTGCTCTTTCATGTGACTCATGAGAGCCGTGCCAATCCAAATCCAGAAGCACATGTTTTTCTCACTTCTGACTGACAATATCTGATCAACTACCGTCCGAGGTTGCCTGTTAAGCTCCTCCAACAGAGGATAGCACGAAAAATTGGATTTTTTATGGTTGTACTGCAATTGACATGGGTACACACAATACATATGCTGTAACACATATGGAGAGATATGCTTCCAACACAAGGAAGCATGTTCAAAGTGTGCAGCACTGACAATTTAAAAAGATAAAAAGTACAATTATAAATGGATCCCTCTGCATCCTCTCTCCTCTCGCCTTTGACAAACTTGCATGTTCATGTAAAGGGCATTAAAAGAGATTTTGAGAAGTTGTGAACAGAGAGGGGGACCAGAGTTCGAATAATCCCCTTGCCCTATATTTATTTAATCTGGGCATTAGTGTGTGCTTTAAATGAACTACAAGCTGGTTGCTCTGTGACAGACTCCCACAAAGGTCTATACATTTGGAGCAATAGGGGTTTGAATCGCTTGCAGATATTTTGCTGATTTCCAGAGCATATATTGGGGTATTAGCTAATACAATGATACATTTATTAATGTTAAGTTGTAAAAAGTGAGATGGAATCCAAGATTTTTGGTGAAAATGATCTGTACTAAGTTAAGACTAGAAAGATCCATACATAGTGTCATCAATAAATTACTATGTATTACATATGTACATTTATTCTACTACAAAGATACCAAGGCTGTTTGAAAATAAAACTTTCTACTCCATATTCAGCTGATGACACAGCATAGCAGCTCAAGAAAGTTAGGTCAATTTACAGGTGAAGGAGATTTTTCTCATAAGGGGTAGAGAGAGGACTGCAGCAGGAATCCCTGTTCCTATTTCCACTTTTCCATAAGCCAATATAAACTTGCTGTTCAACTTACCTGTATCCATTCTGGGTGTCGATGCAAGTTCCTCCATTAAGGCAGGGATTACTGGGGTAGGAGGCACAGGGTTTGTGTGACATTTCCCTGGCAGTACAACCACAGACAGCTGTGGATGTCACCTTGACTGAGACCAGGGACAAAGCACCTGAGTCTACCAGGGTGGGCGAGTCACTGATGCTTAACTCTGTTGAGCAGCCACTGGATGCCTTGCAGTCTGTGTGCACGCACTCATCTATCTGCACCTGGCTCACATTCACACGCAGCAGTGACTGCAGCTGCAGAGAGTTAAAAAAAGATAAGAGGTGAAGAGATGAGAGAGACAAAAATGGAACTCTCTAATTTTCAATAATGATTCAGGAATTTCTATGTCTGATGGTTATTATTGGTCACAATGGTACTGACAACGACGAAGCATCAAACAGCCACTAATATACTCATATCAGGATAAGTGACTTCACATGGAATGCAAATAAGAATCACAGGCATGCAATTACAGCTGTTCAATACAGGAGAAAAACAATTTTGTGATATATACTGTGATACTGAATCAATTGACTTGAATAGTTTTATTTAGAAAGAATGAATAGAATGTAGAATGACAGAGGTGAATATGAGATGAATATATGAATATATATAGGAATATGCTTAGGCATAGAAGATGAAAATAACTTTAAAAAGCTAAAAGAATACCTCATACTTACTCTTACTTTTGCAGTAAAGACTGCTGAACTTAACGGTTGTACAAATGGCTTCAATAAACAAACTTAGACAAGAACTGTGTCTATGCTTGTAATTTTTAAGAAAGTTTTTTTTTTTTTTTTTTTTTTTATATTGAACAGCTCATTTTAAATGGCCCCAGTAATGTCTGGTCTTAACATTGGTTTTTCTGTTTATGTTTTCTTTCTTTCTTTCTTTTTGCAGTGTAGTAATCCTGGGTTCACAGACATGCTTTGCCAAAGCCACAGTGCAAAACACAAACATCTGATTATGAGAAGTGTAAAAACATTTATAGAGTATCATAAAATTGTGCTGGGACTACATATGAAGATTAGTCTGGAAATGTAAATCTACATTTGAGTTCATTTCTCACACACACTGTGCACATGCACATCACACTAACAATGAGAAAATAATACATTGTGCAGCCCTACATGAAACTCTAATCTACATAAATGCTTTAAGCAGTCAGGTTCACAGGTAGTTTTTTTTACCAGCTAGACACAATAAGCCTGATGTGACAAAAATGAATGGGAGAGACAAACAGACATGACAAGGCCAGGCAGTACACAGGCAGAAAGTTGGCATGAAAATAAAAGGGCAGATAAAAAGTGTTGTTATCTCTTCCCCTCCAGCTCCCTAGTGTATCACTTGATATATGAGCATTGATCTCTATCTAACAGACAAGATAGGATATATACCTTCTTTTTATGTGCTGCGAGGATGCCATGCAGTTTCTCTGGGCGCAGGTAGCCAGTATCAGTTAGCACGTAGAAATGGATGTCCACTGTTTTCTCTGCCGTGTCTGCTATGCTGAAAATGTTGATGCTCGCCGGTCTGACAGACAGGGTTTCAGACAGGAAGTCCCAGAACATTTCCAGCCGACTCTTTCCCTCGACATGAGAGTCGATAAAATCTCTTGCTGTAATGCCTTCAGGAGACAAAGAGAGTGGGGGTTCATGCAATAAGAACTACTGACTTGTCAATGACAGCTACAGAGTTGATCAAAGTCTACTGAGTTCCCAATTCCATTAGCTCAAGAAGTAGTCCAACATCTCCTTCTATTGATCCTTTTCTTCACTGAATCGTCCATAAGGTGAATGAGTGGTGATGCAGTCAAGTAAAATTCTTCATTTCTTCAATGAAATAAATTTAGGGGACTGAAGAACCACTGTGTACAAGATACTTTAATGTAAAATCAATCACATTTGTGGCGCCATCTTCCATAATATCTGGAGAATGTAGGCAGTAGTCATCTCTAATCTCCAAAAATGATAATGACTTTGAGACAGAGGCATCCGTAATAGCCGTTGAGTCTGATTGCAGAATGGCTTTTAAAATGTCAAGGACTTTACCTGACACTCTCAAATTGACCTTTATAACTCTAATTTGCTCTGTGAGACTGACAGAAAGATGAACACTAAAACACAAACTTCAGAGTTTTGAAGTAAAAGAAGAATAAGAAAACTGTTGCCAAGAAGCAGTGCGCGCAGTTGTTTTACAATGCTTAGAATGGTTAAATAATCAGTATAAGAACTCCTCCTGACAGCCTATTATTTCAGCGTTAACTGGATTGACAACCTGATAATCATTCAATGAAAAGTACCAATTTATCCATGCCTGTGGCTGATGCTGCCTCTTTCAACATCATCTACATAAAGGAATTTAACAACAACAGCAGAAACAAAGCGCCTGCTCGCTTTGTGTGGAGAACGACTGAGTCGGGGAATCCTATTAAAAAGTGTTAAACTTGACATTTTCCTGACTTATAGTTCAGGAGGTCTTTCATGTACATTAAAGGCAAAGTTAGAGTGTGATCGCAGCATTGCACCTATTCACCTGCAGAGCACCAATGAGTCAAAATTAACACAGCGTTTATTCCTGAGTCATTGATCTGCTGACATTACCGGTCAATCGCAGCGAGGCCGATGACAGGATAGCCTTTTCCTCCAGCTCCCTGACATGAACTCTGACCCCTGACATCACATCAGGCCACACCCCATCAGACACTCCAACCCTCAACCAGTAGCTGCCTGCTGGAGTGTTCTGTCGGACGGTCAGCACTCCTGAGCTCTGATTCAGACTGAAGTACCTGAGAAAAGAAGGCAATATGTTACAGAGAGGATGAGTGCAGCAAGAGATGAGGGAAAGAGAGGAGAAGACAAGAGGGTTCTTGTTAACAGTGACAAATATTGGACAGATGGCACGCAGGCAGGGAGAGATTTGGTCAGTTGTACCTGGGTTTACTTTAGGAAAAAAATGAATACAAATTCAGAAAAAAAACAAAGACCCTGAAAGAGAAAAGGGAAAAAAATAACTTTGGCTGCAAAAGCTACTAAAAGAACTTGATAGTTGTCATGGTAACTGTCAGAATTTGTTAGATGAATAAAACAAATATGCAATTGGTATTTCTAATCTGATCTTGAGGGTGTGAATACTGAATAGCGGCACAAGGTCCCTGATGGAGTCAGGCTGTGTTCGTACGGCTGTTTCATCTCAGAACATCATACAGATGGACCGAGATTGGTTAGTTTGTTTGAATTTGATTGCATTCTCCAGAATGGCAATCATTGTTGATGGTTCTGATTAAAGTCGCTTTGGAAAGGTACCTTATATCTGAGGCCAGAGAATTGGATCAAAGATTAGGAGAAGTACCTGTTAGGCATGTTTAAGCCGAGTGATATCACTGAAAGAGACCTTGTCACAAAAATACTGACTTGATGCTGAGTTCACATCCTTTTCATTTTTCAAATTCTACACGGTTGGCAGTTCTTCTGGTAGTGCATTGCTTTAGCACTTGTACTTGTGCTGCACATTTGTAGATCAGCATGTTTTCAGAAAAAAAATTATGTGCATTTAACAAAGCACTCTTACTTGGCTGCACTTGTCTCCAGAGTGTAGGTCTTGTTGTCCCAGTCATCAGGATCTGGGGCATACACCTTCCCCAGTGCCGCATTCGCCATCCTTCCTGTTCAAGGTAAACACACACACACACACACACACACATTGATTCCGTCTGGACAGAATCTGCTGATGCCAACACTTATCTTTTTCGTCCCTCTCTTCTCCTTATCTTGCATTCTTGTGTTCTGTTCTACTTATTATGCTCATAACTGTGGAGCCCCACTGCTGGAATGAATAGGCTCTCAGTGCTCCACTTCAGAGAGCGTGGAGCTTAAGGAAGCGGGGCTATCTCAGTATGGATTATGTTATTATCGACCTGCAGTGCCAGAGTACTGCAGCTGGGTAAACAATGGCAGCCTGGATGAGTCACGGCACTACTGTTTTCCACAATTACCAAAACTGCCATGTAGCTGAGTGGGCAATCAAAGACTAACAAGTCAACACACCTAACCACCTCACCTGAAGGGTAAAAAATTACAACAAAAGAAGATTCACGATGTTTATCATAATGTGATGTTCAAATGAGCTTTAGGCACAGAGCAGGCAGGGGAAGAATGTGCTGAGGGCTTGAGAAAGGATTTGACAATGATATTACCATAACAAAACGCTGTTAGAATGTAAAAGGTAGAGCACAATTATGAATTCTAGACTACACCGCACAGGTACAGGAGTGAAAATTTCCCTCACTTCAACTGTAGCCTCAGTTTCCCCTCTTCAGTCTAGCTCTGCCTGCAGTGCAAAGCTCTGTAGCAAAAATCAGGGGCAAAGCGAATGAAATGAGGGGAAGCATGCAACTCACCCTTGCGGCTATGCACATAAACATCTTTCTCTCCTGCCTGATGGGCGTTATCATTCTGGTCACCAATGGTGATGGTGAGAGTGTTTGTGACTGTCATTGGAGGATGGCCGCTGTCAATCATAATCACAGGCAAATGGCACTCGCTTTGTCTTTCCCTGTCAAATCTCCGCAGGGCTGTGAGTGTGGCAGAGCTGTTTCCGTGATCCTGTAGGTGGAAGTCGGCAGAGTAGAGTGAGGGCAGGAAGAGAGAGAAAGGAGGCCCGTGCTCTGGGGAGTCTCTATCCACAACGTGAAGCAGAGTTGAGCTTCTGTTGAGCCAGACCACTTGAGGTGCTGGACTGTTTTCCCACAGCACAGGGGTGTAAGCTGCCTCTAGCTCCGGCCCGTTGTCATTCATGTCAAGCAGAGGCAAGTGGACCGTGGCACTGCCAGTCAAGGCTGGGGTACCCCGGTCTGTCGCCATGACAACCAGCTCATAACCTGCCACTGTCTCCCTATCCAGCGGCTTGCTCACTGTCACCACACCGGCTCGGCTGACTGTAAAATGTCCATATGGGTCAGACTGTGGAAGAATGCTGTAATAAATGTCCCCATTCACGCCTGAGTCAGAGTCAGTAGCCACGACCTGAATGATGCTGGTTCCCACAGTTGCATCCTCAGGCAAAGGAGAGAGCAAGTGGGAGCTTGGGTCAAACACAGGAGCATTATCATTCTCATCCTCCACTAAAACCAGACAGTGAATAAGGCTGGAGAATTCAGAGTCTTCCACCTTAATAGTAAGGTTAAACCTCTGATCCCCTGGATTCTCATAGTCCAGGTTCTTCTTCAGTCTCAGAGTCCCTGTCTGCTCCAGTCTGTGACTCATCATGTAGAATCTTTGCTCAGTATCTCCTGCTACGATACTAAAAGCCACCTGTCCGTAAGTGCCAGCGTCAGGGTCCACGGCACTCAACTCCAGAATGGGACCGTCCACACTAGTGCTCTCAGGTATGCGGGCACCACACCAGTCTTCACTAAACTTTGGTACGTGGTCATTAACGTCTGTGACCACTATAGTAGCTGTGGCAGTGCCAGTCATACCACCACCATCCCGAGCCTCCACCACCAGGTGATGGCTGTCCGCAAATTCCCGGTCCAGACCTTCTGCTACCACAGATATTGTACCAGTGCTGGAATCAATTGTGAAAAGGTCTGCATTGTTTGCATTGTGGACATTCTCAATAATCCTGTAGGTCAGGATAGCATTCTGACCTACTGCTGCATCGTCAAGATCTACTGCTGTCATTTCCACAACAAATGTTCCAGGAGGAGAATTCTCTGCAACGCTGCTGTGGCAATTATCTGGAGCACAAGAGAAGGTGGGTGCATTGTCATTGATGTCCCACACGTTGATTATAACATCAGTAAAGCCTGTAAGCCCCTCGCCTTCTTCGTCGGTTGCCATAACAACAAAGCGCCACACAGCACGCTCTTCTCGGTCCATGGTGCGCTGGGCGTACATCTCCCCTGTGATGTCATTGATCATGAAGTGTGACTCTGCCCCCTGGCCATGAATGGAATAACGTATCGCTCCCTGGTCAGCATCTTTGTCTGGGTCGGTAGCTGTCACCTGCAAAGATAAACACAGTGTCTTTACAAAATGAATATTCATTCATCCAGTCAAACCTAAATTACGATTTCCTCTTATCTCTTTTCAGCTGTCATGAGGGTCTTCTTTGCTTTTGCATTTTTTCGACAGCCCATTTAAGTGTTTGCTCTTTTTCCTGACCACCAAAATTAAAGCAATGAGCTCAGATCAGGCGAGTTTCTTGCATCTGGTCTTAGAGTAGCTCTGACATTCACACTGCTGTATTTCCCCCGCAGAAAATAAATCACTACTGTCTCTTCAACTTACTGGAAAAATAATCCTATAATATTTAAAGTTAGGATAGAGTGTGAAATATGAGAGAATTACCATGAAAAAACACTGTAAGCAGTACTTTTCTGCCACATAGTGCTGCACAAATTCTAAGAAGCAGATTGGAGGAAAAAAAATGTACTCTGGGGTAATTAAAGTTCTATGGATTATAGTAATTGCTGAAAACCAGAGGGTAACACCTCAATCACTACTGCACTCATTACAGCATCTCACCTGTAGTACAAACACAGGTGACCCATCAAGCTCCTCTGTGACTGATCCATAGTATTCATTCATGGAGAACACAGGAGCTTCGTCGTTCTTATTAACCACAGTAACCACAGCGGCTGCGTAGTCTTCCCACTTCCCATCAGAGGCGAGGACCAGGAGCTTGTACCTCTTCTGCTGCTCATAGTCCAGTGGCTGTGCAATAAAAATGGTCCCGACTTCAGGCTCTATGTCGAAAACACCACCTTTGTTCCCAGATGTTATCTGATAGCGCAGCTTGGCATTGGCACCTGTGGCAGATATTAAAAAACAAATGATGGGAAATATAGAACAAGTCCCGATTCTGATAGTAAACAAAGGAAAAAGTAATAATTTAAAAGAAGTGAAATATAACGATGAAAAAAAGAGCTGAAGATGCACCATTCCTTTAGTCTTTGCATTCCGGTCTTTTATCTTACTCGGTGTAGCTCTAGCAGCGGCAGAACTGTATAACCACAAGGGTATTCCACCTCATTTCCTCCAAGGCCTGAGCATTAGTAGGTTTTCATGTATCCCCTTCTTGTTTTGATTACTTAATTAAATGGAAACTTTGTACCTCGTCTCTTCAGCTTTAATCAGATACTAATTAAAAAACTGCTGGAAAAAAGTAAAAGGGAGCAAGAGACTGAAAAGCAGTGTAATACACTCTGATAGTGGCCTCTAGGGAATGATTTTCAGGCCTGAGAGAGGGTGGAGGATGTAGTTTAGTAAAGAGGAAGTCAATATCTGACCTTATCTTGTCTCCATGGAGACCATCCAATCTAAAGGTTTAACACCAGAAAGAACGATAACATGGACTCCTGTAATGTAAAGTCTTGGCTTTCGATCATCCTGTTGGGTTAAAGTAGCTACAATCCCATGTAAATACACTAATCTCTACTATTAGCACAACCCTAGCTGAGAAAGTGCTCCGTGCCTCCCACAGTGATCTGGCAGGCTTACAGCAGCCAGGCCCAGGGTGGAGTTTTTAAACAAGACAGATTGAGCGTGGCCTCTCAGGCACAAGTGCAACAGTATTGTAACTTTAATGTTGGGGGTTGGCGTTATTCCACAGCTATTCATCATTAGTACTGCAGCCTGGTTTAAGCTGCACCCCCGCTCACCATAAATACTTGATTAACGGACCTAAACATGCTTGATAAAGGGATCTTAGGCTACCGCCACACCGAGGATGAGCAACTGCTTTATTGCTTAAATCCCGCCCACCTACTGTGTGGGAGCGTGTCAGTCTTTTTGGAACATATGTGCTACAGTGTATTATCAAGCACTCAAATGAATGCTGCTAAATCTAGCACACTGCATGGTTTCAGCAAAGCCCAGACCAGACTGGGAAAGACTGCTTACAGGGTCACTTAATGAATATTGCTGCAAAGAAAAAGAGCTTTATAAAAAGGTGCCTACTTGCAGTGTTGATGAAAAGGCACAGTTTTGCAAGGTACCAACATCTTCACACTGGAAGAAGCCAAATTACAGCAAAGCTGTCCCAAAGAGAATGTGGTTTGGTCAACTAAAAAAGTAGTTCAAAACACATTAAAGCAAAAAATACTATAAAGAAGAGTCATGTGAGAATAGTACATCCCCTGTGGTACCTGCTACTAATGTTAGCTTAGTTCCATCGATTTTGCCCTTTCACAGCAAAAGAGTCAGTCTAGAGTAGTTTCCAAGTCGTTAGTTTAGTGGAAAAATATTGAATGTTTCCTTGTTTTGCACTGGAAATGAAATGACGACAAACAGCATGAAGAACAGCAGACAAAATAGCAAAAGGGACCATGGCAAGACATAACAAACTTGAATGGTTTCCAGCTACTGTATATTCTAGTATGATATAAGTAGACAATAAGTATGTATATTAAAAATTTTTTTTACAGTACCCTCAAGAGGTGCATTCATACTAAAATGAACTGAATTAATAACTCAGCCTTGACAAGAGTCTAAACTCTCATATCATTTGGAAGTTGGCTAATGGAGTTACAATATATTCAATAGAACACTCGGTCATGTAACTCTCAAATGAAGGACAAAAGAGAAAGTGTGATTAATAGTTATAGACTAAAAAGTTATATAGAATCCTTTGACACCATGTTTGTTGCTGCAGGGCACAGAGTAGTTAAAAACAGTAGCTTTCACATATTTTATAAAAAAAAAAATAAATCAGTTTGACATGGACATGAGCTATATCACCTGACTTATGATCTGCAAACTCAATACATGCACATATTTATTGTGGCAAAATCTTGAAGTTCATAGGTTGCTAAAGAGAAAAATGCACCACGCCAAGTGAAAGTAAAGCCCAGGAAATTCAATCAGAAGCATGCACTCAAAGCAAAGATTGTAAAGTAAAACTAAAGTCAATTTTCTTTTTGGTTTAAAATATACAGACTGTTTTTTTTAGTCAAAACATTAAAGTGCCCAAGGCTGACTAAGGATTAATCCAAACATTTACATCACTAATTAAATCGGGGTCACCTAATAAAATCATATCTAAATTAAATAACAGCATGCAGCGGTGTGAAGAAGAGAGCACAAATTATGTGAAAGAGAGGGATGTTGAGCATTTCAGAAGAGAACTGGGAACAAATATGTCATCAGATACAATGGACTTCAACTGGATCAAATATATGTCGTGAATTTTGCTGGAAAAATACTATGAGATTTTTCATTACACCAGCTCAGAAAAGGTATCGGGTAACTGGTGATGCATACTGGAGATGTGGGAAGGACGGGGCTAATCATTTTCATGTCTTTTGGGAATGCCAAGCTATTTGTGAATACTGGTCTGAGATCCACAAACATATTCAGAATGTGTTTTCATTTGTCTTTCCTTTATCATTTGAAACAATCTATTTTTGTAATATTGCATTGGATTTCTTTAACCATAAGGACAAGAAACTGCTCTATATTTTATTGGCTGCAAGCGAAAGAAAAAACCTTACGAGGAGATGGCTTTAACCCGAACCACCAACAAATGAAGACTGGATTAACATTGTTCAAGAGGTCTATGTCATGGAAAAACTTTCTTTTACACTCAGATTACAGGACACATTTTATAGAATATGGTCAAAATGGTCCGAATGGCCTGTGAGACTAGATTTTTTTCTAAACACTGCTATTTGACTCAGTACCTGTACACTTATCTTGTTACCTATTTAAAAATTTAGGAAATGAGTGGCTACCCCGCCCCCATTCAAGTTGTATTTCTTTGGTTGATATTGTTAAAGTGTTAAAAAAAATTGAAAAAGCTAAAGTTTTGTAAATCTTTACATTGTATTGTAGCCTGGATGTGCTTTTTCAATAAAAATGTTAATAAATAAAAAAATAAATAAAATATACAGACTGGACTTTCATGAGGTGACGACACAAAAGACGGCTAGAAAGTGCTTAAACTACTTGAATTACTATGCAAATATAGATATAATTGAAACAGCAAACTACTACCAAACATAGTTACAGTATATACAATTATTTATATGGAAGTAGTAGTTCAATAACACGCAAATGAAATTGAGAAACTTTCATGGAGTTTCAATGCAGCTCAGGAAAAAACTCTTGCACGGCTTCTAGTTGACTAGATTCTTTAACCTTTACTTCTAGGAAATGGCATCGGTAAAATCTCCTTGGGACCTTCCAAGTCTGCTGCCTCATCAAACATACCTTCATCCTCGTCGTTAGCGCTAACAGTGACAACAGTCAAGCCCACATCTGCATTTTCATCAACGCCGACTTCATACAGCCGCTGAGCAAAGACTGGTTTGTTGTCATTGACGTCGCTGATGAAAACCCGCACATACGCTGTGTCTGCAAGAATGACAGAATAGCAAAAGATTAAACAACACAGCACACACACACACAAGGATTCACACACACAGCTCCACAGATATGTGTGTTCTCCCTCCATCTGCTCATTGATTTTACAATTTATTGTAACTCTTTTGTGGGGAAGAGGCACTTAACCCGACGCAATGTGGCTCATTGACGAGGAAATCAGACAAAACATTATTCACAAAGATGTGCTGTAAATTACATAAATTATTCATTTTGGTCAAGAGTTTATTGTTTTAACAGGGGTAACAGATTTCAACAGAAAGAGAGACAGTAATGGGGCTGAACCTCTTCAAGAAGCTGCTTTTTTTGTCGAGTAGATAAAGAACCTCTCTACTGGGAAGGTTAAATATTTATAAGATGACGAGTGTTTGTGTCTTATCGGTGCCCTCCTCATTACACTGTTTATTTCTTTAGTTAGAAAGAGTAAATTATCTGCTCACAAAACACATAGGTGACATGTTAATTTGGAGCTGCTGCAATAAGAGATGATGGTAGTGAAATGTGGCTCTATTTTCTTTGCTTGTTTTTACGTTTTACTCCTCTTGTTGTATCCCAAGGGGTAAAGCAGAGAGACAGGTAATGTTTGCAGAGGAGATGAGCCCTTCTGGATGGAAGAGATACGTAGCATAAGACACAGCTAAGTCTCATTGTAAATGCTAAGCAGCCCTGGCAGCCCTGGAGAGAAGGCTTTGCTGCTCCGAAACATCACCCTTTAACCCTAATATCTCATTCACAAACATTGGCAAAGATCCACTTCTGAATACAAACGTCATATTACATCACTTGGGACACAAACAGAGGTTTTATTACTGCCAAGATGTCACAGGGAGAACCAGGTAAACAAACACGGGCCGTACTCGTCAAATATTGAACATCGAAAATTAAAACACATAGAGGAGAGTGAGGCTGCCTAGCCTCGGCAGTGGAATAAATCAAATTAAGATTCACTTTTCAAAATCAATCCCAAGGTGTAAATGGATGTAATATAGTGCCAATGTAGTCTAGTTAGTGCAGAGGGAGAAGCCTATTTTTCATCAGTGCCCTGTGGGCTTGGGCAAAGAACAATATAGCCTTTTATGAATGGGCCATTGCACCAGGGTGGAGGTCACCTCAAAGTTAACTCTGTAAATCAGATACTTTCTCAGAATTTAACTGAAATATCACAGTAAGAGCAGTTTACCATTTCAAACACTGTACCTGAAACATTAGCCTGAGGTAAATGATTTCATATCAAATTGAGCTAATTTATTTACTGTAGTAACCATTATTTAACCCTTGGTTGGTCACGTGGCCTATTCAAACATGAATGGTCACGTGGGGTGTATGCACACCCCAATGCTAAAATATTTAAAAGGTTAAACATACAACTTTTTTATTGATTCAGGATAC